>CM052798.1:159942391-159972947 GCA_028533885.1 Nasua narica | reverse complement strand
CAAGATGGGATGGGGAAGGAGACAAACCATAAGAGACTCCTAAACTCACGAAACAAGCTAAGGGTTGCTGGGAGGTGGGGGGGGGGGAATAGGGATATGGACATTGGGGAGTGTATGTGCTATGGCAAATGCTGTGAAATGTGTAAGACTGATGATTCACAGACTTGTACCCTGGGGTAAATAATACATTATATGTTAATAAAAAAATTAAAAAAAAAGAGATAATGGCTAGTATCTTCCCAAATGTAGCCAAAGACTTAAACTTAAGTAATAATTATAACATTGCATTATTTATTATCATTGTTATTACTGACATTTATTGAGCATTTTGTCTGTTCTGGGACTTGTTTTAAGTCCTTTACACACTTATTACTCTTCAAGGAGTAACACATAGGTCTTGCCCAAGGTCACAGAGGTATTAAGTGATAAAGACAATAAATAAATTCAAGTAGTCTGTGTCCAGTGAACAAGCTCTTAACCACAATGTAGACTCTCTGGCTCATCCAGTCGGCCAATCTCTGCTCTGCACTTAGCTTCTCAATGGCAGTTACTTTGTTGTGCTGTACTATGATTTTTTTCCAAGTAGTTCCTGGTATAGTATCTAATACGTGGAGGCTCAAAACTTCAAGGGAGAGAAGAATAACTATAATACAGGGTTGTCTTAGTCTTTCTGGGCTGCTATCACAAAATACCACACACTAGATGGCTTATAAACAATAGAAATTGTTCTGGAGGATGGAAGTCCAAGATCAGAGTACCAGCATGGTTGGGTGAGGACTCTTTTCTGATTATAGACCTCTCATTGTGTATTCGTGGCAGAAGGGGGAAAGAAGCTCTCTGAGGCCCCTTTAATAAGGGAACAAATCTTGTTCATGAGGCCCCTGAACTCATGATTTAATCCCTTCCCAAAGGTTCCACATCCTAATACCATCACATTGGGCATTAGGATTTCAGCATATGAGTTTAAGGGGGGACATAAACACTCAGACCATAGCAAGGGTGAAAGTTATTTGTGAACCTGATTTACTATCTAATAAGACTATAATTTTTTTATTTATCTTTATAGAGAGATATTTGAGAGAGAGAGAGAAAGAGTATATGAGTGACAGGGGGAAGGGGAGAGGGAGAAGGAGAGAGAGAATCTAAAGAAGACTCCCTGATGAGTGTGGAGCCCGATGTGGGACTCCACCTCACGACCCTGAGATCACAACCGGAGCCAAAAATCACAAGTTGGATGCTTAACCAACTGAGGTATCCAGGCTCTGCTGACACTCTTATAATCCAAATTATCTAGTATACTTCTGGTACATATAGCCGCTTAATTTTAAAAATTTTGTAGTTTGATGAAATAGACATAAGACTACGCCTACCATTAAAAAACAGTATTATAGAAAGATGCCCTGACTCTAGTGCTAACAAGTTTTCTCTTCTTAGGAAAGTCAAAAGTCACTTAACCTTTTAAGACTCAGCATCTTTTCTTAAACCAAGGAGTGAATGTTCCAGTATCCAACTAGGGTATATTGTGAAGATTGATGGGGTCATGTATGTGAAATGCTTCAGAAAGCACTACGCAAATGACATTTCGTTTGCTTTAATTCATCGCAAGGCAGACAGGAATAAGTGAAGCATACTAGAAAAAGAGGTGACAAGCTAGGGAAGGAGAGACTGATTCCAGCTGGGAGCATTGAAGGTATGTGGGTACAGCCTAAAACAAGCCAACAAGCTGGGAAGGAGTTATTTCATTAGAAAGGAGGCCAAGGCCAGAGTTAGAGAGCTGTGTCCTTGCATGGCAACCTCCCACCTCGGGAACTTACTTCTGACCTCCTCTTTCTCCCTGGAGTGTGGAAGAGATATGATCTCAGGGAATAAGCTCAAAATCACTGCAAGCATTTGGAACACTTTGTAATCCTGAGAGAGAGAACGCCACACAGATGAAAAGCAGGAGACGAGGGAGGTTTTGAGATGAGCAGGCTTTTTATAAAATATCTTTGATTTGTTATACTTTTTTAATTTTGGGGGGGGGGCTTTTCTTTTCCAAACTGAACCAAATTAGATTCTAGTCAGTCCAGTTGGGGAAACTGAAAGTTGTGCCTTCTACTCTGTGCTTTCGCACAGATTTCATGCCAGTGTTTTTCAAACTTCAGTGTGAATAAGAGTACCTTGTGGAGCTTATTTAACGCGTGGGCGGGGGGGGACTCCCAGGTAGCATCCCCAGGGCTGTTGAGGCAGAGCCTACCACAGTTGGACCACAGTTCTTCATTGTGACTCATAAACAGGTGCTCCTGATGTAGATGGTTCATTCTCACTGTGGACAAGACCAAAGATCAGTCCATTCCAAAGTTGAGGGCATACTATATGGCCCTTGAAGCAGTTCCAACACTGCTTAGACCCCTTTCAAAGAATAGCAGGTTTGGAGTGTCCAGAGAGGGAGATTTGAAATCCATGTTGGACTTTTCCAAATTGCTTTATTTTATTCTTTGCATTTTCTCCCACTCAGAAACAAGAGTTTAAAAAAACGAGATCTTGGCTTTGCAGACGCTGCTGGCCCAAAGCCACCTGCACCACCCCACTAGAGTCAACCCAGCCCCACTGAGTTCTTTGACATCCCCGTGGATGGTGAGCCCTTGGGCCATGTTTCCCTTTAAGCCATTTGCAGAAAAAGCTCCAAAGACAGCAGCAAACTTTCATGTTCTGAGCCCTGGGGAGAAAGGACTTAGTTAGAAAGGCTCCTGCTTTCATAAGATTATTCTGGGATTTCTGTGCCAGGATGGTGACATCATATGCCATAATGACACTAACAACAAGTCCATCTATGGTGAGAAAGCTGATGATGAAAACTTCATCCTGAAGCATAGGGACCCTGGCATCTCCTCTATGGCAAAAGCTGGACCCAACACAAATGGCTCTCAGCTTTTCATGTGCACCACCAAGCCCGAATGGTTGGATGGCAAGCAGGTGGTTTTTGGCAAGGCGAATGAGGACAGGAATATTGTGGAATCCATGGAGCGGTCTGGGTCCAGGAATGGCAAGAACAGCAAGAAGATCACCATTGCTGACTGTGGACAAATCTAACAAATTTGACTTATGTTTTATCTTAACTACCAACCATTCCTTCTGTAGCTCAGAAGAGCACCCCATCATTCCCACCTGCTTGAAATATCCTATAATCTTTGTGCCCTTGCTGCCATTCTCTGGGTGCCATGTTTTCCTTACTTCCCTCCAAGTCTAGTTGAATTGCAGAGTTCAGTTTATGACAGTGAAATAAAAACTAAACAACAACAAAACCAGATCTTATTAGTCAATTTTTACTTTAAACTCACTTAAGACCTTGGCCCTTGCACCACCCAGAGTAGGAAGCAGCATAATGATGATCTTTAGAAAACAAGTTGAGGCCACAGTTTTGTTTTCGTACCAAGCCAAATGTAGTATGCAACAGCCTCCTTTTCAATCCCAACCCCTCCTCCCCAAATAAAGAGAGGAACAAACAATTAAGAACTCAACAAATAAAATGAAAATTATCTCCCTTTTATATTTTGGTGATGAAAATGTTTCAAAGTACATGGAACACTCGCAGAAATGATAATTACCTTGTGTTTTCCTGGGGTAAGCATGGGGACATTTGGATTTTACTGGTCTCATCGGAGTTGCATAAACTGCAGGATAAAATAAAAGCTCCCTGAACATCAGGGCTCTATCTACCCTTTAAAGAGCTTATGAGCATCAGATAAAGAAGACGTAAGGATGTTATTTCAGGCCTTAGAATGGTAACAGTGGTCCTGTAAGGAAGTTACATCAAGTCTAAATTTCCGGAAGTCACCTGTGAAAACTACTCTTGAAGCAGCTCATGGCCTGAAGTCAAAGATGTGCCTAGCTGAATCACATCTTTCCAGGAAAAACTAATTTCTCAGCCCTAGAGCTCTGATTACTCCAGTTCTTCTTGTGGAGAGAGAACCAATACCAAAGAACATTTACCTGGGGCCAAGGAGCATGTTGGGAACTTCACAACTGTCCCATGATTTCATTCACCCTACAGACCCATGGGGCTGCCATTACTACCTCTATTTTATAAATGAGAGAACCAAGACTCAAACAGGTTACATAACTTGTTTAATATATACAGATAGTAAATGGTAAGATAATAATCTAGAATTGCCTGATTCATGCCCAAATTGCAAAATGCTACTTCATGATCACCCTGCTGGAAAGTCTGTATAACGCTGGCCCCCTCAGTCTGAGTAGACAGTACTTTTTTTCCCCCATTGTAACGTGTTTGTAACTAACAGGAACCACAATCTGGAAGATGTTGGGATTCATTTAATTGTTCCTACCAGTAGGCTGTAAGATGGAGAGAAAAAAAACACATCTAATGATATAACTTGGAATCAGACATAGCAAAGTACATATTCTGGTTCCAACATTTACCACCTATGCTTACCGAGCACAGGTTTTTGTCTGATGTTTTGTTTTTTGTTTTGTTTTGTTTTTTAAGTAGTCTCCATGCCCAGTGTGGAGCCCAACATAGGGCTTGAACTCACGATCCTGTGGATCTAAGCAGAGACCAAGAGTCAGACGCTTAACAGGCTGAGCCACCAGGCACCCCTGTTTTACATTTTTGATCCACAGTTGTCTCATATGTATGGGGATGATAATCTTGCCTCACTGTATGTTTTAAATGAAAACATGTGAAATGCATCTAGAATATACTTGCTACTTAGCACGTGCTCTACAAATAGTTTCCTGGCAACTTTCCTTACTGCCATAGTGCTGGAAGCAGAGTGGGTATTCAGTAGGTGCTGTTGTCTGACGAACACATTCATGTGGGGGAGCTAAAGGGACCCAGAAAACAACATTCTTCTTTCTCACCCAAGTTCTAAACCAAATGAAGAATAATACAAAGGAATGACGTTCATGGAGGCAGAAACACTTTGATTAGTGTTAAGAAGATGATATTGGACAAGTCAGTTTATATGTTTACAGCAGGTGGGCTGAGACTGAACTAAGACTGAACCCCACAATCAAGTACATTTATTCACTCTTCCACAGGCAAGAGTGCAGAGCCACAGGCCAGCCAGGCTGAAGCTACACTACAGTCCCTGCAGGAGGCAGGAGGAAGGGGCTGGCCCATTTGTGTCCAGCTTCTTTTCAAAGCACTGATCAGGTAACTCTTCCCTCCTTGCTAGTGGATGAGCATAGAGTGAACCATCATCTAGAAATATCCAGGAAAAGGCTTTCTCATGGGGACCACGAGGGCAGAGGAAGTCTGCAGCCCAACAGCTCAAATGACTCCATGAATGCCTGCATCCTTCCATTGCCCCAGTGTCTTGGTGCAACAACCTTGACTCATGGTATCCAGATCCCATCCCACCCTCCTTCACCAACCCTCTCAGTTGGGAGACTTGCAGGAGCTAACGCAGGAACTCAAACTACCCTTGTGAGGCCTGACTCTGATCATGTGATTCAGTCACTGGCCTCACCTTCTGTCCTCCTAACCAGGTCCTCACTCCATGTCTGATTCTGAATAATTGGGACCCTACTCTATTCCCATGACAGACCTTTTCCTGCTCCTTTTCATAACAGCTCCAATCTCCCCAACCTGGGGTCATGCTTGCTAATGTGAAGCCTTCCTGATGCTAATGTTTCCCCCCCCAACTAAGGTTGTTAAGCCTGGAGAGCAAGCTATCTAGAGAAATGAAGCAAAACCCAAAGAATAGAGGGATTTACATGATCAGAGAGCTGTGTGCTGGAACTCAGGTTTTCTGACATCCAGGTCAATGTTCTTTCAAATCACTGGGTGAGAAGTAAATGGGAAAGAAGGTTGGGCCTCATTCTCACCATTTGTGCAGCCTGATAATGGAATTCCATCAAATCCTGGGTGATATCAGCAGATATGAATACTGACCAAGCCGGAGACTTCTTAATAAAAGAAGGGTCCCTGAATCTAGGGCCACTAAGGACACTAAAAGACACTACAGTCTAATAGAAGAAACCTGGCACTCATTCATTCATTCACACATTGAATAAATATTGAGTGCTATAAGTGCCAGGCACTTTTGTAGGTACTGCTCACATAACAAAGATGAGGCCAGACAAAAACCCTGCCCTCATGGAGTCTGCATCCTTTCAGGGGAAGACATATAATACACCAAAACCAAAAGATGTTTACTATGCATTAATATCATAATAAGCAGGGAATTATAAATGGGGAGTTCTGGGGGCAGGGGAGGCTATTTTATTTATTATTTCATTTTGTTCAGGTATTATTGGCATACAGTGTTATATTAGTTTCAGTTGTAGAATATAGTGACTCAACACTTTCATATATCCCCAGTGCTCATCATGACAAGTGTGCTCCTTGATTCTCATCAACTATTTCAAAGGGTGGATATTTTGAATAGACTAATCAAAGAAGGACTCAGTGACATGCTGACATCTAGACAAAGACCTCAAGGCGTTGATGGAGCAAACCCTGCAGATTCCAGGGAGAGGAAGGTTCCAGAAAAAAGCAGTAACAAGAGCATAGGCTTGGAGGCAAGGGTGTTTGGTGTGTTTCAGAAACAGGAAGAAAGCTAGTGCACCTGCAAGAGTGGCAGAAGACTAGGTTAGCACGGCTCCAGATTATATACATAACCCGAGAGTGGGAGGAGACGGGGGAAAATAGGAGGATCATGGGTTTCACACCTACCAGGAAGCAGCCAAAGCAAAAGTACTAGTTATGCTCTCCAAAAAAAACATAAACAGGAGTTAGGAGACTCTGCGACTGTGTAGTTTTATGATCTTGGCAAGGTCATTCTCCCTCTATGGAACTCAGCTTCCTCCTTAAAATAAGCAATCATAGGGGGCCCTGGTCACTCAGTCAGTTAGGCATACGACTCTTGATTTAGGCTCAGGTCATGATTTCAGAGTTGTGAGACTGAAACCCTCATTGAACTCAACACTGGGCATGGAGCCTACTTGGGATTCTCTCTCTCCCAATCTCTGCCCCTCCCCCACTCCATAAATAAACAAATAAGCATTTATACAAGAACATCTCTAAGTTCCCCTCAAATTCTGAACTTCTAAAACTCAATACCTTTACCATTCCAGCTCAGACAGAGAGGGAAACAAGACCAAGAAGAAACCAAGTATTAGGGAAAGTGTCCTCAAATGTTTTGGAGTTTCTTAGAAATACATAAGTAGAATTCAAGTTCTGAAAACAAATTAATGTCCATCCCCCCACCCCCGGCTCCAACAACTGCCTGAGGGATATTAGAATATTAAAAACAGTATATCTTCCCCCTTGAGTTTATTTTTTAATTTCTGAATGCAAATATTTGAAAGGAGTGTCAGTGGAGAAGGGCAGGACCATTAATTGACATCGAAAGGGAAAATTCTAGATGGAATCACTTGAGCTTCATTTACCACCTAAAAATGGCAGACTCCCAAATCTTCACTTCAACCCAGACCTCCATTCCACATTCTAGGACAGTAAATAGCAACTACCTCCATTTACACTTGAGAAGCTACAGGTCCTTCACATGGATAATGTCCAAAATACAACCATTTCCCTAGGCCCCACCACATTCAGGTGAATTGCATCTCCCCACCATCCTGTGTTTCCCACCTGGTAGATGACACATTTGTTCTCCTGGTTGTCTCAGTTACGAACTCACAGCCTGAGTAAGATGCCAGAAGTCAAAAACTTCTAGATGCTTTCACCTTCAACTTCAATTCTATTTGTTCAACAAGTATCTATTAGGCACACGCTGTGTTTCAGGAATCATGCTAAATGCCATGGAAAGTGGCAAGAAAAATAGTTATTTCATGGATATCCTGAGATGAAGCTAAAGGTAAGGAATGGGCTGCTCATGGTTCAGGAACCTCAGAGGACACAATGGAATGATTTGAAGAATTGAGTTGGGAAGGGGTGGGGAGAATGAAATACTGCACCAGCCAGCAAGGGTATAGGAGCTCAATGTATGTATGATGGAGGAGAAAACAGGTTTGGACTTCTCCAGGGGCAGAGGTGGGCAAAAGAATGAATTCTAAGCATCTCATGGAGCACAGTGTCAAGGCTTCCCCCTGCTCTGAGACCTAAAGAGCTAATCTAGAAGCTTCACAAGAGGAGTAAGGCAGCAACCTACTTGGCTACTTTCTCAGGCAACTCTCTAGGACACCTATCATCAAATCTGCCTCCTACAACTTCCAAATCTCTCTACTTCTCTCCAGAACAACTATTCTACTCCAGATCATATCAGCACTTGTCTATGATTGGGTTCAGGACAGGCTGCTCCCAAATATGCCACTTTGGCATATTGATTATTTTGAATTAAAGTTACTTAAGAAGCAGCTAGTGCAATAAGGACACGCTGACCCTCCTTTGTCCTCCTGAAAGAAGCAGGAAACAAGTTTCCAATGTGGAAGGTGTCCTCCCTGTATCAGGAGAGAGAGAGAGAGAAAGAGAGAGAGAGAGATGTTCTTATTGCCAGAGATGGGGAATTTAGGACCAAATAGGCTGGGTAAGCAAAACTTGTCACTTCCTCACTAATTTCCTACTCCAAGCCCAAACTTCTTTGTCCCATCAATTCTTCACAAATGTATTGTTTCTCTGAAAGGTATAAAAGCTGACTACTTTGGCCACTTCTTTGAATCTTGGGTTTCTATGAGCCCATGTCAGCATATTTCCACTCTAGTTATTCTCATGGGACTGTGCTTTTAAACCTGTGTCTCCTTGAGTTCTCTACTAGTCTTTCATTTTAGTCACTTTTACTCATCCTTCAAATATCTACTGTGACACCATTTCTTCCAAAAAGCATCCCTTGTAGGTGACATGCTCTGTTTCCCTCATCATAATAATTGTCATCCTGTACTCTAATTGCCCTTCTATCCCTTTTTTACTGTTTCATTATGAGAACCTTAACATTATTGATGCCTGAAAATATGTCTTATTCACTTTTGAATGGCTGGTCCCTAACACCTAACCTGGTGACATCAGAGGTGCTCAGTAGCTACGGGTTATATTTGTTCAGTGAATGATGGGATGGAGCTGTCACTCATGGTCACAAAGGTGGCATTGGAAATTATACTAATAGGGAAATTACATCAATCTTATTTTAATCCCAATGTCTTTATTCATAATCTGGATGTATTTGATTAAGCTCTGAGCCTTAGTTTTCTTGTCTAGAACAAGGGCGCAACATTATGTACTCAGTAGGGTCAGCATGAAGATTGAATGAGATAATATGTATTAGGCATCTTGCAATAATTACTATTCAAAATCAAGCAGAAATCTTTTCATTTTTTAATTTATTTTTTATTTAAATTCACTTAGCCAAGTTATAATACTAATATCATTAGTTTTTGATATTATGTTCAATAATTCATTAGTTGAGTATAACACCCAGTGCTCATCATATCTCATGCCCTCTTTAATGTCTATCACCTAGTGCCATATTCTTAACTCTGAGATCTTTTAGATTTCATGATATCTTTTCCTAAGATCTTTCCACATTTATTTTCCTATGAAAGATTGCTCTTGCTTTTTATTACAGCCAGAGTTCCCCCAAATAACCATTTGAATCACAGTCCTGGGAAGTGGAAAATGGGTCATGGGTCTGATTTGCTCTTGGCATAGAGAGACCTGATACTAAATAAAATGAAGTTAACTTTCTCTTGCCTCTTAAAATAGTTGTCACTGAGATTTCTGTCACTTTCCCCAAACCCAGGCTACTTTGTTCCTCTAAGTTTTAGGAAACTGCATCTGGAACCAGGAAATGCCAGTGGCATCAATGTCATCTTAGGAAGCTTAGGACAATGATATATGACACATGAAGTCAGGCAGCCTCTGCCAGATTGATGAGGGGGAAGCCTCTTCTTAACTCGGAGGGCACTTGGTCTGTCAGTGTCTCAGGGCTGGTTTCAAGGGCACCACAAAGACAGGACAGAAGCAATCAGACAAATGGCTTTGGACAGAGAGGGCAGTCCCTCTCTGGTAGAGACAAAACAGGCTCAGCATGTGGAATCAGAGGCACTGGGTTGATGGAGGGAGGCAGAACAGTGGGTTCTGAATCATCTTGAAGATTTGGCATTTAGGGGATCCATGGGCCATTTTTAATAAGAAAGATACAAACCCTATAGAGGCCATGGGAAGTGCAGATTGGGGGACAGAATCAAGAGGCAGATGGGCAACATGATCTCCATCTAAGGCAACAAATGACCGAGCTTGGTAGAGGGAGTGGGAATGGAGAGCAGTGTTGGGTAGGAAAGAAAGGACAAAGAATCAATAGGCATTGAAAACTGTTTGGAGGTTGAGTTTAGAGAAATGAAGCCTGTCCAACTAGGAGAAAGATGGAACCAACTAACAAGGAAGATCAAAGTCAGGAGACACATCTGTACCAGTCACTACACTAGGAAGATGCTGCGAGGTTGACAACCAAAGGACAGGAGGTGCTTCCGTCTCCCCCGGGTGGCCATGGAGTCACATGGGATGGCATCCACACTATGTCACAACATCTGGTCGGTCTGCTCTAAAATTGAGTCAAATCCTCAGTAGCAGCAAAAGGCTGATGGGATGAGCTCTGCACTTCCTCATGATTTCTCCTTGCCCAGACTTAACCTATTTGGGTGCTGGAAAATGATAAACTGAGTCACGACAACAATGGCACAGGACCCCAGGGCCGCACGGAGCATGTCTGTTTCTCAGGATCGACTTTATTTATGTGTATCGAAGGCTCGAAGGGGGACAAGGAAGAAGGGAGTTAGAAAAAAAAAAGAGGAAAATCTAAGAAACTAAAAGGTGACATCCATTGGACTCCCTGCAGCAATGGGTCTATTTTTACATCCACCACATGGGGCAGAGGGCTTATGTTGTCATTTCAAACACCACTTCATCTTGTCCAAGGCAGGATTATATGTGACAGCCCTGAAATCAGAACATCTCTCCGGGCAGTAGAACAGGAAGACTTCTAATTGTTCTGGGTATCCAAAGTTACAGCAACCATCCCAACTTGTCCCAGCTGCCTGCGAAAGAGAGATCATTAGTCCCCTAGACAGAAAACACTGAGGTTTCAAAAAATCAATAAAACATCCTACAAAACAATGCCCTCATTGTGATATGGTCTGTTTGTATTATAAAGGGGCTCAGGTCAGCCTTCACAGATGCTAGAATGACCTCTTCATTTTTTTTTTAAGTATCAATAGAAACTAGGATCTAAGAGAGACAAACAGAAATGTGTAAGACCAATATCTTGGAGCACAGAAAAAAGAATCTAAAAATAACAATCGCTGCTTTGTGTATATTTCCTTTATTTCTCTATCCCCAGTGTCTGGTCCCAGGTCTAGGACATTAGTAAGTTTTGGTAGGCTGAATGGGTTAATAAAGTAGTAATAGTCAGTGTTATCCCCCTACCTGGAATTCCCTTCTCCCATGTTTCTTTAACTAGAAATCTCCTATTCACATTTTTTGTCATATCACAAATCACATCCAAAATATCATTTCCTGGGAGAAATCTTATCTGTCAACCAAGACGGGAAATATCTCTCTCCATCATTACCTCTAACACAGCATTGGGTTACTGGAGGCGCAGCAAGTGAGTCGTGTTTTATCAGTCCTCTTATTTGTCTCTGAGTAACCTAAAGTCAGAAACCATTTTTTTCTCTTTTTCTCTCTCCCTCTCTTGAATATCCAGTATGATTTGGTGCATGATAGGTTCACGATACATTTGGGTTGACAAACTGCTCTGAGAGACATTAGAGAAAAAATCCTGTCAGAGATTAGTAATGGATGGAATACAGGGACAAGGGAGAGGGAAAGGTCAATGATAAATAATCCCAGATAGTGATTTCTTCCACCTTGCAACACAACATTTCTTTCCTTGACATCAGTAAGTGATCCGCGCATTCCTTACAGGCCTGGTATAATCTGTCAGCCATGATTCTGCCACGGAGTTGCAAATAAAAGATAAAAATGTGAACGATGTCTTCTGTATGGTAGTTGCCTTTTTTATAATCTTCCCCGATTGTTTCTAAAGCCCAAGTTGTGGGTGGTCTTCTGGAGGAGACCAGCTTTCCTGTCACGAGCGGGAACAAATCTCTGAATACCCTCTCCAAAGGGAATCATCCAGTGCAGCCAATTAGATCCTATTCTAGGCTTCCCTGTTTCCTCCTAAATCACCATATATTTTTTGAAGTGTATGTGCTATTTATTAGATGGATGACCACTCCACTTCCAAAAAGCAAGTGAATCAAGAGGCAGCTTTTCTCAGCACTTTTCCCTAAGAAAAGTCAGTCACATGCATGGACTCCTTTTGTCTTTTCCAGGGAATGACCCCTAACTCTGTCTGGATCCTCATGTCAGTGTGTTCTGCACTATCTTCACCCACTAGCACGTTAAATTCCACACATCTGGAATCTGACAACATCTCCTTCCTTTACCCTGTCAAAACAGTTTCCCAGGTGGAACCCCTTATTCTCAGGTGTGATGCCAGCTCTCTCCAGTCACCCAGGCTCAAAGCTAGAGGCACCTCATGTCAGAGTGGGGCCTTCTAATGGATTTCCTTGTCACTAGTCCCTTGCACATTGCCTCCATTATAGTCATGTAGCTACATTTCTTTTAGTATAAATTCCAAACTACTCAGCCTGTCCTTCAAATCTCTGCAAAATTGACTCTTAGTTACCACTCCAGGCTATTTCCTGAAAAATCCTCTAAGAACATTCTACTGAGTGGTCACCATTTCCTGTTCCTGAAACAGACCCCAACCCTCAGATTCGTCATCCTGGGTTAAGTTGCCTTTATGGTTCTGGTTCTTGTTCCAGTGTCTGGGCTACTTAAGGTCTTGGGTCTGATTCCACTTAGAACCCAGATGCTAGTCGCCAGTGTTTACCTTAACTCTATACTCAGAAGCTCACAGGCCAAGCCAATTCCACTTCCAGCACTCACTTGATTCCCAGGACCCAGAGTAAGGTGCGCTGCCCAGGGTCACTCTTTGTCTATATAGAAAGTTCAGAGAATAGCCAAGTAAGGGCATCCTGGCATCTAAAGATGAAAGTGGGATCATAAAATGAAGATGAAAACCTATGATGGAGAGATCTCAGACACATCACTCCATCTGAATGAGATAATGTGTATTCTTTCAGTTACATTTGGTAGAGATCTAACTCCAACCAGCCTGAGCCATAAAAGCAAAGAATTAGCTCATGTCACTTAAAAATTCAGGGATATATATGGCTCCATGTTTGGTTGAGTAGAAGTATATAATAATGTCCTTTGGCGTCTTTCTCTGTCTGTAGTTAGGTTCTGCTCTTACCTGTGTTCTCTCAGGCAGGTTTTCTCCTTGTGTAAGCAGGCTCTAAGCCCCCATCCTACCAGTTCAGCAACTCCAGACGAAAGGGCCTCTTTCAAAGCAGTTGCATCAAGTTTCAGAATTGTTTCTCAGTGAAATGCCTGAGACCCTTTCCCTGCTCCTGAATTAATCACTGTGGCCAGGGAAAGAAATATACCACCAGAAAAATCAGAGGACTGTAAGAAGGGGAAAATACTAGTTGCTAGGGGGTAGGGGCGTAGGGATAGGGTGGCTGGGTTATGGACATTGGGAAGGGTATGTGCTATGGTGAGTGCTATGAAATGTATGAGCCTGATGATTCACAGACCTGTACCCTTGGGGCAAATAATACCATATGTTAATTAAAAAAACAAAACAGACGTCCAACATGATAAGAGAATCTAGAGGAGTCAGAACACAGTGCATGTTTGGAGGCCTGACTCTTGGCAACGGGGGTTGGTTCTGACCACTTGTAGACCCCATGCTTAGTCTCTTATACTTTGGTACATGTGAGAAGGGTCATAGGTGATGGTTGAACCAGGGAAATACATTTTCCCAACTCCATATATGGAACACACACACACACACACACACACATCTGCTTCTGAGTGGAACTGCTTTCTACCTAGATCAATTATTCAGAGGAATTTCTATGCACGGGTCAGCTGTCTGGGGCTATGAGTAAAACTCTCCATCCTAGTCTAAGTGGGAGGATAGGAGAGTGAAACACGGTTACGAAGGAACAGCCTCAGAGAACTTTAAAAGACAAAAAACTCTTCAATCCAGGTTCTTAAATGAACCCACCAATTCACCCCATGCAACTTACTTACCTTTCAACAGATCAAGCTTCTTTATGGGGTTCTTCTCACTTCAGCACTTTTGGTTTTGGTATAACCCCTCAACTGACCACAATCTAAAACCATCCCTGCTCTGTGCTGGTTACTGGGATCAAGGGGTTCCCTGAGCCCCCACCCCCAACCTAAGCCCTAGGTTAAACACATTCCAACATGTTTCTTCAAGGCTCAGGTCAAATTCCTCCCTCTCCCACAAATACTCCCAATACCCTTGTTTTAAGTTAGTTTCTCCCTCCCCCAAACTCCATAGCATGTTGAGTATTCCCCTCTGACAGCACTTATCACAGTCTGTGTTTGAATTAACATTATTTATGTATATGTCTGTCTTCACTGATAGACTGTGAGTTCTCAAGAGGCCCAGAATAGCTCTTATTCATTCTCCATATCCCCCCCCACCACTGTCAAGTGCGGCCCTTTGCACTGAACAGATCCCCAACAAATGTTTGCCAGGTTGCTCAAATCAATCATGTTAGTTCCTGGCACAATATCTTTCAAAGGCCTCACATTAACTACAGCACTGCTTCTCACTTTTTAAAAATCCATGTTCCCTTTAAGAGCTAAAAACTCATGCCTTCTGTTGGAATTGGAGGGGTCTGATAAATAATCATTTCTCCTCTCCACTCATGTTCTGAACCAGTTAAAGCATTAGACAAGCAGTAAAACATGTAGGGATTTAAAGCAGATTTATTGTTGTCAAAAACTGAATTAGGAAATGGCTAGGGTAGACGCTTCCTAATTCTAAACATGGGTTAATACCCTTTTGAAATGCAGAGCAGGGCAGGAGAAGAGCCATAAATTGTGTGTATTGTGGACATGGGGCCCCCGGGAGGGAAGCTGAGCTGGGGGTGCATGTTTTTTCCTCTCCTACATTCGACAATATTTTTTCCTATGAGGAGGAGAGACAGAAGAGTAAAGACATGGCTTGGGGGTCACTGTCATGGAAATTCTTTTCAGATGGAAGGAAATATCAGGAGCAGCAAGGTTGTCTACAACAAACACCTCCCCTCATTAGTTCGTGCACTAAACTACAAGGTAAATAACTATTCATCACCTATTTCGTCCCAAGTACTATGCAGAAATTGAGATACAGTGGTGAACAGAGTGGGCACAATTCCAGTGTCTAGGAGCCTTATAGTGTGGAGTAGTAAGACCTGATGGCAAACGTCGCCATCACTAGGGAGCTGTGGAAGCAGCCAGACTGAGAGGCACAGGAAACCTTCCTGCAGAAGTGACATTTTGGTTGGGACTTGAACAAAAGGTTTTAGGGAGGCGAAGAAAACAGGAAGAGTGGAGACACGGGAATGAAGAAAAGGGAAAACAGAGGAGGCAGTTCAGAAAAGAGGGAACAGAATATGAAAAGAACCTGAAGTTCTATGTCTATGTGGTGTGACTGACTCCATTCCACAGAAAAATCACATTCAAAAAGAAAAAAAAAATCCTCCATATCTTGGCTATTTTACTTCCAACTTCCAACTTCCCCAAATATTTCAAAACTAAATACAGAGGCTCATGATGTACTTCGTATTGAATTTTCGCCTGCTCACCTTACTCCTCACCATGCTAAAATAAAAAGCAGATTGTCAGGGTACCCAAGCCTAGGGTGATTGGAAATACAAAGGGGCTAAGTGACAGACAGCGATTCCAGAGAGAGTATGGCCGAAAGAGCGAGCCAGGGAGAAAAACACAAAATCATGAGGACTGGAGGCAGGAGTATCAGCCCTAAAATAATTCTTAAGGGTAAGAGATAATTTAAACTTGTAGACATCCTTATAAACCCAGCCAAACTCGAACAAAACCCACATGGAGGTTTTGGCAGTATTTTTATTCTTGCTCTTAAAAAACACGTCTCTGTTATCAAAATCTTAATTATCAGAAGTATCTAAAAATGAGATGACAGAGAGACCAAAAAAGGCTCTGTTCTATTTTGCATTCCACTGGCTTCAGCTAGGCTGACCCTAATAGCAGTGATTAGTTGGCCACATATATGGTACCACTGTTTGGGAACCCAATTCCCCAAATCCATCAATAATACCTGGGTAATAACTATGACGTTCAAAGGCAAACGCAGATGGCAAATGTGAACTCCTCCCACCCCCCCTCATTTGCATTCTCCCATTATCACCACAGTATATCGAAGCCAGAAGAAGCCTCAGAGACCATCTTGTCCTACCTCTTCATTGTACATCTAAGACAATTCAAGATCAGAAATTGACGTGATCTCTCCAGCACCCCACAGCATGCCAGTGGCAGGGCTAGATTTAGTACTCAGACCTACACTCCTTGTTTAGTGCTTTTATATTCACTGGGTTTCAGTAAGTGCCTTGAAATCAACTTCAGAGCAGGCAACACCTAAAGAGAACCATGTTAGCTGCATCATGGATTAAAGCTACATTTGAAGATGAGTATTCAAATGGCTTTAGTAACATTCCTTGGAAATGAATTTAGTTCCTAAAACTGCAGACATTTTTTTTTTTTTTTTTTTTTGCAGTGGAGTGGAATCTGCTCCATTAAAGTAATTATTTGGTAGAAAGAGAAGGTCAGAAGGCTTCCCTAAGGGAAAAGCATGCAGATCCCCAAAGGAAAGTCAGAGTAAGATACACCGTTAGTGCCAAGCTCCTCCCAAATTCATCAGACAGGTCAGCCCTCTTCTGATTGCAGTGGAGATGGGGCGTGATGACAGGTGGGACAAGAGGCCAAGAACTTAATCTAATGAAGATCCTTTTATAGAAAACAAAAGGCCAGGATAAAGGAGGTCCCCCCACAACATTTCAAAATGATTTTTTTTAAATCTTAACTCATAGAGCTTAAACCTTAATCCTGAATCCCCAAGATATAGCCAACCCCTTATGAGAGAAGACCAGCAATTTATCAATCAATTCTTGCTTCCTTTCTTCATGAAACCACTCCTTCAATACTAACCACTAATATGAACCATTGGGGCACCTGGGTGTCTCAGTCAGTGAAGCATCTGCCTTCAGTTCAAGTCATGATCCCAGCGTCCTGGGATTGAGCCCCACATCGTGCTCCCTGCTCAGGTGGAAGCCTGCTTTCCCTCTCCCACACTCCCTGCTTGTGTTCCCTCTCTCGTTGTCCTCCCTCTTTATTTTAATCAATAAAATCTTAAAAAAAAATACAAGCTATTATACCTAAGGGTATCCTACGGGTAACCTGTAAACATTTTGCTTCCAGTATGAATCAGACAGCTCTAGAATGTGTCAGACAGATAGTACTCGAATTAGCTCCGAGGCCGTGTTATACCTAAAACTGAAAAATTCGTCCCCTATTCTACCCAATGATGTCATGATGCCTGGAGAAGGGAGGGATTCCTTTAGCATCTACAATGTGGGTTCTCTTATTGTAATTAGTGTAATTCTGTCAGAGTCTCAAAACTTGTGTAAGGTCCGATCCCAAATCTCTCATAAGCACTCCTTCATAAGGAATGCAAAGACTTAATAAGAATGGAAATATTATTTTAGATTATATAAATTTAAATTATATAAATATATTTTAATTTAATATTATATTAAATATTAATAATATTTAAATATTATTTTAGCACACCCATAAAATTTAGAAAACATAAATTTCTAGTCTCTAAGTCACTTAGTTTTCTTCTGGTTATTTAATTGCCCCAGGAGACCCAGACACTCTGAGAAGCGGGAGCGGCAGGTTCACAGTGAGGGGGGTCAAACTATTTAAGCTGCCCAGAGTCTATGACCTTGAACTCAAACTCATTCAGGAGAAATCTTCCACCAAGTGTTAATGACATATTTTCCATTACAAGCAGTGGGGGGAGGGATTAAAAGTCCCACCAATCTGTACAATCCACCATCTTAAAAGGCTGCATTTATGAAACTCCTGCCTTCTACCAAAGTATAATAATACTCACTAGAAGCTCCTCTTAATTCAGACCCTCTTCAGATGCTCTTGATTCCCTTGCCCGCATTGAACTCAATGTTGGGCACCCCAGATGGAACTGATATCACAGCCTCTACATCATCTTTGTGAGCAAGCATTTTCATTTCTGAGGGGTGGTTCTTGTTCCTTGCTCTGAAATTCCTTAGGTCTTAAAAAAATCTGCATCCTCAGTTTCTCCTCATCCAAACATTTGTTTCAGTCCAATAACTACCTTCAGCATAGTTCAGAACCATGGTTGCTGCTGATGCTTCAGAAATGTTTGTTCCGAGAACCTAGTGAGGACCACTACCTCTGCCATAGGACCCTCAAGCCCGGCTTAGTTCAGCCTGAATGATCTTGGTCTTGAATAACATTTCTTTCTGCCACAGCCTCTTACAGCAGCAAACTATGCGTCTGGTGTTTCTGAGGATTCTTTTCTCTCTGTTTCTGCCGAGTCTCACGTGAATGCTCAACTGAGTTTCTAACTCCTTAATTTGCTTTGTAGCTTGGCCACTTTCCTTCTCCAACAGTGACATCCTGCTACTTACTGGAATTGAATTCCTTTCTTCTTTTCTTTGAATTTTTTCTCTGCTGTCTGGCCAAGATATGCACTCATCCAACACCACCCTTTAAATGTTATCTCATATAGTTTCCCACAATGAGAAATATGAAATTAATAATTTCTGGGTCTGCAGAAAGCCTCTAACACAACAAATCTTGTCTGTTATCATTTCCTGAGTTAAACCATCCCACCCGGGAGATAGTATCCCATCAGTCTGTATCTCCCCCAGGCTGGATTTAATCTATCATTATTCTGCTTAGATTCCTTTTAGTCTGTGCTGTCATATGTAGAATTCAAAAACAGTCCCCAGATGACGTGCCTGGCTAGTTCAGGCAGTGGAGCATGTGATTCTTGACCTTGGGGTTGTGAGTTCTAGCCCCATATTGGGTATAGAGACTGGATAAATAAATAAATACATAAATACATAAGTAAAACTTTTTTTAAAAAAGATTTTATTTATTTGACAGAGAGAGAGAGAGAGAAATTACAAAGAGGCAGAGAGGCAGGCAGAGAGAGAGGGGGAAGCAGGCTCCCTGCTGAGCAGAGAGCCCAATGCAGGGCTAGATCCCAGGACCCTGAGATCATGACCTGAGCCGAAGGCAGAGGCTTTAACACTGTGAACCACCCAGGTGCCCCTAAATAAAACTTAAAAAAAAAAAAAAACAGTCTCCAGATATCACACCCTAATCCCTGGGACTATGAATATGATATCACACTCGTGATTAATGTTGCACTACATGGCAAAGGCTTTTTGAAGATATAATTAATGTTACTCATCAGTTGACATTGAGTTAATCAAAATAAAGATTATCTATACTATCATGTGATTAATCTAATCACTTAAATGCAGAGAGTTAGCTACGGATGGTAGCTTTAGAATCCTAAATTGAGAAATAAACCAAACATGTTCCCTAATGGTTTTGACAACAGCTGCTAGCCCACCTGTAACATTGATGTCACCATGAAATTGATCCAGAAGTTCTTTTAAGTATATCCTATTGATTTCTCTTGTCTAAGTTTTTTGAATCACTTACATGTCTCTCCTAGTCTTCAGGGGATTTTTCCTGGTGTCGAATCTTTATATGGTCACCTTGAGGGATCCCGGGCATACTGGCACATTCATTCCAGGCTGCCTTCCAAGATTTTGCCTCTTTCCCTCTGTTATATTTCTTTGTACACCTGTCACATTTTCTGATCTAATAACAACTAAAATAGCTTCTTTTCTAATGCCCTCTTTTAGAGCAATTACATCTAGATGCAGCTACTTTTACCTTTTATATCTGCTTATCATAGTCCTTAATATCTCATTTCCCTTTCATATCTGCCTGAATGTTCCTCTAAGATATTAACATTGTTCCTAAGGAACTGTCTCTGTGCTTTAATGCAGTTTCCTCTGCTTGATTTTGTTGTTCCTCCGCTCTCGTTGGGACGGTGAGACTAAAGCAGGCCAGTTAAGATATCAACTTCCTCTTTGCTTTCCTAAATAAATTTCTAGATGCCAAATATTCCAAGCGCAAGCAATCTTTTTAATTGCCTTCTTAAGCTCTGGATTTTTACTAATTCCCTCCAAGATAAGGGTTTATTTTTCTTTATAATAAGGCTTTCCTTTCATTTTACCAATTTACTAATGGAGCCTATCACCGTTCCACGCATAAAGCCACAGTTTTTGGTCTTGAGAAAACGAAGCTCTGGTCAGAACCTCAAAATGAACAAACTTAAGACCACATAGTGGAGAGTAACTCTCTGGAACCTATCAACAAACTGGTGTCTACAAGGATTTAGAATTCGGGATTCCTCCGTTTAGCCCTGGCACTACAGAGAATTTAGGGTAGCAAGTTTAGTGGTGTTACCTAGGCCTGCAATAACTTTTTTTTTATTTTTTTATTTTTTTTAAGATTTTATTCATTTATTTGACAGAGAGAGACAGTGAGAGAGGAAACACAAGCAAGAGGAGTAGGAGAGGGAGAAACAGGCTTCCTACTGAGCAGGGAGCTTGAAGCAGGGCCCTGAGATCATGATCTGAGATCATGAACTGAGCTGAAGGCAGAGCCTTTAACCCACTGAGCCACCCAGGCGCCCTGCCTTTGCGGTTAAAAGCGACCACTTACAGCCTTGACACTAGGCTGAGGACCTCAGGAAAAGCAGAAATTTTGTGCCATTAGTCAAGACCAAAAAGTTCTAGTGTCTGCCTCAGCCTCGTCTGAGATCCTGATGCAAGTCCTATGTGTGTGGTTTAGGCTCCACTTGAGGCAGCCCAAAATAAAGATCTAAATGGCCAGCATATTCTGAAGTCTGTCCTTGACTGTAGAAAAAGCCTCCAGAAGGTCAACTGCACAAGCATAAAACCTAAACCATCCCGACAGCACAACACAAGTCAACGCAAACTAGTGGGAATCTTCACTGGCACCACGACCCAGAGCTCTGCGCCCAGAGCCATGTCCCTGGCCCATAAACCTTCTATCGCAACCCCTTTTATTTTGCCTCCAAATGTCATTTCTTATCCGTGGTTCGAGATCATGTGCTTTTACCAAATGACGGGATTATTTTTAGTCGATAAGTAACACCTCCCCCTTTTCTAATCATGGAGCCCAGTGAGATGTGAGCTCGGGATCGGAGAGACAGAGGCCAGGATATCGGCTTCGTTATTGGTAGAGGGTGTGTTTATTGACATGACTCCCACATTTGGCCAATGGGCTTGCTAACACCCTCTAAACTGAACTTATCCACAAGACACTATTTGCCCCTTTGACATATGAGGACTGCCCCACTCAAACTAGTGCATAATGGAGGGCGTGGACCAGAAGCTTCCTCTTCACAAGCAGGAATACATCCCCAAAAAGAGCCAGGATGGACTATGAATGAGCAATTCACCAATCCATTCAATTATTCTTTTTTTTTTTTTTTTCCCTGAGGATGGAGATGGAGAAAGATGTCAGGATGTTACACTATATATGAAGCACTTTCTACATGAAAGTGAAGCCGAGGGGGAAAGAGATTTGCCTCCAGAAAGAATCATATCACTTTAGAGTGTTCCAAAAGAAATTTAATAATCATATAGATAGAGCTGTGCTTATTATTGAATGTCTGTTTTTAAAATTCCAAGGTATGGAGAATTCAGAAACCATCTAGCCATTCATTCATTCATTCATTCATTCACTTAAGCAAGACTTACCGAAAGACAACAATATAGAAGGCCCTCTTCTTTTATATAAATAAATCCTCTCTTCTTCAATTGATGAAGCATAGGACTAGAGAGCTAAAGCAATTTTATGTCACCCAACACCTCAGGGGTAGAACTGAGACTCAGACCCATTCTTGCAAGCATCGTGAGAGGAACAGACTAAAATGTCCCATGGCACTCAGTGAGAGCCACCTCCTTGGGGTCCTGGACAACTGCTGTGACCCCGATGAAAGAAGTCAGAGGAGTAAGGGCAAGGGTGGAAAATACGTCATGTGAGAAGTGGAAGGAAGGAAGCTGTGGTGGAAACATTCTTCCCCGGGTGTCAGATGACCTGATTTCAAGACACAGATTCAGCCACGTGGAGTTGCCACAACACTGGACCACGTCTTCTGATTTTCCTGAGCCTCCACCCTCTTCTCCCTAAATTGGGGATGACATTAGCATTGCCGTCATTGTCCTAGAACTGCAGTGAGAACTGTTTGCGATCAGCTACCAGGATGATTTATGTAAAGCTGATGAAAATATTTATTTTTTTATTAAAAGCTAATGGAGCGAAGAGTGTTGAGCAAAGGCAAAATAAGACTGAGTTGAGGGATATTTGAGGTACTTTTATGACAAAAAAAGAAGGAGGAGGAGGAGGAGGAGGAGAAGAAGAAGAAGAAGAAGAAGAAGAAGAAGAAGAAGAAGAAGAAGAAGAAAGCTCACTAGCCACCTGTTTTTTAAGTTCTCCCTCTTTCTCTGCCCCCCCCTACCAATCCATACATTCTAGAACACAACACAGCTTGGAGGGCAGACCAGGGATATAGATCACGATCTGGGGTCAAACTTGAGTCTGCCTGGTTGGCTCAAAACACAGCTAACTTTCCACTACCAAGATAAAAAGCAAAGTGGTTGGGGGTGCGGACTCCTTGAGTTTGCACCTGGCTCTGCTCTTAGGAGCTAGGTGACATAAGCAAGGTAATTAATCTCTCCGTCTCCTGACCTTCATTTGTAAAATCGGAATCATCATAGGCCCACTTTGTCAGGTCATTATGCAGGAACACATGATGTACTGCATGTTGGTTGCTTGAGAATGCAGGACGTAAATACTACTATTATCAAGGAATGCTTTTTCAGAAGAGAGATTGGACCAGGTGGCATTCTGTTTCCCTTTCAAGCCTCAGATCCTAAGTACACTTTTCTTTTCCCCTACCCTATGCCTATGATCAGGCAAAGTCCTCCCAGAAGCATCCTGGAGCTCAGCCAAGTACCTCGATCAACACTGATTTTGATCATAGCAAAAGGAATTTGGAGAAAAACATCAAAGTGCTAGGTACAAAAACTGATTTTTAGAAATAGGCACACTAAAGCCGGTTCTGAGAATCTGCTGGTCTATTTCTTATACTTAGGGATTATTCTACTTCTTCTTTTAGACTGATCAAACATTTATTGCCCCGTCCAAAGAGATCTAGATGCCAGAAAGCCTGTCCTCAAACACACCAGACATTACATGCTATCACATCCTGATGCTGGAGATAAACCTCGCTTGGGGCTGAGGAAGGGACAAGTCTTGACATGAAGTTTTGACGGGGAATAAAAATGAGGGAGGCAATCTCTTTTCCAAGTTCCATGGGGACTGAGTGAAGTGACGAGAAAAATCAGTGTTTCCCCTGAGTTGCATACTATTCAATATTAACATGGTTTCAACTTAATTAGCAGGAACTTCTTTAAGATGCTTGGTATTTTTATTATTAAAACCAATAATCACAGTGATGGAGAGATCCAGTATGGCCATTCTCATAGAATATTGAGGAAAATGTAGAACTTTTTGGAAGGTGACAAGGTCCTATATATGAAACTCCCTAAATGTATTTTGACCCCTACATCCTATTTCTTTTTTTTTTTAAGATTTTATTTGTATATTTGACAGAGAGAGAGAGAGAGAGATCACAAGTAGGCAGAGAGGCAGGCAGACAGAGAGGGGGAAGCAGGCTCCCCGCTGAGCAGAGAGCCGGATGCAGGGCTCGATCCAAGGACCCTGAGATCATGACCTGAGCCGAAGGCAGAGGCTTTAACTCACTGAGCCACTCAGGTGCCCCCTAAATCCTACTTCTAAGTAAGTAATAATGCACGTGAAGAAATATCAGGGTGTGCAATCCAAACAACCTTGTCTGTGACAGCCAAAGCATGTGACAATGGGAAAAAGAATGTTCAGAAACATAATACCAGTGAAATAAATGAAGGCACATCAATAAGAAGGAATAGCAGGTAGTTCTTAGATGGATGATGTAGGATAAAATAATGATACAAGAAGTCATCCTGAGTACTTGCTCAGTGAAATGAGCAGGTTATTAAGGAGCGTGACCTACACAACTGTGATGGCATACGTTCGTTTACACAGAAAAATAGAAGCCTAGAAGGATGGATGTGCAGCTAAAAGAATAGAGTGGTTATTAGGGGGAAGTGCGATTCAGACAGTTATGTCTTTTTTCATGCTTGCATGTACGATCTAAATTATTTCAAATAAATTTCACAAGTACCACTCCGCAACAAGCAAAAAAAAATCAATAACCGATTTTTATAAAGGCTGATCAACAACTACATTTTCTGGGCAGAGGGGACACACTGTGGATTTGCTGGAGAAGACAGATTCGCATTATCCCAGTGGCCTGAGATGCTTTAACTGCATCTCTGTCCCTCGTGTGATAGGAGACAGGGCTCTGAAGTTGGAGATGGTCACCAGAAGCCCCAAATCACCGGGGTTGGTCGGTGACCGACCATGTGACCTTCATCTCGCTAAGCTTCGATTTCCCTTATTCGTAAAAGGAAGATCAATGTTTCCGAGCTTTGCTGTGAGGACTCACTGAGAAGGTAAATTTGGAAGCAACTGGACAGGACCTGCTCATCGCTATGAACTGTCTCACTTCGCTCGCCCATCGGAAAAAGGGGTTGAGGTGACATTCAATGAGGTATGGCTTGGAAATGCAAGGGTGTGGGGGAGGACCCGGAAAGCGAGCCCCCGCTAAGAGTTCAGCAACAACAGTGGTATTTATGCCATGCATTCCCAAGTGAGCTGTATCGGCTCGAGCCTCTGCTCCTGCTGCCTTCACAGGACATGAGGCGGCTGCATAGCCCTCCGGGAGGCGGCCGCCTCTGCGGGAGGGAAAGAGGAGAGGTGGGGAGGCTGCCACTGTGTCTGCGGGCTCCAGGAAGACACCACCTTGTCTGTGCTCCAGGGACCAAGAGGCAGACGTTTCACTGGGTCACTCCATGCACACCAGCTCTGCACGGGGACAATCCAAGGCCGGGTTCTGGACAACCTGAAAGCGGCTACAAGAAATAGAGCCTTGATTGGGCTCGCGGGCTGCAGCAGAAGGCTGACTTCTGATTCGCATCTGTCTTCAGCACAACCCAACTGGGAGCACAACCCAAACTAAATTTAACTGAACCCTACTTAAAAGGGAGTTGGGGAAATATAATTTAGAGATGACCAATTTTCATATATTTATTTATTATATAATAATATATATTATAAATATATAAAAATATATTTATTTATTTTTATATATAAAATTTTATTTATATATATATATAAATAAATAAAAGTATACTGGGGAAGGCTGGAGGGAGTTTCAGGGCTGACCTGCCATATCCACCAATACCTCCCACAGGCGCTGGCGTGAGGTGACCTCGCCCTGAACCCTATTTTTAGAGGCTCCTGCATATCACAAACACACATAAAAAGGAAATATGTCATAGTGCACTGTGTGCACCCTTGTCTCTTGGGATCTGAGACTCAGCAACCACACAGCACAACCCACAAACTGGAACGTTAGCTGTCGTATCTAACACTGCTCAGGACTCACGGGAATGTTTCTCTTACCATATATTCTTGAAATGAGAGATGTCAAGTCCAAATGCCATGAAGATTTGCCAACAGAGGCGGATGCAACTGCACGAAGGACCCGAGAGGTGAAAATGCCCAAGGAAGGCAAAAGATAAATTAAGCACATCAATTTTTCCCCTCAGGAATGCAGTAGTCCTTGGTCATAATCAAGCATCAGTTTCCCAAGAATACCAACCATCCATTTGGGGAGAATCTCTTCATACTCCAGTGTATGGTTTCAGAGCTACTCAGAATTAGCTGAATATCCAAAGTAATTGCACATGTCAACAGAGAAACATTTTGCGATATTAAACAACACATCTCCTGTCTAAAATTGTATATTCTTCAGCTTAGATGTAACATGCACAGAGCATTACCCTAATATTTTATACTGACAAACTGACAGGCACTGGATGCCAGAAATGTGACCAATCTGTTTTCATACATATATTTAATAAAATCTAATCACACTTAAAAAATGAATAACTGGGGAAGGCTGGGTGGTTCAGTGGTTAAAGTCTCTGCCATTGGCTCAGGTCATGATCTCAGGGTCCTGGGATCGAGTCCCGCATCGGGCTCTCTCCTCAGCAGGGAGTCTGCTTCCCCCTCTCTCTCTGCCTGCCTCCCTGCCTACTTGGATCTCTCTCTTTCTCTGTCAAATAAATAAATAAAATCTTTTTTAAAAAATTAAATAACCGTATTTGAATAATTTTGTGGAAAATTTTTGATACGAATCAATTTTAATTCTACTTTCCACTTTAATTTTAAAAAGCGACATGGAATATTTTATAAGACAACATTGTAGAAACATATGCAAAATAATGTTAACTTCTCAAATGTGTACACTTTATGGAAATGTAATTTACATTTGAGCTTGCAGTTAGCTTACATTTTCTGGAAACATACTCTAATTTTGTAGACTTTGAATAGAACTCTATCTCCTATTTTAATCTTATAATGTACTTTTGTCAACAGAACACAAGTAACGTGAAAATTTTTATTATAAAATCATAAAGAATTATTTTGCTGAAATGAAGTCAAGGAAAATAAATTTCATGGAAGAAACATATACTTATATATAAATCATGAATCTCAATATTGGTGGTCAATCAACAGGGTCCCTAGACAAGAGCAATGACAATTGAATTCAGTTGCTAGCTGGTATTTTGCTGACTTTCCCTCTTTGTTCTACTTCCATTCTTTGGAGTCATGGAAAAGACACCCATGCTTCACTGTATCGGACAGGCCCTCTGATGTTCGAAGAAAGTGATGCGAGCTCCAGAATCTTCTCTCCCCCAGGTCTGATTCAGGCTCTGCATATACTCTCCATCCATTGTCCCTTAGGTCATTCCACTGCTATTTACAGTGAAAAGCCCTCAAGCACCATAAGAGACACCGAACCCTAAGGAACAAACTAAGGGTTGCTGGACGGTAGGTGGGTGGGGGGTGGGGTAACTGGGTGATGCACATGGAGGAGGACATTTGATGGAATGAGCCCCAGGGTTATAAATACAACCGATGAATCACTAAATTCTATCTCTGAAACTAATAATACACTGTATGTTAATTAACTACATTTAAATAAAATAAAAATAAATTTTAAAAAAGAAGCCTTTGGAGAGTACCTAGTATGCACTAGACATTGTGCTAAGCGCTGAACATATAGGCACGAAAACACATTGCTCTTGCTATAAAGACATTAGATTCCGGCTAAGAAAATCTTGGGCAATCTCCTCTGCTTTTTCATAGCTATTCCTTTTAAATTAAATGGCAGATCTTGGCATAAGAATACCCTAGATACTTCTCTCTTATTTGCTCTCATATTAAGCACCCTTTAACAAAATATTGTTAAATTACTTTTATGTTAAAATAATCTATTTTATTTTAACATAATGTTAAATAATACTTAACAATGTTAAGTAAATATTCTTAAATTAACAAGCCTCTTGTTATAAAATATTGTCAGTGGTATGTCAGGGGACCAGGGATTCCAAGATGGACAAAAAAGCATCCGGTTCTTAAGAACTTCAAGGATAAATGCTGCAGAAATAAACACAAATACAACATGGTAAGTTCAACGGCAGAGGCCAGTATATGATGCTATGGGCGTTTTCTCCCAACCTACAAAAACTTTCATCTTATACCACATTATCCTCAAGCGGCTGACCTGTAGAGCCAACTTACTTATATTTACTCTTAGCATTTTCTCACCTCCCTGAAACCACTCAGTCCACTGAAACTTAAAATCTAGTCCACCCTCCACTTGCGTGGCCCTAACCAAGGTCACCAGTGACCTCTTGCCAGAAAGCCAATGAGCATTTTCATTCCTTGCCTTAATTTACATGAACATGGGCCTCCTTCTTGAAATAATGTTTTCCATTGGTTTCCCTGCCACCACATCCTTCTAGCGGTTTCTCCAGCTTTCTGGCTAACCTTTGTTAGATCTTTTTATGATTTCCTGTTATTCTGCTCATCTCTTAAACCTCAGTCCCAGATAGGTCTCCCATGTGTGTGAATCATAAATGTGCTTGATAATTGCCACCATAAATACGCTGATTGTGACCATAAACCCACGGAGTGCTTATGACCTTAGGTATACTGGATCCTGACAAACCTATATCTGACCAAAACCTTTCTCCTGAGTTATGACATATATATACACAAATGCCAACTCGGCACCTCTTATATGTTGCTCAGGCCTTTTAAACTCAGGCTAAATGAACCATTTTCTACCCTAATGTGTTTCTCCCCCGAGTATCCGATCTTAGTGAAGGAAGATGCCATCTACCAGGACCCGGATGCCAACTTAATCTTTTAATCTCTTACATGTGTTCGGTCACCGACAGCTATCAATTAAAAAAACACCTTTTTATTATTGAAGCACAATCAACATGCAATGTTCCCTTAGTTTCAGGCACACAACACATCGATTTGACAACTCTATACAATACTCCAAGCTCACTGCAGTGAGTATAGCCACCATACAATGTTATTACAATAGTATCAACTATACTCCTTATGCTGTGCTTTCCATCTCTGTGACTTATTTATTTTATAACTGGAAGTCTGTACCTCTTAATCCTTTATCTATGTGGCCCATCTCCCCAGCCACCTCCCCCCTGGCAGGAGTTATGGATTTCTACTCTTTTTTTTTTAAAGATTTATTTATTTATTTAACAGAGGGAGAGAGATGAAAAGCAGGCAGAGAGGCAGGCAGAGAGAGAGGGGGCAGCAGGCTCCCCGCTGAGCTGAAAGCCTGATGTGGAGCTTGATTCCAGGACCCTGACATCATGACCTGAGCTGAAGGCAAAGGCTTTAACCCACTGAGTCACCCAGGCGCCCCATCAATTTCCACTCTTGAAAATGTCAACTCTCCACTCTACTGCTACTATCTTTGTTCAGGCCACCAACCTCCTGTCTCACAGAGTAACACACTGGACCACTGACCCACAGTGGCCCACTGAACACTGATCTCCCCGTGTTGAGCTGGTTTTGTGCCCTTCCAAATGATCCGCCACAGGTGGCAAGAGCCATCTTTCAAAAGTGCAAATCTGACCATGTCCCGTTATTGATTAAAGCTTCTTAATGACTCCCATTGCCCTGTAGCATAAAAGAACAAAGTATATTGGGAAATAAGATATTGGGTCCTGCAAGAATATAAAGTTCAACAGGAGGAGAGTCCAGCTGATAGAAAAAGCTAAGCACAAACTGAGCTGGAATAAGGAGGCTGTAATTGGAGCATTAATCTCCAACGGCATGAAAACAGGACTGAAATAAATCAGAACAGATGCCGGTTAGCTCACATTTTCACCCAGAACCTATAGGATTGGAGAAAATTACATTTGTTCCACTCTCACCAATAAAATAGTATTCCAGAGTAGAAATGAAAAACACCTCTTGCTGATATTTTCTGTTTTATCTCTGTTTAGAAATTTTGCAGCATGGCCCTGAAAATTGCTTGGTGCAGCTAGAGGCAGGACCCCGGGTGCCCCACCAGCCAGGGGACACCGACTCGGAGCTGTGCCGGCCACCATGCTGAAAGCCACTACCACATGGGGCATTGTTGTATTGATGGAGCTCATGAAGCTTCTGTCACTAGAAAGGTGAGAAAATAATATCTAGTCTTGGATAAGATGGAAACTGTGTGCCTGCTATATGAGTCTATTGATATCAAAATCCCAAACAGAGAAATCTGTAGAGTCAGAAAGTTGCTTAGAGCTGGGGGCAGGGGCATAGGGAGTAGGTAGGTGACAGCTAAAGGGTATGGAGTCTCTTTCTGAGCTGATGAGATGTTAAAAATTGACTGTGGGGGCACCTGGGTAGCTCAGTGGGTTAAGCATCTGCCTTCAGCTCAGGTCATGATCACAGAGTCCTGGGCATGAGCCCCGAATTGGGCTCTCTGCTCAGTGGAGAGCCTGCTTCCCCCTCTCCCTCTGTCCCCCAGCTCCTGCTCTCTCTCTCTCAAATAAATAAATTCTTTTTAAAAAATTGTGGTTATGATTGTACCATTCTGTGAATAGACAAAGCACCACTGAATACATTAAAATGAGTGAATTGTATGTAATTGAACTATACCTCAAAGCTTTGATTCTAGACATTAGGAAGTAATAAAATTATTATACCTTTTAAAGTACCGTGTTTTAAACTTCTCACTGTTTTTTTATTTAAATTCAATTAACCAACTCTCAGTGAGTTGCTTTGTTCTTCTGAGCCAGCCCAGTCTGAAATATGCAAGTCATGTATGTAATTTAAAATTCTCCAGTGGCCACATTTAAAAAGTAAAAAGAAGCAGGTGAAATAAATTTGAAATATATGTCATCTAACCCAATACCTCTGCAGTACAATTATTTAACAATGAGTGATTTTTTGTAGTTCTCTTGTTTATTTTTTTACTTTTTATTT
>CM052798.1:159909630-159941891 GCA_028533885.1 Nasua narica | reverse complement strand
ACAGGTAGGCAGAGAGGCAGGCAGAGAGAGAGGGGGAAGCAGGCTCCCTGCTGAGCAGAGAGCCCAATGCGGGGCTCGAACCCAGGACTGAGATCATGACCTGAACCAAAGACAGAGGCTTTAACCCACTGAGCCACCCAGGCACCCCTGCATCCTCCCCCTTTAAAAACAGTCCCCACCCCCTGCCTGATTGCAGACAGCCCCTCCTCTCTTGTCCTGCTTCCTGCTCCTTTGCAGTGTATTCAATAAACCTCTATCTCTTTTGTTCCGGCTCAGGTGAATCCTTCCACCCACCGGCCCCCACCGCATCACTGCCTTACATTTGAGGGGCCCCCATTCAATCAGAGAGACACCACATTTAGATACCACCACCACCGTTTCTTCTGAAGTCCCAGACCCCTGCCCCCTTCTCCATTGTTCAGAATGAGATATGCCTCATGTTGCCTGTCTTTGAAACTTCCATGTCTGTGCAGAGCTCCCGTACATATGTCTACTAAATTTGACTTTCTCCTGTTAATCTGTCTTGTGTTAATTTGATTCTTAGTCCAACTAGAAGGACCTCTGAGAGGACAGGAACTCTTGTTCCCTGACGAAGACATGGACACTTCCTGTATGCTTGGGACAGACCCAGGAAAACTGAGTAACTCCCCTAAATGGTCCAAGCCACCACCCTAAATATCATCTTCAGCTAAAGATAAAAGAAGCCCTTTCGGGGTGCGGGGGAGCCAGTTATGGGAAGCTATCAGGGAAAGCACAGTAAAAGGGGAAAGTTTGTTATGCAGATTTAGGTCAATGCCATTTCCATTGATAAGAGTTTCTAGAGCTTTCGCCACCCTTCTCTTTCTGGTACAGAGAGGGAGATACCCTGAGGAAAGAGATTTCTCTTAACAAATGTAAACATGTCTTACTAAAGAGGTAACTTCTACTCAGTATTCAGAGTTGTTCCTGTGTCTGCTGCTTCCTAAAAGTAATCAGCCTAAAAATAATCCTTATGTCAAAGAGACATAGTGACAGTAGGGCTAAAATGTTCTCGGAGGAAATGAGCAATGACCGATGTCTCATTGGTTAGAAGAATCTATTTTTTTTCCCTCATCTTGCTCTATGGAAAGATAAAGTGGGAGAGGGAGATGAAAAATGGCAAAGGAATGAAGGCCCATAGTTATCACAGATGCACAGTGAAGGAATTGGTAGGAGAAGGACATCTATTCCTGAGGGGAGCCTTGGACTCAGCCAATTGCAGAAAAAGGGGAAGCCAAGCTAAAGGTAATTTTGTCCATGTGATTTTGAGCTACATAAAAGAAGTGTTTAAAAATACAGGTTGTTCATTTAAAATGCAAAAGGATGCAAGATTTAGTAGGGATTAAAGTGATTTATTGTATGGCAACGGCCATGGAAAATGTTTATTTATAGACAATTACCCACATCTGCGCAGGGTCAATAATAACCTGCAAGAGAACATGTCCCACATGGGTCCCTTAGTTCCTGCGTGTACCTTAGAGCCCTGCTCTTTTCCTAGGTTAGGCCTGTATGCGTGACGATTGGCCAGGTGGACGCTGGGGTTTCCAGGCCTTCTCTGACACACCTTTCCCTCCCTCACAGCACCCTTGACCCTTTGGCTGGACACTACCAGCCCCATGGACCTAGGAAAGAACCACCTTCCAAAAATGGGCCAATACCTTATCCCTTTCAACCCAAGAGCTGGGAAACAAACTTGGGAACTCTGTGGGTCACCAGATAATAATTGTAATAATAGCTCACTAGCATTTATCGACGACTTACGTGGCAAACACTATTTGGGATTATAACCCCTGCATTGCCATACTCTAGGACACCTCGTCTCCAGCCTGGGCCACTTTATCAACCTTGTCTCACTGCGTCTGCTCTTCTTCTCTGCCTTTCCCCTGATACTTATCTCCACTCAGCCACAACCAGCCTTGTAAAGCATAAATAACATTGCAGGATAATGTCACTTAAAATTGTCAATGGGTTCAGACTGTACGTAGGGGGGGAAGTCCTACCACTCAATCATTTCATGAATTCCAGCCACACCGGACATCTTTTTGTTCTTGAACCAGACGCACTTGTCTCCAAGTTAGGGCGGGTGTTCCTGCTCCCTTTGCTGGGACGGCGATGCTCCTGGATCTTTCCACGGGAGCCCCTCCTTGTCATTCAGCAATTAGTCAAAATGCCGCCCTTTCAGGAGGCCTTCCCTGATCACTCATCTTTTTATTATTAAAAAATACTAATCAGGTCGGTCAGGATGACCTAATAAAGAGAAAAATAGAGAGAGAGAAGACACATCCCCTGAGACACAGAATTCCTGCTCTGAGTTATTGAAAGTCTCTTTCCTAAAAGGTACCAATTCTTACTATCTGAGGCTCTCAGAGGCTCACGGGCAAGATCTCAAATTCAACCTGTTCTCCAGCCTCAGCCCAGAAATGTCGTCAATAGAAACGTTCACGCCTCTCAGGGCCTCATGAGATGGAATTCCTCTTTATAAACATTTTCCTCTGGGTGAACAGGCACGCTTCTCAGACAGCTTCTCAGAGACATTTGACTTGATGAGAATGCTTCACTTTTTCTAAATAGTCTCTACCAGAACCCCAAGCACAGATGTAAAAAGTAATAAAAATCGCCCAAATATGGGTTGGGAACCAACAGCAATTACTCAGGCCTCTCTAGATAGACTGCTAGCTGCTCTCCTGACAAAGATCAGTAGAATTTCACAGTTGAAAAAACGTCGGAGATTCTCCCAGCCCAGCATCTCCCGATATGTGTTTTAGTAAACACTGGAACTAGGAGATGTTAGTAGGTGGGAAAGGGTGGTTAGAAAATTTTTTTTAAATGCAGAGAATGCTATCTCTCACAAAGTTGGGTTTCTTATGGAAGGTCTTGTAGGGTCTCTAAGATGTATTGGGAGTCTACATGGGGAAAAATAGGATAGCACTTCTGATCTTATCCATGGGACCCTCTTGGGGTCTTATCCATGGACCATCTTGCTGGATTAGTGTTCTGTCGTGTACTAATTAGGGAAGTGCTGGTCTAATCTTACTTTACACAACTAAGTCACTTCGATCTGCAAACAGTGATATGTGTCCGGTGTAAAAAAATTTCTAGAGATTACTTTAATTGAGATTTCACAGAAAAGAAGAGACGGATAGCAGAAGACAAGATCACTTGGTGGAAACCACATGGATTAGAATCCTGGCAATCACAGCCGTTGGGTGTGTGGTTCAGGGAAAGCTGTGTTATACCTCTGAGAAGGCTCAGGTCAACACTGAGCAAAAGGATGAGCACCAGTATCTCCTGCTCGGGAGGGTCAGCGGTGCATGAGACCATCCTTCAAACTCCAGTCCTGCGGCGTGTGGGGGAAACATGTCTAAGCTGGTGTGGTCTGCTACCATCGGCCCATGCCTTTTCCAGGCGTTTGGTTCTCCTGGCCAAAAATTTATAACAATCTGATTGCTTCCTAGAAAAATCCCATGTTCCTCTTCATGTCAAATAGACCGCACCTGTGGATGTTGATTCATTCAATGACACTTGTTAAGAACCTGCTAAGTGCATGTAAATAGCACCAGGCTCTAGAAGTGGAGGCCACCCGTCTGGGCTTCTGACACTTTCAGCTTACACAGAATCTCTCACTGATTCTAGTCCACATCCTGAGGGTTTCCTTCTACCTGCCTTCAGGGAAAAGAAAGTACCTGTTGTGAACAGCATTCCTTCAAAACTTTACTCGAACGATGTGTCCCCCCAGTCATCCTTTCATCCATCAAGTCAGTGCTTGGTGCCTGATTCCCTAACCGGTACTGAGAATACAGGATTAACAAGACCCAGGCCCGGCCCTCAGGGACTTCATCACTGAGCAAACGGGAATGGCTAACCCCAGGTGGATAACAGAACATGCTTCTGAATATTGGGGGGAAAAAACAGGCATTCATTTTTTTCATTTATTTTTTAATTTTTTATTTAAATTCAATTTAGTTAACATATACTGAATCATTAGTTTCAGAGGTAGAATTTAATGATTCATCAGCTGCATACAACACCCAGCGCTCATCACATCAAGTGCCTTCCCTAATGCCCAGTTACCCCATCGCCCACCTACATCCCCTCCAGCAACCCTCAGTTTGTTTCCTATAGTCAAGAGTCTCTTATGGTTTGCCTCCCTCTCTGTTTTTATCTGATTTTATTTTTCCTTCCTTTCCCCTATGTTCATCTGTTTTGTTTCTTTAATTCCACAGATGAATGAAATCATATGATATTTGTCTTTCTCGGACTGACTTATTTCGCTTAGCATAATACCCTTTAGTGCCAACCACGTTGTTACAAATGCAAGATTTCATCCTTTCTGATGGCTGGTTAATATCCCAGTGTATGTATATACACCACATATCTATCCGCTCATCTGTCGGTGGGCGGACGTCTCAGCTCTTTCCATGATTTGACTATAGTGGACATTGTTGCTATAAACATTGGCGTACACGCGCCCCTTCGAATCACTATGTTTGTATCCTTTGGATAAATACCGTTAACTTTTTGAGCAACCTCCATACTGTTTTCCAGAGCAACGGCACCAGTTTGCGTTCCCACTCTTCACATCCTTGCCAACCTCTGTTATTTCCTGACTTGTTAATTTTAGCCATTCTGACCAGTGTGAGGTATCTCATTGTGGGTTTGATTTGTATTTCCCTGAAGCCGAGTGACGTTGAACATGTTTTCATATGTCTGTTAGCCATTCATTTCACACTGAAAGTTAGAAACCCTGTTTGCCATTTACTATCTGGGTACCTGTGACGAAGCCCACTAGCCCCTCTATACCTTAGTTGCTACCTGCTCAGGAATGATGCACCTGGTCTCTCTTTTTAATTAAACTATGGACACTTACATAACATTTAACAGTATTAAGTGCTTTTAACATAGATTTCTAATCTCCACAATCACTTATAAGTACTACTGTTAGTACTATTAGATATCAGTACTTACTAATATTAGATATAAAAATACTTATTTGTACTATTATTATCACTGGTTGTTTTGTATTGGTATTAACATCAGTATTATAAGTGAGAAGTCTCATCATTAGCAAGGGTGATCGTATATCTGATGGCCTTGGAACAGAGCCAGCAAAGCTTGTACCCTCACATGGCTAATAAAAGTGCTAAAGTATTTTTAAATACTTTAAGTACTTTAAATATGTTTAAAGTACTAACTATTAAAAATATTAAAGGGGCGGGGCGCCTGGGTGGCTCAGTTGGTTAAGCTACTGCCTTTGGCTCAGGTCATGATCCTGGAATCCTGGGATTGAGCCCCACGTCGAGTCGGCTTCTCCCTCTGACCTCTCCCTTCCCTCCTCTCATGCTCCTTCTCTCTCAAATAAATAAATAAATAAATAAATAAATAAATAAATAAAATCTTAAGGAAAAAAAAATGTACTGCAGGAGTACCTGGATGGCTTAGTCAGCTGAACATCTGACTCTTGACTTCAGCTCAGGTCATGATCTCAGGGTCATGAGATCAAGCCCTGCGTGGGCTCCAAACTCAGTGCCGAGTCGGCTCGAGCCTCTCTCTGTCCCTCTTCCTCTGTCCCTCTCCCAGCTTACTATAAATAAATACATAGATAAATAAACAAATAAATAATAAATAAGATCTTTTCTCAAAAATTTACTTGAAAATTTTTATTTGAATGCAGTTGACACAGTGTTACATTAGTTTCAGTGGACAACGTAGTGGTTAGACAAGTTTATGCATTATGCTAGGCACACAAGTATAGCTACCATCTGCCAGCATACAAATATTACGATATTATTGACTGTATTTCTTATGCTGTTCCTTTTTTTCCGTTGCCTTATGCATTCCATAACTAGAAGCCTGCATCTCCCACTCCTCTTCACTCCTCTATTTGGCCCAGGCCCCCCACCCCTCACCTCTGGCACCTCAGTTTGTTCTCTGTATTTATAGGTCTGATTCTACTTTTGGTTTATTCACTTGTTTTTTTAGACTCCACATATATGCACCTGATGTTTATTCCCGCATTATTGACAATAACCCAGATTGGAAAAGTGCTCACTTTTAAGTTCAAAAGTATCTAGGTTTGGATGGTAGACTTCAGGATCCCTCGGTCCTTAATCTTGGTCAAAATGAGGCTGAGAGAAGCCACGCGGGACTTCCAGGATCATCCAGCTGACAACTGGACGAGCTCTGAGTGAAGGTAGAACTGTCGTATTCTGAATGCCACTGCCTTGGAACCATTATAAGTAGGACTGACCCTTTGTGAGCATGGAGAAGTCAACAAATAGGAAGGTGCTCTGGAAGCTAAGATGACACGTGTTGCTTGGGCAGTGTGCTCTTATTAACCATCCCTCCTCTGGCCTATTCTTCCCAAGCCCTGGGGTTGGGGGACTAAGTCATAGAAGACCCAGCCCAGAAGAGGCTGAGAAGCCACAACAAGGTGTGACCAGGAAGGAAGAAATTTTCTCACACGTAAGCAAAGACAAATCACTTCAACAAAGAAAACCCATGACACTCAGAGCCCGAATGACAGCGTCTGTCACTGAGAAGAGGAAACAGAGCAGAGGCCCCGTGCTTCCTGGTGAGGAACACAGTCCCTCTGTTCATGAGGTGCAGTGGGACGTGGCACTTGTGTGAGGAGGAGGAGGAAATATGGCACCCGTCCCGGAGAGAGATGAGCCCGCCCCATGAACAACCACTGCCTCCAAGGGTGGAAAGTATCTCCTCAGGAACATTGACAATCCAGACTGAATGGACTCCTGTGACACCAAGGGCAGGGAGGAAAGATGCCTGGTGCCCATTTCTTTCTTTCTTTTTTTTTTTTTTTTTTTTTGACTCTCACACACACTCAGTAGCTTTTTTTTTCCAACTTTATCAAGACATCGATACACCCCACTGGGTAAGTTTTAGGTGTGCAGCATGACGGTGTTTGAATCACCTGTGCTGTGAAATGATGCTCACAGTGAGTTTAGTTAATATCCATCGCCTCATACGGAAACAACAAAAGGAAAAAAAAATCTATTCTTGGGATGAACTCTTAGCATCTACTCTCTTAACAACTTTCCTGTATACTGCCCAGTGGTGTGGACCACAGTCCTCACATCTGCAGTCCTTACTTACCTTCTAACAGGGTGCACCTTTTCAGCTGATGTCAAGACAAGAATGAGAAAACATGTTCTAATTGAGCACTTGCTTTAGGGCAGGTGTTGTTCTCATTTAATAAATATGTGTTTCTAGACACAGATTAGGCATGTCAAGGTGCAAAACAGATGAAGACCTCTGCCCTAAGAGGAGCTTCAGCTATGCAGAGGGGAAACACACAGTTACCAATAAACGCAATGGACCAATACACCTTCCATCTTATTAGCAAGAGGCAGGTGATACTTCCCTAAATAGAGCAAATAAAATGGATGAGGAGGTGGAGAGAGACTACTGGGGAGGGAACTGTGGTATCAAATTTGGTGGTCATGTTAGGTTTCATTGAGAAGGAGATCTCTGAACAAAGACTTAAAAAGCTGGGAAAACGAACCAGGAGACGGCATGGAACAGATGGTACCAGGCAGAGGGAACGGCTAGTGGAAAGGTCCCATGGTGGCCACATGTCTGGGCCTTTGAGCAACAGTGGGGAGGCCAGGGAGGCTGATCAGGGAAAGCAGGTGCAGCAGGGAGGTAGAGTGAAGGAGACTCAGAGAGGAGATGAAGGCTTTTTTCATGCAGGGCGTTGTCAGTCATTGCAAAGTTTTTGGCTTTTCCTCTGAGTGAAAATGGAGTGCCATTTTAGAACTTTGAGAAGTGACATGATCTAACTGAAAATTCTGAAGGACCACATTGTCTTCTCTGCTCTAGGGGACACACAGGCAGCAGTGGGGTGACTTGCACAGAGGTTACGACAATCCCTGAGGTCAGAGACTCTGAGGGCTTGGCCATGCTGGTGGTAGTGGATTGAGAACCAGGTGGGACTCTGGTTGTATATTGAAGGCAGACCCAAGGTTTTCTCATGTGTAAAATGTGACGTGTGAAAGAAAGGAGTCAAAGGTGACTCCGAGGGTTTGGCCCGAACAATAATAAGAAAAATGGAGTGGACAACAACCGACGTAGGTAAGGACTTGTGTGGAAGAGCTTGGGGGAGATCAGAATATCAGTAGATCGGTTGTAGATATGTCTTGAAATTAATCTTCAATGTTCAAGTAGAGTTCTTAAGTAGTCTGTTGTTTCTCTGAGCCTGGAGTTTGAGGGAAGTTTCTGGGATGGAAACATAAATTTTCTTTGCTTATTGGTTTCATTCATTCGTCTTCATAACACTTAAGGTAGGTAGTATTCCCTCAGCTTTGTTCCAAAGTGGTTTTGACTTCACCAAAATCACACAATTAAGGAGGGATTATGGGTTTTATATTTCCTGTCTACCTTCCTAAAGCCCATGCTTTTTGAAAGCTTCTCCTTCAAGAGAAATCAGTTCCCTCTTTCTGCCTCGCTTTGTTTCTTTTGCTTTTATCCCTGTGACTTAGTTTATATTAGGCTCAATTTTAGAATCATAGGGTATCCCTCTATCCCTTTAAGCTACATAGATCCTGCCTCCTTCTGGACAACCTGGTCAGGACTGATGACCATCAGGAGACCCTTGAAGGTTTTGAACCCAAAATGAGGACTTAGAAAAGATGAGCTGGAGGCAATAAGAGATGATAACTCAAAGAAAAAGTGGGGAAGTTGGCAAAACAAAGTATAAGAACATGAGGGACACTAGATGTTTCAACAGAATAGCTGTCACCCTGTGACATCTACTGCCCCCATCTTGTTGTGGTGAATTTAATGACATAAGTATCCCAGGAATGCGTGATCTCAATGAATGCATTTGTACACTGAACGCATGGATCCCAATGACACGTCATGGGAGTCCTGTACATGGGAGTCCCCCATTAGACTCTGAGCCCCTTGAAGACTAGTGCCTTCTCTGTTTCATTCAACTTTGAGACTTCAGTGTCCTGTCTGACACTTGGCTTGGAGGGCACGTCACATGGACGAACGGATGACTGAGATACTAGATGGGCAGGAATTCGGTGCTAGAGTTTCCTAAGGGAACATTCTGGAAAGAAGAAAAATAATCTGAGTTAAAATGAAGCATCTTGTTATTCTACTTTAACATGACGGGTAGCAGATTTCCGTGGACATGTATTTGCATATCTTTTTCTTAAATAGTCAGGCCAATTTACATACATTTGTATATTCCATTCAAAGAAACTTGCTGTCAGTATGTAAATTACTCGGCACATCCAGTTCTCCTTTTCTTCCTTCCATTTTTCTCATTTTCACTGTTTCCTCTTCATACTTAAAAATGTATATTTTATGCAAATCCCTTCCATATTCTGAATATTCTGATAGTGCCTTTCAATGGCATATATGACTTCAAATGAAATTATATAATTAATACATGCATTATGTATGTGTGTGTATGTATATGCTCTGAACTTCTATTAAAGAAGCCACATCTTTATAATTTAGTATAAAATATATTTTATTTCATTTCCGCTTCCAGCTCAAGCACAAAATTTTATATATTAACTGAGAACCCCCAGTGAACCCTCCCAGCCAAACCCTACCAAAACCTGACAGAAGTCCTCAGACCTCTGTGACTCTCTATTTCCTCTTTAACAAAAGGAAGAGGTTGGGGTTCTAAGATTGATTCCAGGTGAAAGATTTAGCTACAAATGTTTTCACTGCCACTAATGCAAATCTTTCGGAGACACACAAGCTCAGGGACGAACAGGATAGGAAGACCTGTCCACAGCAAAGGAGGTTTCACTTACTTGTGGAACATAAGGAATAGCATGGAGGACATTAGGATATGGAGGATATTAGGAGAAGGAAGGGAAAAATGAAAGGGGGAAAGGCAGAGGGGGAGACGAACTATGAGAGATTGTGGACTCCAAGAAACAAACTGAGGGCTTTAAGAGGGTAGTGGGGGAATGGGTGAGCCTGCTGGTGGGTATAAAGGAGGGCACGTACTGCATGGAGCCCTGGGTGCTATACGTAAATAATGAATCCTGGAACATTACATCAAAAATTAATAACGTACTGTATGCTGATTAACATAACAAAATAAGAAGATAATTTTTTTAAATAATAAAAACATAAAATTGTTGGGTCGCCTGGGTGACTCAGTACGTTAAGCCTCTGCCTTTGGCTCAGGTCATGGTCTCAGGGTCCTGGGATCGAGCCCCACACCAGGCTCTCTGCTCAGCAGGGAGCCTGCTTCCCCCTCTCTCTCTGCTTGCCTCTCTGCCTCCTTGCGATCTCTTTCTGTCTCAAATAAATAAGTAAAATCTTTTTAAAAATAAATAAAATTGTTATTTAAAAAAAAGAGTAACATGGGCTGATTGGGAGGGACTGATTGATATGCAGGAAGAGAAATCCCTTTCAGAGCAGAATAGAGGAAACAACAGAAGAAAAACACAGGAAAGAATTGCAAGATTTAGGCAAATCAATGGTCCCTTGGAACAATATATTCCCAAAGAACACCGGGAGCTCTGCTTGATTCTTTTTCTTTTTTCTTTTCTTTTCTTTTCTTTTTTTCCCCAGTGCTCCATTCCTGAGCTCATTAATCTCAAGCTGCAATCCTTTTCTCGGGAAATTTACCCTGAGCAAATGAGAAACTGTTTCATTTCCCCCAAAAAGGCCACCTGCAAGAGGAATCCTCTTGGTGTAGAATCTGCCTTATTCTCAGGGACCAGAATGTTGTATAAATTGTCCTGAACTTCAGAAGCCAATGGAGTGGAAGTCTCAGCTCTACTCAGCAACGTATCCACCTGTCCATCCAACACTTACTGAGCTCTGCTGAATGCCAGTCACAGTCATGGGAACATGGGGGACACGAAATATATCTAATAGAGTGGTTCTCAGCTCTATGAGATTCTCCACCCCCATCTTGTTTCAAGCAAATCTAATGATTCCTTTACTACTACTTTATTACTATTGTATCAATAAACAAAGTTTACTGATACAATATGATATATGTAATACTCATACATATAATTTCAAAAATCATTATAAGATCAACATAATTCACTTAAGTGTAGTAAAAAGGACAATTATACCAAGAGAAGTTGTTAGCTGCTTACCCCTCCTTTGTAATGAAAAAGTAAGGATTTAAAAGAAGCAAGATAGGGGCACCTGGGTGGCTCAGTGGGTTAAAGCCTCTGCTTTTGGCTCAGGTCATGATCTCAGGGTCCTGGGATGGAGCCCGGCATCGAGCCCCGCATGAAGCCCTGCATCTGGCTCTCCACTCAGCAGGAAGCCTACTTCCCCCTCTCTCTCTGCCTGCCTCTCTGCCTACTTGTGATCTCTCTCTCTGTCAAACAAATAAATAAAATCTTTAAAAAAAAAAAAAGAAGCAAGACAACTTTTAACTAACTGATTGTTACATACACCTTTTCTCTGTGTTTGATGTTTTCACATAAGAGCTCTGTGAATATCAGTGCTGTGGCAGATGAGGTCCATGTCCTAACCCCAAAACCTGTGAATATTTTATGCAATATGGCAAGAGGGATTAAGGTTACAGGTGTAATTAAGGTGGCTTATCAGCTGAATTTGAGATGGGCGATTATCCTAGATTATCCGGGTGGACCCAATGGCATCACAAGGACCCTTACAAGTGAGAGAGGAGAGTGAGTGGTATCAGAGGGATAAAGCAGAAAGACTCCACATTAATGCATTAATGAAAGACTCTGCAGAGAAAGACTCAGCCAGCCATTGCTGGCTTTGAGGATGGAAGAAGATCGTAAGCCAAGGAACTCAAGCAACGTCTAGAAGCTGGGAAAGGCAAAGCAGCGGATCCTCTCCTAGCACCTCCAGAAGGAGTGCGACCCTGCCCACACCTTGACTGGAGCCCCATCTGTCTCCTTTTCTGACTTTTGACTTCCAGCACTATATAATAATAAATCTATGTGGTCTTAAACCACCATGCCTGTGGCAAAGACCTACCGCAGCAATAGGAAATGAACACATATGCATTTTCACGTATACACATGCACAAAATCCCAACGCACATAACAGCTGCAAATGCAGGCTGCTTGCTTTGGGTGACTCTGATACCACTGCAGCCATGGTCTTTGTGGGGAGCATCTGATCCGGGAGTTACAGCTGGTACAGAGACGGCCGTCAGGATGGGGCCAGCATTAAACCCAGGGAGACCGAGCCAGTAAACACCAGCTACGTATCAGTCCTGCCAGAGGGACATGATTTTCAAAATGGTGAGAAATTTGGGAAACATTAAAAAAAAATAATAAATGCGCAGAAAAACCATTCTGTGTGCACATGCAAAGTGGGAATGCTACTGAGTAGCAGGTCAAGATTGGGATATTTTCCAAAGGGGTGATAGCTGAGTCCTGAACAAATGGATGGACCCATTCAAATAGGGTGAAAAGAGAATGTATGGAGAGAATATTTTCAAAAGTATAAGCAGATTAAAGGAAAGGACAGGGATGGGGAAACCCTTCCCCTGTGAGCTAGCAACCACCCTCTGAGTGGCAGGAGGAAGCAGTTTCTGATTCCCGGAGACAGTAACGGAAGTTGAAAACAGCTGGAAAGAAAAATGCTATGATCTTTGCTTAGAAAAACCAGCCAAGTCAAGGCCTGGCAGGAGGGACCCAGAGGCATATATTGCACTCAGCCTCCTCCTTCTCTGAAGCTCCTACTGATGCTCCCACTGGTCAAACTCAAGCAGACATCAGAAGGCAGAGAGCTCGGTTGATGCGCTTGGTAGGAATTAGCTTCCCCGTGCACAGTGTGGATAGAAATTGGATCTCCAGGGGCAAAAGGGACATAGTCATAGAAGCACTAAAGGTGGCCTCTGGGAATTAAGGAGAGCCTCTGGCCAACCAGTAACAAGGTGCTGAGGTCCTCATTCCAATAGCCCATAAGAAGACAATCTTGGCTTGCTTCCATGTGGAATCTTGGCTTCCATGTGGAGCTTGGCAGCAGACCCCCCACCCCAGTGGACCGTCAGATGAGAATGTGGTCTTGGCTAACACTCTGTGAGACCCTGGAGTAGAGAACACAGCTAAGCTGTGCCCAGACCCTAACCTATAGAAACCATGAGCTCATGAAGGCATGGTATGACCCTAAGTTGGAAGTAATTTGATTCATAGTATAAAAAATGAATATTCACCCCCACATCATCTGAAACCAGCCCACGAGTCTGGACTACACCCCATCTCTCAACCAGGTGCTTGTCCTGACTTGCTGTCTCCAGGAAAGCTACCGCAGAGACTCCAACAACGGGAACGGGGGAGGAAGAGAAATAACATTTGTTGTCTTGGGAGTATGGTGGTCAGTAAGGCCCAGCCCCTGCTGTTAGTCCCTACTCTGTTGCAGGCCCCATGTTAGGCACTCAGGGACACTGCCGTAAACATGACCAATGTGTGTCCTGTCCTGTAAACTTACATCTGGGGAGCAGCCAGGTAAGGAGGGAGTCACGATACCGACGGATCACTGCCTCACTGGGCCCAGAGCAGGGCGTTGTATGAGCAAAAGTTCCCTGGAAAAAGAAGTGCTGCTGTCTCATTTTACAGATGAAGAAACCAAGGTTCAGAGACTGTAAATGTCCCAAGATCTACACAATCAGCAAAGGCCAGAAATGAGTTCGAAACCCAGTAGGTGCCGCACCAAAGATCATGCTCTTTTACAACCTCACACTACCCCCAATAACAGACCCTCTTCAAGCACTTAGTGTTGAGAAGCGAAGTCAGGGAGGGGCTGAAGGAGATCACCCAGGGTTGAGTGAGGTTCATTAATGGACTCTCCCAGACACTAGTTCTTCTCTGTCTCGGAGAGGATAGAGTGCGTGCTTCTACCGTTACCTGACTTTCATTCAGAGGGTTTACGTAGGAGAGGGGCAGGATCTGATCCGTGTTTCCAAGTGTCCCTGGCTGTTGCATGGAGAGAGGTTGGTGAGGCGACATGAACGTGAGTGGGGAGACCACTGAAGAAGCACACATGATTGCCGGGCTCCCCCCATTGCACACAGCCCCCTCTCCACCCCAGGAAACACCTTCGCCCGGGAGTCTGGACAGTGCTTATTATCACCTTTAAAGAAGAAAAGAATGCTTGAGGAAACAGAGGTTTTGGAGGTTAAGAATATATTCAAGAAGGGGCCCCTGGGTGGCTCAGTGTGTTAATGGCCTGCCTTCATCTCAGGTCATGATCCCAGGGTCCTGGGATGGAGCCTGACATCGGGCTCCCTGCTCAGTGGGGAGTGTGCTTCTCCCTCTCCTTCTGCCCCTCCCCCCTGCTTGTGCTCTCTCACTCTCTCTGTTAAATAAATAAATAAAATCTTAAAAAAAAAAAAAAAAGAATATATTCGAGGACCCAGCTAGGGCAGGCAAAGACAGGACTCCAAAGAGGGGTCTGTCTCCAAACTCGGGATTTGTCCTTCTCTCTGGTTGGAACTTTAAAGACTCACTTAAGTACATTCATTGAGAATTCATAAAAGATTCAACAACTCCATTTTCCTGAAAACAAATGGGAGCCCAGACCCCCCTACTGGATTACAAGAGAGACAAGAGGGACGTACAGCAGAGTTTCCATCCTTGGCAAAGACTGAGCTTGTCATCAGAGGTCCCTCCATTCCCCATGGAAATACCAGGCAGGAAGGCATCTGAGAAGAAAATGAGTGGGACTTCTAAAGCCTAGGAGGATATCACATAGACTTAGCATCATTAGATGTAAAGTTATTACCTGAATTAAGCTGGTGTTCGTTTGGCTTTCATTTCCAGGATATCTAGGGCTCCTCCTGGAGACACAGCTGGAAAAATAATGTCAGAGGCCCATCCTCGTGCTGGACTTGGTCATCTCTCAGCTACATAATCAAAAGAAACTTTTATTGAGTGCCTGGTGAGAACGTCGCTCTATGTCGGGTGCTCAAAGGACATGGAAAGGCTCTGGGCCAGTGGAAGCAGCACAGGACTTGCAAACCTGACTTGGAGCCAGCAAAATCTGAATGATCTTGTGAAAGCCATCTAACTACCTGGTCAACCTCTAGCGCAAGTCATTTAACTTCTTAGGCAAGTTATTTTTTTTCTGGGGTGAGTCATTTTGCTGAATGATCATAGGAAAGTCATTAACTTCTTCCAGGCTTATCCTTCATCTGCCAAATTGGGATAATGATCTTTATTCTATCATGTTGGTTGTTCTGGGACAGAATCACATAATGGACCTAGAGGGGTGACACACAGCAGTCATCGAAAGCATGTTAATTGTCTTCACCGCTTCTCTATCCCCAAGTCCTTGCTAAAAGAAAGCAGAGCATGGTCAAGGAAATAATATTATCAAAGAGAAAATAAGGTTAATGAGAGACTATATTAAAAGTATTAGGTGTATTTGGTGACTTGGATCAGAATAAAATTGGCAACTCAGGAAGTGAGCCAATGGGCTTCCTTCCACCTTGAGAACCTGATGATGTTGCCTTTAGGTCCCCAGCTCCCATGCCAAGGACTTCCTAACTCTGGGCCTCTCTCAGAGATGTTCTCCTAAGTTCTGGTTGAGTCCAAACCTTGGGCTCCAGCTTCCTCCACTGCTACGTCTGCCCCTATTCAATTTCTACCCACCCTTGCTGAGCTATGAGAGAGCACACACACCACTGCCTTATCCCAGACCCTCTCCTACCCCCCTCTGCTCTTTTTTCCACCCTCTCCCAACCAAAGAATTCTAAGTCTCCTGCCTCTAGCCTCTGCCCTATATTCTCTCCCCAATCCTTTCAAGTCCTCCACAGACCATCTACATTTCTTAACCTAGTTACACACTATTTTTTATTATTATTACTGCTAATAGTGACTGCTGCTACTGTTTCCGCCACATGCTGCAGGCTTGAGAAAAGAGGTCACAGAAAGCAAAAGCCACCACCTGGGTTCAAACCCTGCTTCTGCCACCTGGTGATGGTGATTTGAACAATCCGAGTGTCTCCATTCTGAAATGGGCGATGGAACCTACCTCTTATGGTTGCTGCGAAGATGGAAGTAGACGATCTATGTCAAATCCTTAAAATAGTTTCTGGAGTATTCTGGAACATTAATTATAAATATCATTCAGAGCAAGAGTGATGAGCATTTCGTGATCTCAGGCAGGTCACATAGCATCTCCAAGCCCCACTTTTATCATCTATAAAATAGAGACGTTTGATGCCTTCCTTGCAGGTTGCAGAAGAATCAGTATGAAAATACACATAAAGTCAGGCACTTAGAAGATTCTCATTATATTGTCATTTTCCCCCAGACGTAAGGTTTTGTAAAGGCTTGTTAATTCTCCATTTATGAAAACTTCTGCCTACATTGAGCCACTCCAACGCCCTCTGACCTCGCTTCAACAAATTATTCCCTTAGTGGAATTTACAAAGAGTACCGGTAGCCTTTGATTCCAAAGTAACCTCTGCTACTTGTTTGTGTTTTTTTCTTCACTTTTTTTTTTTTTTTTGCAGCTTCTCAAGCTGAAAGCAGCAGTTTGATTTTACTTCGTTGCAGCCATTCAAAGTGTGCCGGACTCAAGGCACATGGAGTGATTTTCATCCTCATCTAACCAAACGGAGATTGTTAGATGCAAATGAGGTTTGACTGTTCGCAGCCCTTTCTCTTTTACAGAAACTTCCCTTGAAGCTCCCATCCATCAGGGCTGACATTGAACGGTGTGAGATGAGTGCCCTGGGCCAGCTGCCCCTCATCTTGGCGCGATGCTCTGCTTACGCTCTGAGCTGCAGTGTCCTCATCTGTAAAGTGGAGACAACAGTAGCCACCTCTGCATGCATTGTGAGGGTTAAGAGGGATCATGCCCTTAGTGTGCTTTGCAGACTTCTTGGCACAATGATATTTGGACTTATTTTGATGATGCTGGTAACAAGATGATGATGATAATGAATATTGCAAGGACCTCACAGCCATCGAAGACAAAGCTTCACCTATTAGGCGCCTTCACAAGCCTTTTCTACAATTCTGCTATTTTAAAAGCCTGCATGTTGGGGTGTAAAGTCTGACTCCTATTGAAAAGTGAGAAAATCCCTCATTAAAAACTTCACAAGTGAAAGTTAAAAATAACCTTGCTAGTCAGGGGCAAGAAAGGCTCCATGGAGAATCCCACACCCTCTTCCCCTCAAACAGAAGCTCCATCCAGGGGGGCGGGGCTATCCCAAGGCAGCAGCAAGGGGTGCGCGGTGCGGTGCGCGATGGCGGGGGGGAGGTGGCTGCCCTAGATTTAAGAGACAAGTGTAACCACAAACAGGGTATCTCAGGATGACAGGCACTTAAATTCTCACAGTTCTGGAGGTCAAGCACAAAACCTGAGCTGTTCACAGGGCTAAACTCCCTCTCCATACCTAACGCCTATTAGACCTGTGACTATTAGGTTAAATGAGGCATCATCCCGACATAAAATCCCAAATATGGGTCCTCCGGTCTAGCGGAGATGAGCACTATGTAATAATATGAACTACAATTCAACAGGCCACGTGTTATATTAGTGGTAGGAACTACATAATGGAGGAACGTGAAGGAGGTGGTGAATAATTCTACCATCCTCTCTCTGTATCTACCATTTTATTCTCTTCCGAATCCTGGATAAAACCTTTTCTCAGCTAACAGCCACACTGAGAAGGTATAAAAGAGACTGTGTTGCTACAATAAACTCCAAAATCTCAACCCATCAAAAGTTTTTTTTTGTTTTTGCTTACATGAGATGTCACTTAGAATCTCTGATCAGTAGAGTCCTAAAGGCCCAGACTGATGAAGGCTCTACCATCTCAAAAACAATGTTGATTGTCATTCATGGCAGGAAAAGATGGAAGGTCATGGGCTGGCTCTTGAATGCTTCAGCCCGGAAGCAGTTCCCGGAGTCCATTGGCCAGAAGGAGCCATATGCACCTATTCATCTGCAAGAACAGGTAGAGGTTTGTGTGTGTGAGGAAGGAGGCTTTTCAAGATTCGGTGAGCAGCAGTAATGTTCCTACTACAAAAAAAAAATTACCTAATTTAGAACTAGAATTTTTAAATTGTTTAATCCTGTCACTTCATTGGGTTATTATTTTGGAGAGGGTAAAGGGCAGAGAGAGAGGCAAAGAGAGAATCTTTTTTTTAAAAAAATTTACTTATTTTTCTGAGAGAGAGAACACATGAGCAAGAGATGAGAGAGAGAGAGAGAGAGAGGACAAGCATGGTGAGGGGCAGAGGGAGAGGGAGAAGCAGACTCCCTGCTGGGCAGGGAGCCCGATGCAGGGCTCAATCCCAGGACCCTGAGATCATGGCCTGAGCCAAAATGAAGAGTTGGACACTTAACTGACTGAGCCATTCAAGGGTCCCTCACTTCATTTTATAGATGGGGCCAAAAGTAAAGGGTCTCCCACACCCCAGACATTTAATTTCCAATTAATACCTTTCAACATTCAATTCCTTCCATTAGCTGCAAAGATGTGAAGGAGGATTGATGACCTCTGTTATAGATATCAAGTTTTTGAAGGTAATATAGGATTAAATAGAGCGGTAATGTAGGATTAAATATGGACTGCAATAAGTTAAGTTGGGAAATATAGGTTCAATTATATCAATAAGTGCAATAAAAAAAAAGCTCACCCACTAAAGACAGAGAATGACAGGTTAGTTTTAAACATTACAGATATATGCTATTTTTTTAATACAGGAATATGTGTATTTTATGTAGCCCAAAATTTCCTCAGCCTTGGCACTATTGGCCTTTGAGACCAATTCTTTAACTGTGAATGTGCATTATGAGGTGCTTGGCAAGTCTCCTGGGCTCTAACTAGGAGACATCAGTAGGATTCCCTACTCTTATCATGAAAACCCAAAATGTCTCCTGACTTTGCCAGATGCCCCTGGAGAGGGAACCAAATTCTCCCCAGTTGAGAATTACTGATCAAAACCAAGTTATTTAACTTCTCACTAAAACAAGTTATTGAATTTCATTATTAGTAAGAGGACAGTCGTGATGGTATCTTTGCTCTAAGAAGATTATGAGGATTTTATGAATGTATACATTAGAAGTTTGTAGAAAAGTCCCTGGATGAGGATAAGCATTAACTACAATGAAATCATGTGAGGGGTATAACATGACTAGTGATGAGAGAAGCAAAAGCATCCGGAGTAGATATCGTGTAACTGTGTCTTCTAGCAAGTGCTACATGTTTAGTATAGACCCAAAGCAGCAATTTGTCTTTTCCATAAAGGGGAAAATGTATTCTTTTGTTCAGTAGATATTCAATGAGTTCTTACTCTGTGAAACAGTAATCTGAGATAAACTCTGGGTATGAAATAAATATTTGCAATAAGACCAAAAAAAATGTGAGAAAATGAAGCCAATAGAAAAAAATAGAAGCAGGAGAGGTTGAGGAGAGGCAGGAGTAACAGCAAGGCAGTAAACTACAGAAATATAGAAAAATAGGTAGAAAGACCAACAGACCAAAAGAAAGAGAAAAAGGAGCGAGGACATGAGTAAGAAGCAGGCTTACAGCAGGCAGCCATTCTTGTGCAGATCATAACAAAGGGGCCCTTAGCTTCTAATAACATAGCAGCATAGATTAAATTACTGTTTCAAAATGCCTAAAAATGTCACAGGGAGTAGCACAAATATTCCTTTAAATGTGCAGCTGAACTTTCAAGGAAGGAAAGTGGGGTGGCCCAATGAGTAAACCTCCAACGGGGGTCTCACATCCGTCCATAGACCCCAGGGCTTTGGGACACAAAAGGAAGAGGTGAAACTGAGACTCCCGCCATCAGATCCCAGAAAGACTGCACCCTGCATCACAGTGTAGACTTGTAAAAACCACCCAGTAGCCTAGGTAGCACACACACGCCACAAATCGTCCCAGAATCCATCTGAGTTGTTGATGGTCGGTTGGCAGGTTAGGTGCCTGAGAGTGGGAGGACCTTCTTGCCCTTGGCTTCATGTTTCCATGTAGAGGGGCTTCCTTTAGTGCAACCCTAATGCCCTTTCTTGTTCCCTCACCTTCTCAGAAGAGGAAGAACATCTCATTTAACTAGGAGTCTGGCATATGAATTGGACATGTTTTACTTCAGCATTTTCCTTTTCTTCTCTGTCTTTTGGGATCTGCCCTACTACAGAAAGCATGCATTTCTTTCGGCTTATTTATGCTGTAAGTTCTAGAGGGGCAGGGCCTTCTGTTTTTATGACTAGATGGGTAATCCCTTTAATATTAATATACTTACTATTCCTATTTACTATGACTCTTCAATGGGCCTCCTCAAAGCCTAATAGGAGCCCACTGACCCTTAGGTTTGGGGATTCAATTTCCATTGCTTCGTAACACAAAGCCTTATAAATTAATACAGAACATGAGTCCACACAGGAGATCCTCCTGAGATGTCTGAGAGAAGTAAGTAGAAAACCACCATGTAGAAACATCCTACTAGACCAGGATTCATGGGATTCAGAAAGACAAAACCTCACTGAAGAAAAGTTCACAAACCAAATCGATGATGACGATGATGATGCTAGAAGTAACATTTCTGAGCAATTCTTATGTACCGGACCCTTTCTAATCATTTTAGATATCACGTAATGCACACCATCTCAATAGGATAGTTTCTCTTAATATGTTCATTTTACATTTGAGGAAAGTCAATTCTGAAGAGTTTGTCAGTAACTACTGCAAGACTACTCAGCTAACAAATATCAAACTCAAGATTCAAACCCATATTTCTGACATCAGACCGTGTTCTTAATCCTTTGCCAAAGTTCTCCACAGAACAGGCAAAGAAACCATTAGCAATGTCAGAAGACAAAACAAACTATTTTAAAATGCCAAGCATTTCAAATAAGAGCAACATAAAACGAGACTAGAAACATGTGTTGATTGCAGACATAAAGGAAGAAAATGGAAACCTAAGAGCAGAACATTGTAAAAGAAAAAAGACATTGAACTTCCGTAAGAGAACAAAATGGTCACTGAAATCTGAAACTCAATGGACAAGTTAAACAGCAAATTAGACATGTCCAACTCTTCAGAGACCCAGGTAATGAAAAATAGATTTGAGGAAAATACACACACAGTGCACCAGAGAGAACTGAAGAGATGAGAACTAGATAGACCGTGACCTCCCAACACCTGCCTATCAGTAACTCCACAAAGAGACAACAGAGCAAATAGGGAGAGGTAAGATAGTTTAATGTCTGAGAATGTTCCAGCATTGTAGAAAAGCACAAATGTTCATCTTGAGAATAACAATGGGTTATGTACAGGATAAAGAAAAGTAAATCCAAATCTAGACATCTCCGTGAAAAATGTAGAAAACTTAAGAGGAGGAAGAGGTGTTGGAAGCAACTGGTGAGAACAGAGTAGCTAAGAAAGAAGGTGTCTCAGGTAAGTAGTAGCTTCTCTCACAACAGCAACAAAAATGAATAAACAATAAAATTATATTGTCAATGTTTTCAGGGGACATAACTGTCAGGCAAATTCTGGATATGCTGAAACTTGCATCCAGAAATTCATGTGTAGTAAAGAAATCATAAGACAAAATTTCAGAGCAGTTCTTACTAAGAGACTGAAAAAAACTTTTTAAATACTGAAGAGTGTACTTCACGGAGAAGAAAACAAAACCCAAAAGGACATTATGCTGCAAATAGTGAATTTAAAAAAGGATGGATCCTTAAAAAAGGACAATTTTGCATGGAAAAATGTCCAGGTAGATCACAAGTTAAAGCACCAGACAAGTCTCAGTAAGTTTGAGAAGAATGAGCTCCTGAAATCAACTACATTAACAAATTGGAGAAAACCACAAACACAGGGAGGCTAAGCAACACGTACTAACCAACCCTCAGGTAATAAAGATGTCACACAGGAAATCCCCAAATACTTTCAAACAAATGAAAAAAAAAAACAGGCCACAATCTATAGGTCACAGAAAAGGCTTTTCTAAGATGGAAGTTCATAGTGAGAGACACAGGCATAGCTCAAGAAACAAGAAAAATTGCTAACAAATGATCAAAACTTACATCCAAAGTAACTAGAAAAAAGAAAAATAGAGGAAGTCCAAAGCCAGCAGAAGAAGGGAAATAATAAAGATCAGAGTGGAAATAAATGAAATGGAGACTAGAAAAGATCAATGAAAGTAAGAGGTTGCTCACTGAAAAGATAAAAAATGATTGATAGGGGCGCCTGGGTGGCTCAGTGGGTTGAGGCCTCTGCCTTCGGCTCCGGTCATGATCTCAGGGTCCTGGGATCGAGCCCCACATCGGGCTCTCTGCTTAGCAGGGAGCCTTCTTCCCTCTCTCTCTGCCTGCATCTTTGCCTACTTGTGATCTCTCTCTCTCTTTCAAATAAATAAAATCTTTAAAAAAAATAATTGATAAACCTTCATACAGACTGGTCAAGAGAAAGAGTGTGGGATCAAAATAAATAAAATCAGAAATTTTTTTTAAAAAGGGAATAACTGGAAAATTAAAATAAACATATTTGGGGAGAAAAAAGGGAATAACTCATAGGTAAACATTAATTAGAAAATAAGGATTTTGATCAATTTAAGAGTACAAAAACAAGCAAAAATTAATATTCTAAAAAGAGACATGTATGAAGATGAATTATTGGAAGAGTTAAAGAATTCTTAGGTTGTGTCAACCCCCAGGAGGGGAAGAAAGCCACAGATGGTCATAAACTGTGCTCAAGTATACTAAAAAAAAACAAACAAACAAAACAAAACAAAAAACAAAAAAAAAAAAAGAAAACAAATAAAACTATATATTGGAAAAAAACAAAGTACCATAATGACTTTACTTAATGTAAACTATGGTTTTGCAGCTTAAAAACAATCTCCACTCAGGAGTAGGGCATCTAAATAGAGGAAGCTGGGGTGCCTGGGTGGCTCAGCTGATTAAAGTTCGAACTCTTAATCTCAGCTCAGGTCTTGATCTCTGAGTTCAAGCGCCGTCTGGGGCTCCACATTTGTGCATAAAGCCTACTTAAAAAAAATAAAAATAAATAAACAGTAAATGCCACGTCTTAGAAGGAACCAGCAGGGGTCAAAGTATGTCTAGTGTCCCTAGAGTTTAATATCAGGAGGCACGGAGTAGCGCCCCCGAGGGCCGGTATCCAGCTTGCGGTATTCCGGGGCATTGCGTAGGTTGGGTTGCCATAAGGAAAAACAAAACAAAACAAACAAACCAAAAAAAACAAAACCAAACAAAAACTCCGAAGTTCATTTCTCACTCTAGCAATAAAGCAATTTCCACTTTGGAAAGGACAAGTATGTTTGACCACCAGTGTCAAAGCGGTAGAACCATCCCAGGCGGCGACGCGGGCTCCAGGAACCGGCTTTGATCTGTGGCCCTGTGGCAGCGAAGGGTCCAGGCTATCGGGGACTTTCGAACTTTACGTTGTCCCCAATTTCAGGAAGCAAACACGGTGCCTCCAGCCCCTTGGCAAGCAGCACACGGAGACAGAGAGGGCGGGATGTCACGTCTCAAGAGCACACAGGCTCCATGGTGCAGATGTGGGGCTTGACGCGTAGGAAATCATTTTGATGTCCAACGTCTAGCCGTTTGTACGCCCAGGGTGGTTCCTAATGGGGCCTCTGCAGGCACCGAACAAAGCCAGGGGATGTGAAAAAATAGGTAGCAAGGCCTGCTCTGTGTTTGAGGAGCAGGATCTCACGTGGCAGATTGAAATGGATATTTGTGGCCTTCTCCGGAACTTCTTCTTCTCTCAAAATTAGAGTCAGAGACTCCATGGTTTATAAGAGCCAGCCTTTTAAAAAAAAAGAACACTAAGAACAAACCACCTTTTTATACTTATTATTCTGCCCACGGTGTTCTGTGTATGATTTCTGGGACAGGGATCTATTTCTTCTACGGTATGGAAGCATCCGGTCGGATGTATGCGGCAGCTCACTTTGCCTTCCTAGTGGGGGCCGAGTCAGCATGGGGTCAGCTTCCGGAAAAGGAAGAGCTTGGACTGAACCCAGAGTCCCAATCAGGCTGCCCGAGCATCCGTTGTGCTCCTCTTCTCCCCTCCCCTGGGCTCATGGAACGGGTTAAGGGCTAGTAGGTCTCTCCTTTTAGGTTGTCTGCCTGGCGCTAAATCAGTACTTTTTGTCTGAAAAATATTGTGGATGTGTCCCCAAATTGCTTTCTTCTGCTTTCATTCAGCAGTGACCTGGCATTTGACTTCCCATCACCTAGATTTGTTTTTGTTGTTGTTTGTTTGTTTATGAGATAGTAATATTCTGTCAATCGATGGAAGGAATAGAACACTGACTGACATGAACAAGTCATTCCCCTTCCTGTGCCTTTATCCTCACCTGTGAAATGGATAGTGGGTCATATGAGCTGATCGCCAGGGTCCTTGCTGACATCACCACTGTGTGCCTCGAGATCTGTCAGCACACTCCCCATGTGATCAAGACTTATTTCTCTACCACCCGAATTCTTGAGATTTCTGATTGCACATTTTGTCATTCCTCTCTACACTCTTTTACTACATTGGGGAAATCCCAAATAATAACAACTGTAATAAACTGATTTAGCACCTGCTCTGGGCTTTGTATTCAAAGCCCATCAATAGACTAACTCTGATCTTTATAACAGCTCTGCAACTTGCATACTATGAACTCAGTTGGACAGGGTGGGAAGCTGAGGTCCAGGGAGGTTCAGTGATGCTCCCAAAGCTACCCAGTGTTGGCGCCAGAATTCAAATCCAGGTCCAATGACTCCTGAGCCCACACCCTGCCAACTCTAACAGACAGCTTCTTTCTCAAAGATAGACTGTGGCCTCTTGCATGTTGGGTCTCCTGGCCCTAGTGTCAAATCAGTTATACTGTCCCAGGAATTATGGGGGAAATCGATACCTAAGTTTCCTTTCCACTGGGCATGTCCACTGCCCTCACTCCAATGTTCCTTGGAGTCCAGACTCATCCTGTATCTTTCAAGGCTCGGGACAAGGGCCACTCCCACCAAAAACCATCCCCTATGGCTCTTGCCTGAGCATCTTTCTCCCACCTCTGAAATTTTTCAGTATGCACTACCTACCCATTATGCATTTAACATAGCCCAACCAAGCCAATCCCCAAGCACACAGTACAGCTTGGACTTCTTCTCCCTCAGCTTCTTTATAGTGAAAAGTCCTACCTCATCTTCAAGATTCTGCTCAAATATCACCTTTTCAGGAATGTATTTCCTAACTCTCTTTGCCAATTGAGCGCCAAGTGTTCCATCAATATTTGGAGCTCACTTTGACTATAGCACTTGTTACATTATATTGTAGATATTTGGTGCATGTCTTATGCACCCCAGTATCTCTACTATGTGCCCCTAGAACGTAGAAACCTCAGGTTTATCTTTACTAGCTCCTCACATATAGGAAGCATTAAAAAAACTATAAAGTTCAGAGGTAAAGAAGGCAAGAATCTATAATCAGAGGTCTTTCCAAACAATTGTGCTTATGGACTTTTTCATTTTGAATGTATTTCGTACTGTCATTAAAAATCATCAGAAGACTATATAACAGGAAGGAAAAATAAAGAAGGCTGGGATAAGAATGCAAATAATATGGTAATGGTTAAAAAAAAATAGAACAAAACAAACCCAGCAGGAGCGGAATCGTTCATGAAAATAAGCACCTAATTTAAATTAGGAACTATTCACAAAAGTAATTGTGAGGTTATTTTTGAGGAATAGTTTAAGAAGAGCTTATTTGGGAAATAGAACCTGTCAGCTTTTCCACATTTAAGAATGACAGCTCTTAGAACATGTCAGTGTGGTGGACATTCAATCCATGGCTGTTGACTGATAGATGGTCTTTTGAGGCATGTCACCTGCTGGTTGCTTTTTTAGTTCATGTTATCGTGTGCCTATCAACTGCTTTATGCACATAAATATTACAATTATTCCAAGAATCACAGTGAAAATATTCATTTCTTAAATACTTTATGAACATGAATTATAACAAAGCAAATGCATAAGCATGCATAAGCATGGAATGAAGGAGAACAGAACAAAGGATTTGATATGGCCTTTGGAAGTTCAAGTTCTAATTCTGCCCTACCCTAGCTGTGTGATGTGGAAAATCCTACTTCTCTTATTTAAGTCTTAGGAGTTTTTCCCCTTTTAAAATGAAGGGAACCAATCCTTTTTCATAAGGTTGTTACAAAAATTAAATGAGCTTAGATGGTGAGTTGGTTCTTTGGTTCTTCCTGGTAAAAATTGATTGTTTCAGTCCCAAGAATAAATGTTGGTAGCTGGTTCTAATCTTTCCTAGTTTTAAATGAATAGCCATAAAAAGCAAAATACTGTATCACATTGAACTTGAATTTCAATCAAGTCCAATGTATACCTCGTGCTCTTCTCTACTTCGCTGGTGATGCTTTCACTAATAAGCTCATATTCACTCTCTGTCACTACAACGGCAGCAATTCCATTGCAAATCACTCATGATTTCACTGCAACCTGCATGTTTCCTAATGTTGGGTTTGAGCTCTAGCATCTTCTAATCTGCCATTTTTATGTCAAACACATTTAAGTATCAAAGAAAACTGATCACTTAGGGATGCCTTGCTCTTCCTTTGCTCTTTTTCCTGTCTCCTCTCATTTCCTAGACAGCCTTTGCCTGTTTGTTCTGAAATGCTTGTCTTAAAGGATGTCTGCATAATTCAAATGAGGTGGACAGTGGATGGATATTTGTGAAGCAGGAATGGGCCAGATGCTAAGATATGTCATATACATTCTTTCTCTCTAAACTTCCTTGTTCAGTAAACAAGCATGATGACATGCTCGCTATATGTATAACCCCTTTATATAGATGAAACTGAGTCTCTGAGAAAGCCAGGGGAGCTGGATGATGGCAGAGCTGGGGTTCATACTCAGACCTGTTTGATTTTATAGTCTTCGCTCTGCATGTGTTAGTTCAAGAAGCTATAACAAATTGCGACAGACAAATTGCAATAGGCTAGTACTATGATATGGAAACAACAGAAAATTCTTTCTCACAGTTGTGGAGGTTAGAGGTCTGAGATCTGGGTGCCAACATGGTCAGGTTCTGGTGAGGTCCCTGTTTGAGTTGTAGATTACCACCTTCTGCATCTTCACATGGTAGGAAGAGTGAGGGAGCTGTCTGGGGTCCCTTTTATAAGGGCACTAATCCCATTTGTGAGGGGTCCACCCTCGCACATGACCCAGTTACCTGCCAAAGGTCCATCCTTTGATACCCTCGCATTAGGGGTTAGAATTTCAGCATATGAGTTTCGGAGGACACATTCAGTCCATCGAGCTGCAATATCAGACATCTTCTCATGCTATGCTTTTCTCCAAATTGCCCAAGACTGTCACCCAGTTTGTAGCATGGTTTCCCAATTACATTTCTAGAGTTGGAAACTGCATCTTGGCTTCTTTGGCCAAAGTCCAGACTCCCATATCTATTCTTGTCAGCCATTGCCAAAGATTTGAAACCTTTTATATTCTTGGGTTGCTCTGTATGTTTGGATCCAGAATAAATAAATTAGAGATGCAAAGAAGTTAAGTGCTTGCCTTCAAACATCTCTAAGCGGGTGTGGTTGTCGTTAGCTGTACCTTCTTCCTGGATCATTACAGTTGAAAGCTGGCCATTCCCATGGGAACCCATGTTACAGATTAGTCACCCACTTTGCTTAAGTCATGCCTTACAACCAAATCCCCCACCAGGAGACAGAGTCAACATCCCACTGAACTTTAGGCTACGGCTGCCATCGGGTCACTTCAGACTTCTTTTTCCAAGACACCAGCAAGCAAGAGAACTCAGTTATCTGTAACAGACCCCCTGCTGCTGTGCAATGGGCTTGCAGAAGAATGAGGCATTCAAGAGGTCCACAGCATCACTCGATACTTCCCTGCCCAACCTTGACAGAAAATGACCAAGTCCTGAATCCACCTACTGAAAAGAGCATGATGACCAAGGGCTCAGACCCTCAAGAGATGAGGATCTGTGTAACCCATCAGGTAAGACAACTGAACCAGCATAGGTGTCAGCTAGAGGTAAAAAGAAACTAGATGGACAAGAAAGATGATGTCATGAATCAGATATGGCCCCAAGGCCAGCCGCAAAAGCAGAGTTATAGATCATCCTGCTAACCTTTTCTTATAAGTTTTCCCAAGAAAAGACTTCATCCAGGATCCAAGAGAAGCTGGTCTCAGATGGCTTAAACTTAACACATGAAGCAAGCAGATTTGAGCAGAGCAAGGGACAGAATGTAGCAGATATTGTGGTGTGTCAGCTCGATCTCTTTCAGGACAGAAGCATTTGTCTTCCCAGCTACCAAGAGTGCCTCCTGATGAAGGTGCCACTTTGCCCTTCTCTAGGAATTATCTTCAGCCAGAGGGATCTGCCTCCCAACCCCAGGGGAAGTCCTTATGCAATGACCAATCTATGCAGAGCTACAAAACTTAGAACCCCTGCTTCAAATTGGGACAACCCTGAAGGGTCATCCGGCCTTGGAACTTCCCAAACTTTTGGCTGAGTTCTCTATGCTAAGTGCATTGTGATTGAACATCTCCCTCTGCCCACCCCAGTCTTTCCTTACCCCCTCATCCTGTGTTCCTAATAAATCTCCTGAGTACATATATTCAACGTATTTCCAAGAAACTTGACTGGACTCTATCTAAACTGTGTTTGTTTATTTCTTTAAAAAATAACAATAATGGCATTGACTCACATTCTACTTATCCTTTATCCTCCTCCTCTCTCTTTCAATTATATATCCAACAAATGAATTCACTGTTATATATTAAGGTCATTCATGCCTGTAACCACCACAAATATGTTTTCTCTCCATCAAGTATTTAACTGTGTTTTTCCTTCATAACATTTTGTATAAGATCCAATAGATTTTCTTATCTACTTATTTTGTCCCGCTGCCTCACTCTTGAACAATTAAAATATTCCCTCCTGGAAAGATTGGAATTTATTTTGCATGACTACACAACATAAGATATTCATAGTTATTCCGTCCAGATGAAGACTCTGTCTTTGGTGAGTGGTTTCCTACTTGCTGTCTCTCCAACCTTAAACAACTCATGCTGGTTTTGGATGCATCAAGCCTGTGGCTGAATGGCTTTGTACTTTCTACTCTTCTTGCCATTCTTCTGATTATCTTCAAGCCTGGGACCCCAGAATCCACAGAACAGAGCTGCCAGACTAAGGAAATATAAATACAAGACGTTCAGTTCAATCCGAATTTCAGATAAACAACAAATAAAACTTGAGTATGAGTGTGCATCAAATATTGTATGGGCATCCGTACTTAAACCAAAAATTATTCATTATTGATATTAAATTTGAATTTAAATGGGTGTCATATATTTTATCTGGAAATCCTACCACAGAATATATTTGAAGTGGACAAACACCGTAGAAAACTCACCATAATGTTCAGAGTACTGGATGGAGACAGATTTGAGAGTAAGCTCTGCTGTATTAGCTATGGGACCACAAGCTAGTGGTCTGAACCTGCTCAATCCCTGCTTTCTTAATCTGTAAAATGGGCATAATCAGCTTTGCCCTATTTCCCAGGTCCTGATTAGGATCAGAAATGTGACAAGAATGTACTTTATATAAGGGCGATGCATAAACAGAGGCTCTAAGCTGCCTTACGGTAAATACCTAGAAGCCCTATTTTGGGTTCAGTGAATGTGTCTATTGTTAAGGCTTTTTTTTTTTTTAAAGATTTTATTTTATTTATTTTAACAGAGAGAGAACACAAGCAGGCAGAGAGGCAGGCAGAGGCAGAGAGAGAGGAGCAGGCTCCCTGCCGAGCAAGGAGCCCGATGTGGGACTCGATCCCAGGACGCTGGGATCATGACCTGAGCCGAAGGCAGCCGCCCAACCAACTGAGCCACCCAGGCGTCCCTATTGTTAAGGCTTTTGATACACAATTACAAAGTACTCTCCAAAAGGCTTGAGATATGAGAACGCCTGCTTTTTCTCCCCAACCAATACCAAATGTTATTAAATAATTTCAGCAATTAGCATGTTGTGTGCTTTTATTGAGTATAGTAGATGAAAACCAGTATCTATAGCCCAAACTCCCAGTGGAGTGTCATCTCATGTGAGTAATGGTCGTGTTATCAGGGGTGGAGAATCTAGACTCCTTCACAGGATGGCCCAATTAGGTCCAGCACAGTTTTCCCTCAATAAATAATACATAAATCAGTATTACCCTGTGTCCAACACACCAGCAAATGTCAAGATTTAAATTGCCCCAGTCAAAATGTTTCTGCCCACGCACAGAATGTTTCTGATTCTTTGAAGATTAGTTTATCAAGATCTTGTTGAAATGGATGCAGAGATAGCTCATAGGCTGGGAGAAGTTCAATCTAAAGGCCAGCTCTGCCATTAACCATCCTGAAGCCTTTAAAAAGTTTGTTTAACTACATGGGCCTCACAAAGTCAGACTAAATAATCTCTCAGCCTTTCAGACTGAAAATTTCTGACTCTAGAGTTTGAGGTTTAATTACTCTTATAAGAACCCTAAACTCCAAGTTACATCTCACCTATGGCCGTAAGTCCTTCAGTCCAATAATCTGTCCAAAGAAAGTACAAAGAAATGTTTCTTAGGGGATTTTATCACTTGTTCCTATAGATTATTTATTCTCTTCAAATAATTTTCAGTAAATAATAAATAAAAAACTTTGGAAAAAATAGGCAAAATTGTTGGGTGGGAGGAAGGAGCCAAGAGTAGGACAGATAGAAAATGCTTTGGCTAAAGATAACTTTTTTGAGAAAGAGACAGAGTGAGAGAGAGAATATGTATGTGTGGGGGCTGGGGAGAGGGAGCAAAGGGAGAGAGGGAATTTTAAACAGTCTCCCTTCAGAGTGTGGAGCCCAATGCAGAGCTCAATCTCACAATTCTGAGATCATGACCTGAGCCAAAATCAAGAGTCGGACACTTAAACGACTGAGCCACTCAGGCACCCTGGCTGAAGATAACTATTATGATATAATACTCAATTTAGCTATAAGCTTCCTGGCAGGCAATGCAATCAACCTCAGTAGACATGACTCTCAAAGGCAGACCAAAGGAAACATAATTGTTCATTAGGAAAAACATTTCTGATTTTGATCCCTTGCACTAAACTCTAAGTGGACCCTTAGAAAGATCTTGATTTGTTACATCATTGGAATATCACACATGCATACACTCACATCTGCATTTTATATAAAATACTTCAAAGTTCGGGGTGCCTGGGTGGCTCAGTCGTTAAGCATCTGCCTTCAGCTCAGGTCATGATCCCAGGGTCCTGGGATCGAGCCCCACATCGGGCTCTCTGTTCAGCGGAGAGCCTGTTTCTCCCTCTCCCTCTGCCTGCTGCTCTATCTGCTTGTTCTCTCTATCTCTCTGCCAAATAAATTTTTAAAAATATTAAATAAAATAAAATAATAAAGTACTTCAAAGTTCAAGATGCCCTCAGACATCGCTAGTTGTGACTGACGACCCAAAATATTTGTAGCCTTAATCTATGCCACCTTTTAGAGTGATGATCTCTACCTGTGTTAAGGAGTAATCATTAGTCACTTGTGCCTATTAAACACTTGCAACATAACTAGCTCAAATCGAGATATGCTTCAGTGCACAAAAAACACGGGATTTCTTTTTATTTTTTTAAGATTTTATTTATTTATATGAGAGAGAGTGAGAGAGCACAAGCAGGGGGAGTGGGAGGCAGAGGGAGAAGAGCACTTCTCACTGAGCAGGGAACCTGACGTGGATCTCAGTCCCAGGACCCTGGGATCATGACCTAAGCTGAAGGCAGACACTTAACCAACTGAACCACCCAGGCACCCCTACACGCTGGATTTCAAAGACTGAGTATGGAAAAAATATAAAATACTTCACTACTAATTTGTATATTGCAGTTGAAAATGACAATATTTGGTTATATTGGATTAAATTAAATATATTTTTAAACTACTCAGGTTGTCAATTTCTTCCTGTTTCAGTCTTGGAAGATTATGGGTTTCTAGGAATGCATCCATTTCTTCTAGGTTGTTTATTTAGCTTATTGGCATATAGCTGTTGATAATAATTTTCGATGACTGTTTCTATTTCCTTTGGATTAGTCGTGATCTCTCCCCTTTCATTCATAATTTTGTTAATTAGGGTCCTCTCTCTTTTCTTCTGGATTAGTTTGGCCAGTGGCTTATCGATCTTATTGATTCTTTCAAAAAACCAACTTCTGGATTTATTGATGCATTCTACTGTTTCTTTTTTTTTTTTTTTTAGATTTTTATT
>CM052798.1:159861208-159902535 GCA_028533885.1 Nasua narica | reverse complement strand
TAGCTCTATTTTTAATTTCTTGAGGCATCTCCATACTGTTTTCCAAAGTGGCCTCACCAACTTGCATTCCTACCAACAGTGGAGGAGGGTTCCCCTTTCTCCACATCCTCTCCAGCATTTGTTGTTTACCGTCTTGTTGATTTGGGCCATTCTAACTGGTATAAGGTGGTATCTCAGTGTGGTTTTGATTTGAATCAAAACCCAGCTTTTAAATCTAAAAGTGAGTATGAGTCAACAGAGCATCATATGTGTATGCTGAAAATGATGACTAAAGGTGCAATTGCATCCAAACAACACCTCAGAAACAGAAAAAAATAAAGCTAGTTCACATCACACAGCTCTTTTCAGGTAATGAAGAGTTCAGCATCTCCTTCAACTGGTAGCTTCTGTTTGGTTAAGCAATCATCAAGCAGAAATCATGGTTCATTACAAATCCCATCCAGTATGCCCATTTGAGTGGTTAACTATTTCTTTGAAGGGAAGAAACCCCCTCTATTTCTTTTCGATTTTAGTTTTCACACAGGAATTTTCTCTACAGGAAAAACTTTAAGAATCAGAGGATCAAAATCTCTCAGTTATCTTACATGTCCCCTCAGACATGTCACTTAAAATCTGTAATTCGGTTTTTCTATCTATAAGCCAGAGACATGAACTGAAATTATATATGAGGCCACAGAACTCTAAAATTCTCAAATTTTCTCTTTGATTTATTTCCTCATGGTGCTCCATCAGTTAGGACCCTTTAACTCAGGAACTATGTGTTTTTCAGATATAAAATGTCATTGGGATGATCACTGAAAGTCAACAACATAAAATAATGGTGAACAAGATGCCAGTTAAGGTAACATGAGCAGGGATGTGGTGGTATCACTGCCTCCTTGGGAATGTTTGAAATAGACTCAGTGCTCAGCATACATTTGATAAATTCAAAAGATCCTTGTGAAACACATGGCCTTCCTCAATTGTTTTGGAAGATATTTTTTTCCTGATGTTTGTTTGCTTTTTGAAAAAGAACTTCTTTGCTTCAACTTCAATACTAATGCTGGATGATGTAAAGGAATTAAGGGGGTCTCATAATGGGTAAAATCCTGAGAAAATCTTTTTCCTGGTTCAGCACTTTTTTTTTTAATATTCATTTAGCCAGCATATGGTACATCATTAGTTCTTGATGTAGTGTTCAATGATTCATTAGTTGTGTATAACACCCAGTGTTCATCACAACACATGCCCTCCTTACCTTCAGCATGGCACACAGGGCAATCTTCCCAGACTATGCCCTCAATGTAGTCATTCTTTGGACCATTCATCCCTCCCATGAATATTCCTTAGGCATCTACCCTGAGTCAGGTACCTATGCTCGGTGCAAGGGATATGATGGTCAATAAAATGAGCAACAATCCAGTTTTCCTGGAGCTTATATTCTCAAGGAGAAACACAAGGAAGTAGAGTATGTGACAAAGAAAACTTCTAGACTGTAATAAATGCTATGGAAAAAAATAATTAAGAGTAGGAGGGATGGGAAAATTGGGGTGAGGAGGCATTTGAGGTAGGGTGGCTCTGAAGAGATATTTTAGGAGATGTCATATGACAAAATGAAGGCAGCCAATGGAAGATCTGAGGACCTAGAGGGCTGCCAGAGGCAAGAGCAAACACAAGTGAGAAGTTGGGGAAGTCAGACAACACAATTCAAGTCTCTGCTGCTGGCTTACTGATTGTGTGGAATCAAAATATCTCATTTGATCTCCGGAACTTATTCATCTTCTAACTATGAGTTTGTCACACAGCATGGTGATTATAGTCAACAATACTGTATCGTGTACTTCAAAGTTGCTAAGAGACTAGACCTTAAATGTTTTCACCACAAAAAAAAAAAAGGATGATAATTATAGATGGGACAGAGGTGTTAGCTGCCCATGTGGTGCTAATCCTATTGCAACAGAGAAAAATATCAAGTCAACATACTGCATACCTTAAGCTTACACAGTGACATATGTCACTGATGTCATTCATTCATACATAAATAGGTAAATAAAGCTGAGAATGAAGGATCAAAACAAAAGTCTCATTTGACCTCTTTGAACCCTGGTTTATTCCTATGTACTAGGGATGATAATATTGCCTCACAGAATTGCCGGAAGGATTACATGGAACAAAAAAGTCCTTCAGTGCCGTCCCATGGTCTGCCAAACAAACAAATCCCCTGCCCCAGCACAAATCCCCCCAGCACCCCAGGTGGTCTGGACCTACATTTCTAGCTTCGCTTCAGCCTATTTCCCCTCCCTCATCTTTGACCCAAATATAATGTGTCCTCACAGATCCTTAATCCAGAATTTTCCATTTGTCCCTACCTCACACCACTGTTCCCTCTACTTGAAATACCACCTCCATGTCTTTCTTGTCTCAATTCACTTTTACTTGCTTATCAAGACCTGACTCAACAAATACTTCTTGACATTCTCTCATAGTCCAGTAACATGCTGAGCCTCCTTGACCTGCAGCCACTAATTCACTGCTTTATCTTGCCTTTTCTACTGCACCCTCCCTGAAAAGGGAAACAATTTCATATCTGCACACCAGATTCCAACATAACCTGGAACATGTAGGTGCTCAATGAATGTTTATTGGGCAGTCAATTGGGGTCTCCTTGATGCTGAAAATCTATGCATAACTGGCTCTCAATGTGTAGTTTGAATTTCTAGCATGAGTCAAGAGAATCTCAATTTCCATAATAACAAACATCCCCAAATCTCAGTGGGTTAACACAAATATACCAGTCATTTGTGGGACATGTTCAGCCACACTCAGGTAGGGGTTCTTCTCATTATAGTTCTGGGAACTCGATAAGTCAGAGGTTCCTTCTTGACACCTGATTCCTCAGTTTCCACCACAGAGAGAAGGGAACTCTTGTTTTTGTATTTGTTTATTTTTCCCCCAAATACTTTTATTTTGTTTTTTCAGCATTACAAGATTAATTGTTCATGCACCACACCCAGTGCTCCATGCAATACATGCCCTTCTCAATACCCACCACCGGATTCACCCAACCCCCCACCCCCCTCCCCTCCAAAACCCTCGGTTTGTTGCTCAGAGTCCACAGACTCTTATGGTTCATGTCCCCCTCCAATTTCCCCCCATTCATCCTTCCTTTCCTTCTCACAGTGCCCTCCATGTTTTTTCTTATGCTCCACATGATAAGCGACACCATAAGATAATTGACTCGCTCCGCTTGACTTATTTCACTCCGCATAATCTCTTCTAGTCCTGTCCATGTTGATACAAAAGTTGGGGATTCATCCTTTCTGATGGAGGCATAATATTCCATTGTATATATGGACCGTATCTTCTTTATCCACTCATCTGTTGAAGGGCATTTTGGTTCTTTCCACAGTTTGGCGATTGTGGCCATTGCTGTTATGAACATTGGGGTCCATGTGGCCCTTCTTTGTACTGCATCTGCTTCTTTGGGGGTAAATACAGAAGGGAACTCTTGAATGCCTGAAAGGGTTTGGCTAGAGGATTCTTGAAGGCCCCATTTTCTAATTTCTCATCAAATCCTCAGTTTCCATTTTGACTGGAATTTCTGATAACAATTCCTGTATATATATTTCAAGAGCCAAGTAGGATGGGGAGAAAAGGTCTGCACACACAACAAACACACATACCTACAGTGCACATGTGTGTGTGGAGGCACGCCCACAACTTTCAACAACTAGTACTGAAATATCACAAGAGCTTAAAGTGCTGTAGTCACCAGTGTTAACTGCCACGTGTTTGGGAAAGAGATCATTTGCCTGGTGTTCTGCTATCTGGGCAGTCATATTGCCTTAGAGCTGGGTTTCAGGGCCATGTAGGAGTTTCTTCCCTTCCACTAAAATCTAGTTCCATCAGTGAATAGTGAGTGATATTGAGCAAGTCTATTTAATTTTTCTTAAACTCAATTTTGCAACTCTAGTAATCAATAGCACCAGGGTCATAATAATAATAACAGTAATAGCTTTTAATCATTGGGCATCTATGTGCATCCATTACCTTAATTCATTCTCATTCTTATACACACACACACACACACACACACACACATACACACACACACTGACTGGTGCTTTTATCCTACTGTAGTTAAGGAAACCAAAACTCAAAAAAGAGAAATAATGTGCCAATTAAGCCAAGTTGAACTCGGGTCCAACTCCAGAGCTAGAGCTCTTAATTCTAATCCTACACATCAGTAAAATAGGACAATAGGGTCAAGAATCCAAACCTGTGAGTATATTAAATGGGAACAGGTTTATGGAAAGCTGGCAAAATGTGAAGATTAATTCCTCAAGATTACTATAAACCACTGAAGACACGGACCATGTTGCATTCAAGTGTTCCTTGGCATACAGTAGATACTCAATAAATGCTTGATGTATGCAGTAAACAGTAATTCGGGTGATCCACATGGGGTACTATGGGACCAAGCCTACTTGACCAAAGATGGTATGTATTCCAGGTAAAAGCATCGGACCAGGCTGTCAGTGAAGCATTTCTACCCTCTGGGAGAAAATCTGGAAGTTTCCAAAAACTGAAGGACCTTGGAGCTGAGTTAGTTCAATGACTGTAATGTAGAAACAGAGAGAGAGAAGGAAAGAAAAAAAGGAGAGAGGAAGGAAAGGATGAGGGGAAGGAGAGTAAGAGAAAGGAAGGAGGAGGAAGAAGAGGATGTAGAAGGAGGAGGAGGGGAGAGGAAAGGAGGAGGGGGAAAGGGAGGGGAAGGAAGATGCGAAAAAGGAGGAATAATGCCGAAGGGTAGATCTGTGGTCCTTGGTCAGTTTGAAGTTTGGGACAAATGGGCCTTGGATGTTGGGATCCCCACTCAGGGCCACATCAAAAGCCCAAGCCATCTTGTCATTATGGGGGCTTTCAGATGAAGTTGGGTGCAGCGGGGTCTTAGCTCTGGGCACATGGAGAATGTGTAACCCAATTCTGCCTTCCAGCCAATCAACCTCATGAGGAACTGAAGCCAAAGGACACAGATTTATTTATGACGACCTCCTTCCTGGTTCCACAGCCACGGTGTCCAGATACTATTTATTGGCAACCAACCCCCCTGGGGTTTGTGAGGAGTACACTTGAGTCTAATTAATCAACAGTGTGCACAGTTGTTAAAGAGTAACCACAGTTTTAATGAAGACAAAAGGGCACCAGATGTCCCCTTTGATGGTAACTTGGACTACTTTGTCTCCTCCTCCCTGTTTTTTCTCTTCCTTGCATGGCTCCTCCTGGTCCACACTCATTTCCTATCATACTCCTGCCTTTTCTCCTGTGACTTAGTGACACACACATGATTTTCAAAGCCTCCGTGATATTGAGTCCCATTCCTGAATTATGCAGATGAATTGCTGTGTGCCTTTGATGAAGCCTCAGTTTACACATCTGTACTTTGTGAGGAAGTGATGGTGTCTGCCTAACAGGGTTCTTGCATGGGTTCCATACAATAAAGTCTGTGAAAGTGCAGGGCTCACCCTCCTCGCCCTCCTGCCTTTCTCACTCCTCTATTCTTTCTTCTTCTTCCCCTTTATGACATTGCTCTTTTCAAAACCTTTCCCACCTTTCTTCCCTTCCTCCCCTTCCTTTCTTCTTTCCCCCTCTTTTCATTTCTACTTTATTTCTTTCCTCCTGCTTTTCCTCTCCTTTTCTAGGCTTTCTCTTTTGCTCACCCTCTCTCCTTTTGTGGCCAGAAGTCATCACAGACACAGCCAACTTGGGACTTCTCTGGATGTCTGGCAAGGCTGGCGAATTTGTAAAAGACTAAAACATAAGAATAGCACTTGAAGTGGCAAAGCGGAGAGAGGTGCTGGTTATTTGTTATTGCTGTAAGACTATCTTTATCTCACCTTCTTGGCTGGCAAGGAATATGCAATGAAACAGGAGATCCAGGAGACCAGGAGACTCTCCACCCAAACATCTTGGAGATTCAGGCTCAATGCTTGCAACTACCTACCCAAAGAAAAAGAAACCACTAAGCTAGTTACGCACATATTTGGATTGAATCATGTTCCTCCCGCCAAATTCATATGTTGAAGTCCTACCTCCCAGTGTGCTAGTGTTTGGAGGTGAGGTCTTTAGAAGGTAATTTGGGTTAGATGAAATCAGGAGGATGGGAAGTTCATGGTGGACTTAAAGGCTTTGTAAGAAGAAGAGAGAGATCACACGTAGCAGGATGAAAGCCATCTGCAAACCAGGAGGTGGGCTCTCACCAGGAACTGGGTCAACAGGCACCTTAATCTTGAACTCCCCAGCCTCCAGAATTGTGAACAATAAATATCTGTCATTGAAGCCCCCCAGCCTGTGGTATTTTGTTATGGCAGCCCTCATTGACTAATACAGGTATATTGCAACTTCCAGCTGAAAGTAATACTAATCAATAACCTTTTGGCCTTTGGAAAGAAATTAGAGTCCCTACTCTTCCACCATCCATATCTGAGTGAGGGAGTTATTCTGGACGCATGCAGATGCACCAAAAGCACTTTCCTGACCCCCTTACAGAGTAGCAATAAACCTGCTATTTAGTAGACTCTCTTAACAACTAATCTCATATACTTTGAGAAGGGTTGCTCAATGAGGAAGTGCCCCAGTTAGAATCCAATTTAACATTCTCAGGGCTATAGGCTTTCCTTTTCTAATGCTGAAGATCTTGCTCCAGCTCATAAACAGTGTAGGTTTTCTCCTCACCTGGCTAACTCTGCTTGCATGGTTTGCCTGTATCAGTCACTAGCCAACTAGTCACTAATTCATCCAATGCTGTTTACGAAGCTTCTATTATATGCCAATCCCTGAAGAGAGAGTGGTGAATAAGGCAGAATGTTCCTCACTCCCGAGGAGAGAATGTTCTAGTCGGAGAAGGCAGAAAACAAGTAAATGAGCAAGCGAATAGGATCATTGCTAATGATAGGATGTCCTATACTGGAAGTAAACAGATATTTGGGGTTGGAAAACTCTGGGAGCAGTTAACTTGAGTGGGATGGTCAAGGATCACTCCTCTGAGGAGGTAACTTCTGAGTGAGACCAGAATGAGCCAGGCAAGGAATGATATGAAAAAAGACTCCAGATAAAGGGAACACCAAGTATGAGTGAGACCAGTTTGTCCTCTTTACCCTTTCTTCTTAGCTAGTAATTGACCATCCGTCACTATCCGTCCCACAGGGCCTGGTGCAAATGTCTTGTCCTGGTATTTCTACAGCATATATCCATTAGTCCATGAATGAATGAATGAATTGCAAGAAGTGTGAAATATTCCTACTGGAATAGGAAGCTAATGAACAATTTTAAACTAAGAAGTGATATTATCTCATTTATATGATAATCCCTACCTCAAACCACTGGTGACTTTATAAAAATAAAAATTTTCATTGAACCCATTATAAGAACCCCTTCCCATATCTTATGATTTTTTCCTGTATTTTTATGAATGAAAAAGAAAGAAATCCTTTTCTGCCATTCTGATTAGTGTGCGACTCGTTCATTATTGTTTTGGTTTGGTTTTTGTTTTAAGAAACATACTTTAGGGAGCCTGGGTGGTTCAGTCAGTTAGAAGTCCAAATCTTGATTTTGGCTCAGGTCTTGATCTCAGGGTTGTGAGATCAAGGCCCACATCGGGCTCCACACTCAGCATGGAGTCTGCTCTAGATTCTTTCCCTCTCCCTTTCCCTCTGCCCCTCCCCCTGCTCATGAACTCTCTCTCTCTCAAATAAATAAACAAACATACTTTAATGGGGACTGGCGACTTGAGATCCCACCCAGCGAGGTGCTTGGGCGCCTTTCATTCAGGGTGGGGGTGGGCAATTCAGTTATGTATAGTTATCTATAGCTGCATAACAAATAACCACAAAATTTTGGGGGGTTTCAAACAATAAACATCTATTTTCTCATAGGTGTTGTGGATCAACTTAACTGGGTGATTCTGTTTCGCAGACTCTCAGCTGGAGCTGCATCACCTGAAGGCTTGCCTGGGGCAGGAAATTTCACTTCCAAATAGCTGCTGGAAGGGGGCATCAGTTCCTCGTTGACTTTTGGTAGGAGGTCTTTCCTCCTCAATACACAGGATGCCTGAGTGCCCTCACAACACAGTGGCTGACTTCCCCAAGAGTAGACAATGCAACAGAGGGCGAGCAGAATGGTCTAGCCTTAGAAATGACATGCCACCATTTTTGCTGTGTTCTATTGATGAATTAAACTAATTGTCACACAATGTTGGAGGGGACTATGCAAAGGCATGAACACCAGGATGTGGGGGATTCTTGGGGGTCATCTCAAAGTCTGGCTACCACAGATGAACAAAGGGAAGGGTAGGTGACTGATTAGAGTAAGATGGAGAAACAGCTTGCTAAGCAAAGAGCTAATAGGGACTATAAGATAATCTCTGCCTTGTGCTTCTTTGTATCAGATCCCTTGATCACTGGAAAGGTGGCCAGGTCCTGGTTTTAAGTGTAAGCATGGGGTACAGTTCTGGCCAAGGACATGTATATAGAAGTCTTCTAGGGGATTCTAGAAAGACTTTTTCACCTCTGATAAGGAGGAGGTACTCGGGAGAAACTGAGCAGTGTTCCTACCTCTGCTTTGATCTTCCCATGTGGTGCAAGAGAATGAATGTTAAAAGAGGCTGAAACCATCTTGCAACCATGTGGAAAAGATGAAAAGAATTCTAGAGTCACCAATACAAAGCCCCAGATATAACTGATTTCCTGAACCAAACCAGAGAATTTCTACATTCCCCACTTCTTTTTGTGTCATAAAAGTAAACTCTTATTGGTTTAAGCCACTCTTATCTTGGTTTTCCTATTATATGCTGTCACTCTAACTTAGAAAGGGCTTCTAACCCAGACATAGGAGGCCAGGGAGAGCTTTCCTGGAAAAAGTGATATCCATGCTAAGAGCAGAAGTTTAGGTAAGAAGAGGCTCTGGGGAACAGGAATAGCAAATCTCTAGATTCAGAGAGAAGGAAGAGCAAGATATCTTCATAGAACTGAATGTAGTTGAGTGTGGCTAAAGGCCTGAGGGCAAGAGGCAGCAATGGGAGAGAGGACTGGAGAGGGGTCCTCTCCAGTCCTCTAGAAATATTTGTCTTTGATTTTTAAGGCATAGGAGGGAAAGACGAGGCATTGCAATGTATTAAGCAAGAGAATGACGTGTTTGTGTGGGCAAAGTGAGGCGGGAAGTTGTTCTTTTGTGGATATGAAGTTTCAGTCATGGAAGGTGACAAGGGGGTTCTGGGGACATACCGCACAGTAGGATACATGCGGTTGACAATACAGTTCTGCAAACTTGGAGATTGCTCGGAGGGGGAATTTTACGTTATGTGTTTTTTCCACAATCAAAAAGAGTGACACGTTCATATTTTTAATTTCGAATGACCAGAGCATCTGGAGAAAAGAGACTGGTTATAACGAGAGAGACATGTTCAGTCTACTACCATCACTAGGTGAGGGAGGATGGTGTCCAGAAATAAGAAAACAGCAGTGGAGGTGGCGGAACTATAAGAAAATTGTCATCTACTCCGTCAGTCATTAACAGATCTTATCAGTTGGGTGGATGAAATAGGGTGAGCTCTTAAATATGAAGCATTCGCTACGTGTATTGTACCATACCTGGTGCTTTAGGATAAATTGCCTATGGTCTTCACAAAACCTAGCAAAGGTATTTCCTCCTCTGTTACGAAAGTTCCAAAGTGTTAAGGAATTGGTCAAGATAAGAGAGATAGCACCTTGTAGAGTTAGAACTCAAGAATGAGTCTTGCTGACTAAAAGATCAACTCATTTCACTAAACCATGACTTTAGGTAAACATAATATTTAATGATTCTAGTAAGCATCTGAGGACTAGACCGATCACTTCCAAACATTTTGCTTACTTCTATCTATATTAAGAAATCTAGGGCGCCTGGGTGGCTCAGTTGGTTGGGCGACTGCCTTCGGCTCAGGTCATGGTCCCGGAGTCCCAGGATCGAGTCCCATATCAGACTCCCGGCTCTGCGGGAGGTCTGCTTCTCCCTCTGACTTTCTCCCCTCTCATTCTCAGTCTCTCTCTCTCTAATAAATAAATAAATAAAATCTTTAAAAAAAAAAAAAAAAAGAAATCTACACTTTCCATTGTGCCCAGTACATGCAGTGTGTGTGTGTGTGTGTGTGTGTGTGCTTGTGTGTATGTGTGTGTGTAGCTCACACTATCCAAATCTATTTGATTCCTATTTGTATAACAAGAGTTCAAAAATCGATTTGGAGAGTGAGAAATACCACGTCAAACTGAACTTTATGTTTTCGGAATTTCAGATGCTGTAACACTTAGAACTTGTTAAGGTATTTTCCTGAAATTTTATCAAATTTTCTTCTTTACTTCAGAGAGGAAGAATTTGGATTCTAAAGAATGCTTTTGTATGGAGTAGCAAGACATAATTGTCCTTGTTATTCTATTTTACTCTATTTTGTTAATTTATTCCTTAAATGCTAATTATGATGCACCAAGTAAATTTGCAATCTCAGATTTGGTTGGAACCCACAGTGTAAAAAAAAAAAAAGCATTGATTGGGAGGAAGAGTGAATCTCATACATTTGTATGTATGATCATATTTTGAGATATTAATTCATGGGGTTAGCTTTTGGGTTTTCCTCTTTTTCCTTGCCTTCATTCAAGCTTTCTGTAAATCACTTTCGTAAAAACAGAACAGAAATCAAAAGTAATCTTTTCATCTTTTGTTTTTATAAAAATATAATCCCGGAGGAGAACTTAAAGATTTTAAAGGTACGAGGAGTGTAAAGTATAAGGAAGAACACATGTGCACAGGGGAAAATCAGATGGACTTGGAAGAAACATAAAGGATTTTCATCAGTTTAAAGGACATATCCCTAAGCTGGAGCAGGAAGACAGACAGACAGAAACAGAGAAAGCCCCCAAGTCTTAATTAATGACTTTTCAGTAGTGTCCTGGAGAGGGTTCATCACCCTAGAGAGGAAGGGCAATATGCTATATCGAGCACATGGGACCATAAGCAGACCTATGAAGACTCTCCCACTGGGACCATGAGATTCAGACAGAAGCATACTGGCTCAGGGGTGACCTTTATGAAGGGAGAGCCAAAGACCAGAAGGCATGTACATTCACGGATGCACGCCTTCCTCCTGACACACCTGGGCACTGAGTAAAAGCCAAGAACCAGGGCATCTCCCCAGGATTAGAAGGGTACAAATGAAAGCCCCAAGATGTGAGTTAAATGTCTCACCAATTGGATAAAAACAGAAAGTGTTTTTTTGAAAAGTGAAGAAATGTATTTCTTTGATACTTATTTAATGGACAGAGATCCATACATACAATTACATAAATGTGTATAAATACCTACATTATAATGTCACCTATAAAGTTTTAGCTTGAATATTCTACATAAATCCCAAAGGTCTCCTTGGGTGGGGGCGGAGGAGAGTTGGTAGTAGTTAATAAGTTAACAAGTTAACTTATTTTTAAATACTTAAAAAATAAGATGTTTTGTGTTATTGAAATAGCACTCAGGTATGGCTTGGTTTTTTTTCCAAAAGAAAATGAGGAAAATGATCTGCTTTATTTTTCACTGAGTCTCATCATTTCGTCCCAAAGCTTCATATGTGTGTAAGGTTAAAAAGCAGGTCTTAAACCACGGCTAAAAGAGGTTTTGGTCACATGGGTGAACTAGCTGGAAACTCTCATATTTTTTCTTTCATTACTACTTCTTTTAGCTAACTTATTTTTTTTAAGATTTTATTTATTTGACAGAGAGAGAGACACAGTGAGAGAGAGAGAGAGAGAGAACACAAGGCCCAGGGGAGTGGGAGAACGAGGAGCAGACTTTCTCCCAAGCAGGGAGCCTGATGCAGGGCTTAAACCCAGGACGTCCAAGGACTGCGCTACCCAAGTGCCCCGTATGGTTCCTTCAATGGGCCGTGTATGTGTGTGTTGTTAATCTTATACTTCCAATAAGTGAAGCCTTTGCAAGTGATGTCATAGTAAGCTCAGGCTGTAGTTAAAGCAGAGACAAGGGAATTATCTTTTTTTAAAAAAAGATTATTTATTTATTTATTTATTTATTTATTCATTCATTCATTCATTCATTCATTCATTCATTCATTTAGATGTGAGGGGCGAGGGGCAGAGGAAGAAACTCTCAAGTGGACTCCCCACAGGGTGGAACCTGATATGGGGCTCCTTCCCACCACCCTGAGCCAAAACCAAGTGTCTGACATTCAACCAATTCCACCCAGGTGTCCTCGTGATTCATCCTTTAAGAAAAAAATGTTTAAGTCCCTTTAAGATTTCTTCCTCTCACTTGACTGATGAATTCTACATATAGATACATTGTTTCAACATTATTTTTCCACTGATGAGACTCTCTTCTCTTTCCAGGCACCAGAATCCAACATAAACTAGTTCCCCATGGAGATCCAAAATGTATACAAAGGGGTTCCCCACCCCCCACCCCACCCCCTACCCCTGCTCTTGTATTTTTCAAGGCAAAGAAAACACATGATGGGAGCAAAATAGATACTTTGCTTTTTCTATTGTACATTGCTCTGCATTCCAGATATAATGTGAGTCCAAGGTTCATAATTCATACACTGTTTTCATGGATGAGCCCTACTTACTGTATTTTTTAATTGAAGTATAGTTGACATACAATATTATATTAGTTCTAGGGTACACCATAAAAATTCAACATTTATATACACTTTGAAATAATTGCCATGATAAAAAGTAAGCCTTACTTAACTTTAGCCATTGACTTTTCCTGGAGTTCCATCAAAGCAGTTAATAATGCCTTTGATATTTCCTAAGAGCAGTGCTTCCAGGCAAGATAAGAATGTCCTCCCCCCAGCTCCAGCTTTATTGAGGTATAATTGAAAATAAAAAATGTGCATATTTAAAACTTGTAAAAGATGATATGAAATGTGAGTTCACCACCATAATCAGTAGTTAATACATCCATCACCTCATGCTGTTACCATTTGCTTTGTTTTTTCTTTGTGTGTGGTATGCATTTTAAGATGTACCTCTAAGCAAATTTCATGTACTTTTCCTTTAAGGATTTCCAGCTTTGGAAGCTGCCCTGTCACAAACACCCTCCTTCCTCTTGGAAACAGGATCTCTCTGGTTTCAGGTCCCCTTCCTGAACTGAGCCCATCTTTTCTTTTACATGTGAATATTTTATGTCTTCGTGAGTGTCAAGGTTTCTATGGCTTTTTACAAAGGGCCCAGTGCTTATAAAATTTAAATTTATATATTAATATACTTAACCTACCAAGACAAAGATACATTGGAGAGAAACAAATTTCTTTTTCTTAAACATATCTACTGTAAATGTGGTCAGTGCTATGCATCAGCATCACAAAGCCAACAATGTTATTTTCCAATGGGGCAAGAGGATGTTTCCCCCAAGACCAGAGGAAGTAAAATAGACCAAAGCAATTATTTTGATTAAATCCAGCATATGAAAATCTGCTTTTTCACAAACTAGAAGTTGTGTCTGTGGCATGAACTGCACAAAAAAACTAATAGACCCTCTACCCAAACAAGAATTAGTTCTACTATCTGTATCTGCCACTCTGGTCATGCTACCAGACTTCTAAGAGAGTAAATTTCTCAGAAATCTGTTACTTAATTTGCATTTGGAAAGTCCAAATATATTTGACGGTTTCATTTCTATCAGTCCTACTTAAATTAAGTAAACATTTGTTGACTACTTGTGACAGCCTTTTATGAAGCATGTGAGAGCTAGAATTAAACAATCTAAATTTAATTCCTGGAATTTTGTTATCTATTAACCATAAGATCCCAGGCAAGTTACTTAGCTGCATGGAGCCTCAGTATCTTAGTCAGTAAAATGGAAATAACATTTTATTCTCTTCAACTCAGAGAATTGCTGAGATGCTTAAATAAGATGCTCATAAAGATCTTAAGTGCTCAATAAATTGTTGCTAATCTTATTATTTTCATGTATACTTGGGAAAATTAATAAAGGGAAACCTCACTAAAGGTTGGGGAGGCTAGAGGAGGGAGCCATACCAGGAAGAAATAGAATTACAGGAAGAATTGTAATAATGGGCTCCAAAAGAAAACTCACCAACAGGAAAGAATGATCAGTTCCAAGCCTACAACTGGGAAAGACCTACACTAAATCTTCAAGAAATCCACTACCCCAGCAACTTACATGTAAGAAACTGGCATCACCCTTAACTCTTGCCTTTCTCCAATGGACTTGCTTCCAAAGCAACCCTTCCCAATTTCCTCCTTCTCTTCCATAAAATAATGTTCCTCTCCTTTGTTTGTTGGATTGGCCTATGGTTTTTCCATAGTTTGCATGTCCCAAACTGCTATTCCTAAATAAACACATTTATTTTCTCCTGGTAAAATAACTCACGGCTTTATGTTCAAGGTTAATACTGTAGTTGCTAGAAACTGGAGGTTATAGGCCCAAGGAAAATCAGTTCTCTCCTTTGACGAGTTCACAGCTTCATGGGGAGAGGTGAGAGACAAATGGGTGAACAAATGGGACAGAGCTAGTCCCTATAGTAAGTGCCACACTAGTACCAGAACAGACTGGGGGACAAAAGAGAAGTGTCCACCAAGAAGACAACTGTAGACCGTAAAGCAACCAAACATGTTTATTTGCGGTCTTAGGAATTGCAATCCAAGAGATACAGAGTCCACAGAAGCCAAACATGTGCCCTGAAATGCGAGAGTGATGTGCAGGTTTATAAAGGCAAAACCCAAAAAGCTTTTGGGTTTCAAAGCATATTGCTTTGAAAGAATTATGATTAGTGCTGACAGAGTTTGAAGTGACTTTCTATACATGGCTGGATATTTGGCTAACAGGTGTTACATTGTCTCTATTTCAGTCCAAAGAAGGAGGATGGGTTCCAAGAGGGGGTAGATCTGCAACTGACAAAAGTCAAACATTCTGAGAATTAACAAGATATGTGCCTGGGCTCTACTTCCTTCAGATTCTTCTGACTCTATTTTGAGTGACCCTTTTAGCAATGCATCCTCATTTGGGAAGCTTCTTTCACAGAAGGGAGTTCTTAATTTTCACTGGGAATATCAGGAAAGGATTTGCACAGAGATGTTGCTCAGGCTTTGAAGGATGAGAAGAGTAGTATTTTGAAGGAAGGAAATGGCAGGGGGAGGGAGGAAGACACAGGGCCATTCCAAGAGAAGGCTTCTGTGTACAAAAAGATAGTGAATTTACAAAGTACTGTCTCTGAACATAGCAGAGACCCACCCATAATAAATAGGCAGGGGACAAGTGAAAGCATGATGACAGGCCCTATTGTAGCCTCAAAGCAGCATGTTAACTTGTTTTAAGTGATAATCATTAGGTGGTTTGCATATTTCAAAAAGCTTCTCAATATTTGTGTAAAACCAAAGTTGTCATCTGAAAACAGAATGTTTGGGGGGTTGAATGGCACTGTGTCACCCCAAAAAGAAGAAGAATTGAATCTAATTGTCATCCATGCTCTTATTTTAGAATAACCTGTTCTAACACCCCTTAACAGCAAAGAAAATTTCAGAGGAGTCAGTCCACCAGATGCAACATTTTCTTCCTGATATGTTAGTTTCAACCTGAGTTCATTAAATTCTTTGGGTGTTTTGTGTGTTTTGTTTTTTTTTTTCTGTAGACGTGGTATGCTCATTCATCAGCCTGAGTCATTTTATCTGATTGGGCCCAATCTCCCCCTCCTTGGCATGCCTTCTTTGTTACTGAATAAATCATCCTGGGATATGTCCAGGAGGAAGATTTTCATAGGAAAGTTCCATCTGCATTCAACCCCTCATTTATTCAGGCTGAGTTCTCAGGCTCCTAAGGAGAAAGATTGAGAAAATAAAGAGGTGTCTTCCACTGCCAAGTTTACTAATACGGTCATTAGCACAGATGACTTGGGGCAATGCCTGCAGAGGGAGGACACAGCTGGGCACACATCTTGGCATAGTCTGCAGGAACCCGCCTCCCTCCCCCACCAGCCTTTTGCCCTCTTTGGGCTCCTTCCTCAAGCCAAGACACTTATTACCCCGCCAGAGTTTCAGGATGCCTGGCAAGGCTGATGAGTCCAAGCAATTTAGAAAGGGAGAAGCAAGCAGTGTTTCTCTTCTGGGCTGATTTCATTAATGTCTAGATAACTGCAAAACTGAGTTTTGGAGTGCACTTTGCCCTTAACCCCCAGTCCCTTGAGAGTGGGACAGCTACTATGGGAGATCTTTATAGTTAAATTGATTCACCCATAAACCAGCTTAAAAATAGAACCGACCTTCTTTCTATTTAAAATTGAGCATTTAATTTTGTTCTCTTGAGAGATGGTCAACTACAACTCTATAAAGATTTGGGATTGATGGGAGTTTTTCAGGGTGTATATTACATCCCAGAAATCTACCGTTAAGGGATAGGGTTAGTCGTCGTCTCTCTTGTGCTTCTCTGTACAAGGCAGTGGAGCAGTTCTGGATTTAAAGCGAAACCCATATGTGTGGATAAGAAAGAATAAAAAGGAAAGAATTAAATCCTATGTTTCTGGGACACAGTGGACGCAAATAACCCTGGAGATAGAGTCTGTGGTTGGGAAAGGGAGCCATCCAAAGCTACTCCCCACTCAGGGCACGCAGAGAGAGGGGATTTTGTCCTCGGGAGAGCAGGGAAATCGCTCATTCTGTAGGGCTGAGGGGGCAGCCAGGCGGTCTTCAGGGCTTTCATGGGACGCCACGGGGAGCCGAGAAAGCGCCCAGGGCCTGACGTCATTGGCCATCAGCTGACTGTGCTCAGGGCCCGGGCCCCGCCGGCTGCAGCCGCAGTCGCGGTGGCAGACGTGGCCGCCACCGCGGTCCCGCCACCTGCAGCCAGCTCGGGACTTCGGCGACCACCCCTGCCTTGCGGCACCCGGACCCCGCGCTTCCGCTCTGCCTGGCGTGGGCGCGGAACCGGGAGGGCGGGAAACCCGGGCTTCAGCCCGCGGCTGGAAATGTTTGCCCCACGTCCTCCCCCTCTCCTCCTATTGTAAGCAGGAAGAAACTTAGTGTGTGCGGCACTCGGAAGGATCCCTCCACTCCTCTGGATTGGTGTAGTAAAGGCTCTTGCTGGAAGCCGTCTCTACAATTGCGACTTCTTGCTTTAAGCCCGATAGTTGCAATCGCCAAAAGATGCCCAGGTGGGGAGGACGGAAAGGAGACCCTCTATTTCATCGCGCTGGGCTCTCGAGAGCCCGTGGGCAGAGCGGCCTACGAGTCCTGGCTCCGCACCTGCCGAGGACCGGAGCCAGTGCCTAAAAAAGAATAGCGGAGGAACCTGCCCGCGCGGCCAGCTGGAGCGCTGGATACTCGCGCGGGGGGAGGCCGGGGCGCCCGCGGTCGCCTTCACCTACGCGGGCCTGCGCGTGCTGCTACCTCCAAGACCTGGGGCGTCCTGGCCAGATCTGGGTGCCAGCTAACCGCCACCACCCCCACCCGGTTCCGGGGGCGTGGCTTGCGTGGGGGCGGGTTTAAGTCGCCGCGGGTGTCTGACCGATCTGACAGGTCTCCAAATTCCTCCCTGCCGCCGGGTGCCCGCAGCGCGCTTCAGAGCGCCAGGGTGGCAAGAGGCGCGTCCCTGCATCCGGTGGCGTCTCAAGCGATCTCCCCGCGGTTTCGGGCCTCCCTCCTCGTCCAAACCTTACACCCGCCGCACCCGCCAAGCTTCGGTTCTTAGCCTCAGGAATCCGCACCGGGGGCTTCTCGGCGATCTCAGAGCCGTTGGCTTCGGAGCTCTCCCCACTTTTTCCTGCCCCCGCCTCCCAGCTCCGGAACAAATGGACTCCGAAGAGCGAAGTGAAGCGAATGGGAACTCTGGGCTCCGACCCCTCGGAAGCACAGCTGGAAGGGCTGACCTATCTTTCTGACCGGGACTGGGACCCCGCCGCCCTCTCTCTTCCCCGGAGGGGATGCGACGGGCCAGAGCCAGCGCCGCGCTGAGAGTCCTCACGCAGGAAGAGGAGACGTAGATGAGCCTAGGAGGGAGCCTCAGCACACCCCATGCTCCAAATTAACTGTTTGGTGACTTGTTAGTCCCGAGCATACCACCTCTCCAACCCTTCCGCGGGGCACTCCGCCACCTCCAGGTCCCCCACGCCTCCCCCTTCTTTGCCCCCGCCCCCAGCTCCGCCCCGGCTCCCCATCCCGGCGCAATGGAGTTCTCCGAAGGTCTCTGTTCCAGCCACAGCAGCTAACTTCGCACCCGCAGCCGCAGCCGGTTACCCTCGGCCTGTCCTCTTGCAGCCGCCGAGTCGTGGGTGTCCCGAGCCCAGTGCCGCAGCCAGGACCCGCCCGGCGCGCAGCAGAAAGGAGCACGGCGCCCAGGCGCCTCTTGGAGAGCAAAGGCTGCGCCAAGACGCTGAGCGGAGGAGTGGCGGAGAAGCCTGAGCCGGAGAAGGGGGCTGCGTGGCTCAAAGCGCCGCGACTTCTGCGGACACAGAGCCACCGCCGCCGCGCACCCCAGCTGCGCGGTTTGGCGGGAGGGCGGCGCGCAAGGACGCAGGGGTCTGCGGCGATCTTCCAGATGCCCTTTGCCCCGGGGCGCACTATGACCTGACGCGCGGGGCCTCCTGTCCAGGGCTCGCGCGACCGGGCGTTCGGGGATACCAAGGCTCGCCACCGAGCTCCCGCCAGGCCGCCGTGGGGTCTGTGGGACCCTCTCCGCGCCCCCCCCCCCCAGCTGCCTCCTCCCTGCTCCGCGCCTCCCCGCCTGCGGCCCGGCGTCATGGAGCTCTCCGATGTGCGCTGCCTGAGCGGCAGCGAGGAACTCTACACCATCCACCCGACGCCCCCGGCCGGCGACGGCGGGAGCGGCTCCCGGCCGCAGCGGCTGCTGTGGCAGACGGCGGTGAGGCACATCACCGAGCAGCGCTTCATCCACGGGCACCGGGGCAGCGGCGGCGGCAGCGGGAGTAGAGGCTCGGGCAAAACCTCGGACCCTGCGGGCGGCGGCCCCAACCATCACGTGGCGCAGCTGTCCGGCGACTCGGCGCTGCCCCTCTACTCGCTGGGCCCCGGGGAGAGAGCTCACAGTACCGGTGGCACCAAAGTCTTCCCGGAACGCAGCGGCAGCGGCAGCGGCAGCGGCAGCGGGGGCGGCGGTGATCTGGGCTTCCTGCACCTCGACTGCGCCCCAAGCAACTCGGATTTTTTCCTCAGTGGGGGCTATAGCTACCGAGGGGTTATTTTCCCCACTCTGCGCAACTCCTTCAAGTCCCGGGATCTGGAGCGCCTCTACCAGCGCTATTTCCTGGGCCAGAGGCGCAAATCCGAGGTGGTGATGAATGTGCTGGACGTGCTGACCAAACTCACCCTCTTGGTCCTCCACCTGAGCCTGGCCTCGGCCCCGATGGACCCTCTCAAGGGCATCCTCCTGGGCTTCTTCACCGGCATCGAGGTGGTGATCTGCGCCCTGGTGGTGGTCAGGAAGGACACCACCTCGCACACGTACCTGCAATACAGCGGAGTGGTCACTTGGGTGGCCATGACCGCCCAGATCTTGGCAGCAGGCCTCGGCTACGGGCTTCTGGGTGATGGCATCGGTTACGTTCTCTTCACGCTGTTTGCCACCTACAGCATGCTGCCGCTGCCGCTCACCTGGGCCATCCTGGCCGGCCTGGGCACCTCTCTGCTGCAAGTGGTCCTGCAGGTGGTCATCCCTCGGCTAGCTGTCATTTCCATCAACCAGGTAACTCCTGCCTGCCTTGCTTTCCCCTCCCCTCTCCCCCCTCCCCTGGGTTATTTAGAAGTAGCTTTGGGAGAGGCCCCTCTCCTAGCCTGGCACAGTGCCTCCTACTTGGAAGGTCCTGGGTGTTGGTGGAATGGTATTTCGCTCATTTTAGAGTTGGAACGAAATGACCTCTAAAGTTTCTTCCAGCCCTGCCCTTCTCTTTTGCTTCTGGGAGTAACTCTTCTCTGACATCAGCTAAGAAACAGCCTTCTTTCTCCTCTGCACACGTCCCCTAGGGTCTGTAGTCTCTGGAGAGGAGGAGAAGCACCCTGATTTAGAAAGTGACCCATTCCTTAACAGCTTTTACTCACAAGTCGCAGCAGGAAGCTGTAAAGGACTCTGGGATTCAGAGTTGGGTTTCTGTGTATCTCTGAGCCACAAACCCTCAATTCTGGAAGGCAATAACATTTGTTGAACACATAGCAATTGCTGGTGGGGACCCTTTCTATGTTCTATCATCCAGTCCTTCAGATGGTTCCAAGATGCGTATTTTACTTGGGAATTCTTCACTGCCTTAGGATCCTAAGAGGATATCTTTCTTCCCTTATAGGATCTAACCCCAGTGCTTTGCATAGATCGGCCTCTTCTGGGACTGGTAGTGTGGGCAGGGAAGTATCTTTGGCAAAGAATGCAAGTTTTGCTTAATTGATAAAGGGCATTTTGATGTAGATAGTCTGAAATATTTAGGTGGAACTTGACCTCCCGGTTTCTTTTCTTCCTGTCTTCCTATCTTTCCCATTAAATAGGGATGTGTTTCTGGGAACAGAGTTCCCATTGTCTGTGAAGGAGAAAATGGATGATGACTTTATTCTTGAAATTCATTAAAATCAATAGATAATTAATGGTCTGATGCTTTGTTTGCCAAATGCCCAGTAGGTAGCAGGAGACTGAATTTGGGGGCTTCTCCTTAAAAATGAGGGACACATGTCAGCTGAAATGTTTCCACACAGGAGGCTGACACAGGGGCTGGGACAGGGGCCTGCTTTGCATGTTCCTGCTCCAGGCTCCGCCTCTGAGCCACTTTGCTCTATTGGAAGCTTAAAAACTCCTCCTCCTTGTGTTTGGGTTTGAATATATCCTTGAATAACCACGTACAGCACCTCTGAAATTTTGCTCGTGGTTTCTGGAACACAGCACCTAGTGAGTGCTTTACCCATCATTGACCGTCTGGGTTTCTAGTGGATTTGGGATTCTCTTCTCTGATGGCTCTGTATCCATTTGCTCAGGTTACTTATCTGGTTGGCTGCTTTTACAGTGCTTTTTGAAGTCTCCCTGGGTAGAGCAGAGCATTATAAAGCACATGGCTGTGATCATCGAGCACGAAATGGGGAGATGAGAGCTTCTGTAAGTGCTGACCAGTTGAACTTGCCCTTCATAAGATGGTAATGAATGCTTTCTTGAAATCACCGTGGATCTTTCATACTCACATCTGATAAGGTCTCAATTTGGGATTGTGTAAAATATGTCTTCAGAACTGTGTTTCTCAGTCTTCACATTTGGATCTGAACCCCACTAGCCTCTGAGCATCTCAATTTCTTCCAAGCCTTCCTCCTTTTTTGCATTTTCTTTATTATATATCTCCACATCGTCCCTCTCCTTCCCCATCTTGCTCCTCTTCCCCTTCTCATCCTCCTCTTTTTCCTCCTCCTCCTCCTTTATCTTTTTCCCCTATGAGCTGTTTTCACGGTATATGATAGGTATCTGCTCATTTGGAGAAAATCCCATTGATCGTAACCCACTGCTTTCCCTGCAGTAGCCTTCCTTAGTACACATTGCTGAGAGACTTCATCAAGTAAGTTTGGAATAGTATTTGGAATAACAACATCCCAAGTGGCAAATGATGAATATTTTCAAAGTTCTAAGTATAGAGACGCTTTGCTTGCCAAATGAATCCAGAAAGTAAATTTTGGCTTCTTATTTGTTTTATGCTCTACTCAAATACTACCAGATGGGAGAAGATTAAAAATAACCCCAAAATGTCTTCCCACTCCTATCCCATGATAAACAGTCCTTCACTTGAAAACCAAGGTCCAGGTTCATGCAAACCAAGCTCATTCAGACTCTCTGTTTGGGTAGAAATTGTAGATGAACTACAGTTTCCTGGAGGAGTGACTTTTACCAGACTTCTGGGGAAAAGCCAGAGCGCTCTCCTCTCACTTCAGGTGCTGAAAAGACCTTTGTAGCTTCGGGTACAAAATGTTTTCCTTTGGCGCCCTCTAGAGGTCCAAGCATCTTCCTTAGATCTTGCAGGTGGGTAAAGTGGAGAATTCATTGCTTTAATTAATTTAAAAACATCTCTGATTTTTGAATAGGTACCTTTCAGTTTTCCCTGTTTGGGAACATACAAGGCATGCCCTGCTAATGACTTCTTATAGCAATTAGATTAACACCCTAACTCTTTACCATGGTCACCCTGTCCCCTTACAAACTGGTTGCTCCTTATCTCTCTTTAATTATGTTTCCTTCTCTTCTCCTCCTCAGGCTCCAAATACACAGTACCATTCTCTGCTTTCAGAGATCCTGAGCTCTTTCCCCACTTCTTAGCCTTTGTGCCTACCGCCTGAAATGTTTTTTTTTTGTTGTTGTTCTCTTCTTGGGTCTTCCCATGACTGCGACGTTCTCACGTTCTCATTATTTGGGACTCTGTTTACATGCCACTCCCTAGTGCTTGGCTCGTTCTGTTTTCTCCTGAGCACGTTCACTATCTGAAAATATCTTACTGGTTTATATTTGCTCTGTTTTTCCCCCACCCCCCACCCCGACAGGAACATAAACACCACGTAAGGGCATAGACTTCTATGTGTTTACCAATTTATCCACCACACATTAAAAATTCCAGGCAGCCAACAGGCACTCAATGCACAGACACTGAACGAACGAGACTGTTCAATGCAAAGGTAATATTATAAAATATCCAAGCCCCCTCACACTGTGCTGGTGAAAGCTTTCTACGTGTGCCATCACATGTAAGTTATATGTGCATCAGGCAGTCTTCTATGCATAGATGCCTTTGGCAAAACCAAGGCTCGATTATAATCTTTCACATTTGCCAAATGCTTTCCATGTAACTAAGGGCCTTTACATACATTATCATGTCTAATGATGACAAACAGATGGAATCCTTCATTTTCATTTCATAGAAGAAAGAACAAAGTCCTGGGAACTTTAAAGAGATATCCCAAAGACCGTGAGCGCAACAAGTGGTGAGAACACGATTCAAATCTTAACTCCAAAGTCATTCATTCTTAAGAAACCTTCTCGGAGTTTCTTTCCAAACCCACATTTGAATTGACTCAAGACCGAGGAGAACCTGTTTCACTACTCAGGAGGGCATTACCCAGTAAAGCACACGAATGAACATCTAATGAAAAAAGCCAGAGGGAAACCATGAGAGAAAAATGTCTGAATTTCTAGGCATTGGCCTTTGTGGCTAGCTCATGATCTTGCTCGGCTGGATACAACTTGTCAAGTGAAGGCCATTGACCCTGGAATATCATCTTCCTCCACATTTATCTCGATTCCCATTAGAGGATAGCTCACATTTAACTTAGCATTTTCAAGAAGCGAGAAGCTACATCAGAGTGTAAAGTCAACACACCTCAGCAACTGTTTCACTTACTGAAAATGCCATTTTCAAAAGTACCAAATGAGTCAATGATTGCCTTCCCTTAACCTAAGCTCTGACAATCTGTTTCTGTTCTTTTCCTCTGGGTGGAAATTACATCCGTGGCTTGAGAGGGTAACAGCCAAGCTGCAAATCTCTGCAGATACCCTATATGAAGAGATAGGGTCTAGTGTTCATTTAGATCATCATGTGCCTTCCACAGCGGACACAGGATACAATAGGAAAAGGGCCACCCAGGAGGTTCCTTGCCATCAGCACAGAGATAGCTTACGTTTTTCTACTTGGTGAACCGTTAGACTTAATTCATAGACTTCCCACCCAAACTAAAAGACATTATCTGTGGCAGATATATATAGGATCACCCATGTATGTTCTAGGTTCCAAGAGGCACTGGAGATACAGGGAACCTTCAGAAGGTTCGGCTCAGTTCAAAGGGTTGCTTTTCTATGCACTCTGACAAGGCTCGGTCGCAGGTAACAAGAGGGCTGCAGCCATTCCTTCCTCGGGATGCTTCATCCACCTCAAGTTAAATCTGCTTCATGTACATCATTCAGGTCACCGATAGTTGTGCTTTTTTTTGTCCAGAGATGATGCAGACTTTTTTTTCCATCTCTTAAATTGTTTATCTTGCCAGTTCACTTTACCCATTTAAACTTGATTACAAAATCGGGGAATATGTATGAATAAAATATTAATACTAGGGTCTTATTTGCTAGGTTCTTTCATGGCTCGGGTAAATCCTAAAAACTGTTGCTGTAATTCACATTTTACTCTCTCTTAATTGCTGGTGACGGTAATGTGAGCTACCTAACATTTGAAACTCATCTTGTTCTCATTCTTCAGCTCATTAGTGATAAAATGGTGAAGATCATTTAGTTATTGGAAAACTGAGAGGCAGCAATATTTAACCAGAAAGATTGCTGCATTATGTTTCCTCTTGGGGATTCTGAAATGTTAAAGCTTGTGGCTAATTAGTCTTCTGGACCTCTTGGCGAGTCAGATAAGCAGAAGTGTCAGAGTAAAGGTGATTTCTCTAAGATAACTCCAGGAGCAAAAGCAGCCAGGGATGCAAATCCAGGTTAGTTAGTGCTCAAGGTCATGCTGTCAGATCTGAATTTCCATGCAGCATTTTCTTTACTGTCTCACACAAATCTGATCAAACAGCAGAGACTAGAGCCGGAAAAAAATACTAATTAAATCACGATCATTAAATTCGACTAGTAACGAGGACGTTTAGCTTACATTTGGCCTTTAAAAAGTCCTTTGGGAGAAAATACATTGTTTGTATGGGGTAAGATCGTGGTTAATGGTATGAGCTGGTGGGGGTCAGGTGAGAAGCAGCCTTTGTGCATGCTTTCGAATGCATTCCTGCTGATTTAGGGAGGCCTGGGTAGCTCAGGTCGTTGAGTGCTGGTTTCCGCTCAGTTCACGGTCTCAGCATCGTGAGATCTAGCCCCGCAGTGGCTCTGCATTCAGCGGGAAGTCTGCTTGAGATTGTCTCTCTCCCTGTTCTCCCTCTGCCCCTCCCCCTGCTTGTCCCGCAAGTGCTCTCGCTTTCTCTCTCAAAATAAATACGTAAATCTTTTAAAAATATAAAGAATGCATTTCTGATTATTTACATGAAGGGTTGACTTCCCAGTAAACAGTCAGCATAATAGAATATCTCTCCCCCATTTGTACAATTTAAATGTAAGTGTATATTCTGTATTCTTTGTCTAAATCTGCTAACTCAAATCAAATCAAAGTAATTTTACGACTACTTAATGTATACCAAATGGCACGTAATTTAAATCATCCCTGTTTGGTGGTTAGTATCGAGGTAAGTGCTTACTTCGAAACACAAAATATCCATTAAAGAAGTGTAACTGGGCTTCTGATTAATGCACCTTGCTAGTTATGGTGTGCTTTTTTTAAAAAACTCCAAATACATCCGTTTCTGTACATTTTCCTTTAGCAAATTCATATAGGCTTAAAAAACTAATTGCAGTGTCCCCAGCATGTCTCAGAAAATGTGTTTGAGAATGAGATTTGACTGTCACCATCCTCTGAATGCCAGGAAATGGAAGTATTACTTTTTCTTTCTTGTGAAAAATGCCCAGAGACTGTCCTTTGTGGTTCTAATCCTCCCTCCCTCCCTCCCTCTCCGCACCTTCCCCTCCCTCCTTCAATCCCTTCCTTCCTTCCATTTTTTTTTTTGTGATAGAGATGTAGGCTTTGCAAAGGATATTTTTAATGACTGCTGGAGTGACCAGTTAAATCCCTTCAGCCCCATTCTGTGCCGCCCTTGGCCCTAGAGTTGCAAATAGGCTTGGTGCCTGTGTATTTAGAGACGGTTGTAAAGTGATTGTAAGTTGTGTGCTTTGCAAGATTGAATTATGAATTTGTTTTCCTTCATATCCGGTAACGTCACCTGACCGGTATCAGTGGGTCAGGGCATAATTAGATCAAAACCGGGAAGGCTGGGAGGACTTTTCCTTCAGGCGCAGCTGCTGCAATGTCATGCTAAGTAGGCCAAATGCATTAGTCATATTTACACCTTGATGATTGATGGCGTTGTAAGAACTCATCAAAAATAAGTGAAACCAAGTATAAAAAGGAAAGATTAAAAAAAAAAGCTTTTCCCACATTCAGTGCTGCTGGTAACGAGTAATCAGAGGATACTACTACAATCATGCTGCTGTGACATTTCACTGTTGTCTAAATATTTCTTGGGATGCTAATTTATTCATTTCACAAGTGTATCTCTTTTAGTTGATCCTACATGGGTTTATTTTCGGAACATAAGAGACACTTGCAACATTCCTTTCCAACCTTTCCTCTTACCCACGAGTGGGCACAATATTAATCCTTCGAGAAATGAGCGGGTCCCGAATCTTCAGCTGTATAGCTTATCTGTTCACCTGACGAATGGATTTTGAAGCCGGTTCTTTGCTTTCTCTGGGCTGGAAATCGAGGTAACAGAAACCGAAGGTTGGCAGGTTTCTATGGTTCGAACCTTAGTTAAGCAAGAAGATGACTCCTGGAAATGATTTCTTGCCTGGCTTTTCTCGGGCCCCGGGTGCAGGAATGCCACCTCCCCAGGCCAGCCACGGCAGAGCAGTGGACTCCCGGACCATCTGCCCTGTGCTTTCCCTGGAAGTGTAATTGGATTTACACACTCAAATTATATCATGTGCGTTTTGTTTATGAAGGACTATTTTAAGGAGTCAGGTCAGTTAAGCAGCACTTGGAAGCAGGATTTCACCTCAGCCCTGCAGGGTACAGAAAGAACAAGGTAGATTATTAACCACTGAGGTGCCAGACATTCCGAGGGAGGCCAGGCCACAGCCTGGTAGGAATACAAGCCATGCTGTCTCTAAATGCAGCCGTGTGACCACCTCCCCGACCGATGAACTGGGGTTATAATCGGTGCAGTTGCCAGATAAACCTGCCAGTCCTTGTTTCTTGGATGTCTGTGATTTGATATTTGAATTTCAATTCGCTAGATCATGTTATTTTCATATGTGCAATATCTTACACGTTCCTTAGCTCCTGGGGTTTTCTCTCCCTTCCGTCCCACGTCCTGCCTTCGATGCCATAGTATCTTTGAGGCACAAAATTCCCCGGAATCAGGAAATGATAAAATTCTCCATCGTGAGGGACATGAGCTAGATGGGAAATTAGATCACACTTACGGGGTTTTTTTTTTTTAGGAGGAGATTTTAAAAACTGCCCTCTCTATGTAGAGTGCTTACCGGCATGAAATTTTCACAAGAAACAAGAACTGTCACCATTTCCTTGGGTAAACAACACATCTTATCCTGTGTCAGCTAGCTTTCCAGTTGACTGGAGGAAACAATTTCAAATCTTTTTTTTTCTTTTTGGGATTATGTGCTGAATACACACGATTGCTTATAAAACAGAGATGACCAAGGTTTAGGGATTGCATAATCAAAATATATGTATTTCTTTAACTTTATTTATTTATTATGCAGCATAAATAATTTAACAGAATAAGACCAAGAAAAAAGGAAGAACCCTCAGAAGCCTAGGGATGTAGGGTGTAGAAGAGATATGGGGGGTGTTCTTAGATAGTTGGGGTGCTGTCATGGTGAAATGAAGCTCATTATTTTACGTGTCTCCTCTGGGACAGAATAAAGATCAGTTGATGGTCGCTATAGTGTGAGAGATTTGGATTCATCTAAAGTCGAGATTTTATAACAAACAGACCTGCCTGGGGAGCTGCTTTTTGAAGTGATGAGCTCCCTGTCATGGGGCTTTCTCAAGGGAAAGTTGTACAACAACCCATCAGGGATGGCCTAAACTAGATTCCATACCAGAAGGACTTTTCCTTAAGGTCAGCTGAAAATCAATGGGTGTTCGTCTCCAAGGCATCATGGCTTCCTTGCAGGCAGGAAAAAGGAGAGGGCAAAAGGCAAAAGGTTAAGATGGACAGTGGGCATTTGCCACCTGAATAAGTTGCCCTTCTAGGAGCTCTTCTGAGATCCCTGCCCAAAGACATCCGCTTACATTTCTGGAACCAGAATACTGACATGTAGCCACTCCATGGGTAGGTAAGAGAGGGTGGCAAAAATAGATGAGATTTTACTGAATCTTGAAAAGTCAGGATTGCATAGGAAGAAGGGAAGAATGAGGATTGAATAGGTAAGTTGTTGAACAAATATTTGTTGAGCGCATGTTGGATTCCACGTGCTGGGACATAGCTGTGCTCTGGATAGTCAGGGCTGGTGCCTTAATGAGGATAATACTTGACTGGAATTTGGGAGGGAGTTTGTGACGCTGGGTACGGAGGTGGGGAGGTTTGTACTTGGTTCTTAAAACACATCTGGAGGACCGTGTGAGTGGCTCAGTCAACTACCCAGCTCTCGGTTTCAGCTCAGATCATGATCTCGTGGGTGGTGAGATCGAGTCCTGCGTTGAGCTCATTGCTCAATGGGGAGTCTGCCTGAAAGATTCTCCCTCTGCCCCTCCCCTGCTCTCACTCTTTTTCTCTATCTCAAATAAATAAATAAATCTTTTAAAAAGGACACATCTGGAACACCGCATTCTATAAATATTTTATATAGATACAAGTCTCTGGCTTTATTTTTTCTTCTATAGACTTCTAAAGCATGAAAAATCAAAGCTGTGGTGAGTTTCTTTTAAGAGTTGTGTGAAAGGAAAGGTCAGACTCTAGAAGACATTGTGGATAGGTATGGATCTTCCGTCTTAGTGAGGAGAGTGTACGGGGACCCAAGAAAGGGCTAAGGGATTGATTATTTAAGTAGGTTTTTTTTACCACAAACTGAATGCATCCCAAGCCTGGACTGGACACCAGCAGGAAGGAGCGTCTGCAGCGCTGGGCACGCCCAGTTGGTTTGTGTTGACAGTGACCCCAGCTAAAAACTTGGGAGCTCCAGAAAATCCATCCCACCAGGTGCTTAGGCAAAGCTCAATTCCTCTCCTTGGTTGTATGCCCCACATTTGTCCCCTGTCAGAGCAGCATCATAATGTTCTCTGGGAGTCCCTTGAGGTCAAGGGCAGTGTCTTACCTCTGTGATCCTAGTATGTAGCATAGCACTTGCCCCACGGAACTGTCTGAGCACAGTACTTTTTTTTTCCCTAAAGGTTTTTATTTATTTATTTGACAGAGGGAGAGAGATCACAAGTAGGCAGAGAGAGAGGGAAGCAGGCTCCTTGCTGAGCAGAGATCCCGATGCGGGGCTCGATCCCAGGACCCTGAGATCATGACCTGAGCCGAAGGCAGAGGCTTAACCCACTGAGCCACCCAGACACCCCTGAGCACAGTACTTTTAAACAAATGGAATGAATGAAAGGTACATGACCCTCTCCTTTCCCCTATCCTCTATCCCGAATCACACAGTTATCAACAGGGAATGAGTAATCAGTGAGAGAAGAGAAATTAGTTTCTCTAAAATATAGGAGAGAACTCAGAAGAGGAGGTCAGTGAGAAACCAGAAAACACATCAAAAGAGTTACCCCCTTCTCAAGTGCTTGGGGCTGGAAGCCCCAAGCTGAGTTTTTGCTAGACGTGTGTTTAAAAAGTTATAGTAGAGGACATGAAGAAAAATCGCAAGTGATCATCCCGATCGTTTAAGACAAAAAAGAAAGAAAAAAGAGAAAGGGGTGGGGAAAGTTAGGCTCCTAGAGTAGCCACTAAGTGTTCGTCCATTCATGAAAATTTTGAATGGGTCAGGCCTATCCCCACAAAATAGAGTCCTAACACGGGGCTCAACTCATTCACTTCCTTCTTGGTTCTTCGGTACCTCGGTTCTGAAGCCCAACACCAACACCTTGCTCGGGTGTTCTTAAGCTCACCCCAAATGGCCCCTTTGGCCTGATCTCTGGCCTCCAGTCAATGTTCATCTAGCTTCCTACAGGTACAGCCGTGGGCAAGAGGCTGTCCCATTTTCAGACCTCATTTCTGACACTGCACACTAGCAGTGCTGGTCTGCCTCATTTTAAGGGGAGAACATTGTACAAAACTGGTTAACTTCACTGAGCATGGTATACAGATCATTTCTTAGACTACTGTTCATTCCCCTCAGCTTAAAACTTATCACAGAAAGGCCAGCTTGTATCCTAACTGGGTCAGTTTATCTGTAGACTGCCTTAGAGCAAAACCAAGCCTGATTTTAGATATTGGATTATGCAATTAAAACAGTCTTCGTGAAGTCCCCCAAAAAGGTTATGAGTTAAGTCTTCCATTTTTGGAATGATCCCACTTAATTCCTCTTTATACTGTCAATTAGTTCAAGAAACAAAGTCCAAATCAAGAACAGCAAGCTTGTTTTCTCTTAAGTTCAAAGTCAAGCTCCGCTCATTACTTGTGTGAACTTTCCTCACCTATTGGTGATGGGCAGCGCATGCGAAGGTGCGTTCATGGCCCCAACAGTTTCTGAAGAACGGAGTCCCCTTCCTCCTCTATTTGAGAGACAGATACAGGTCTTGCCTTTTACCAAGTGAATAATGGCATCATAAGCAGTCCCTGGGGCCCTGCCCACACCATTTCAGCCAGAGACCATCTCTGAGCTCTGCCAATGGACAGTTAGAGATATTTTTGAAACCATGTGAGTACATTGCCTTAAAACAAATTCTCATCCTATTTTTGTCATGTTTTTTTTTTTTCCGGCGACTTTGGCCAAATGGCCTTGGCTTCTTCAGCCACAAGTATCTTTACGCCTAAAAGAACTTTGTAAGTAGCAAAGAGAAATTCAGGATCAGAAGAGTTCCCAGGACCCCAGACCAAGTTAGGTATCCCTGCTCTGCTGACCGCATCACCCTTTCCCTGTCCATCTGTCCTGCCACATGCTGCCATCACCGGTCTCCATGTTTCTCTCGCCAGCTGGGCCATGATCTCCTCTAAGGTAGAGGTTGGACCCGAGTCATGGCTGTGTCTCTACGATGCAGTCTAGTACTGCTTACGTTCTCTTCCTTCTCAGATTGCAATTCTCTTCTTCTGCGTTGGGGCTGCTTAAATTTCCATTCCACATATCTCCTTGTCACCTCACTCCACACATTCCTATGCACAAGCCCTCCCTCCCTTTGTTACTGACCATGGATCTAGGCGCTGCTTACTCCTAAACTGGTATCTCTGGCCCAGTTTTCTCGGCTCAGCTTGAGACCAGGCCATCTAGTGACCTGCAGGGCACCTCCAGTTAAGGGTCCCACAGGCAGCTCAATCTCAACAAATCAGAATTTATCAGCCACCCACCCAACACCTGTGTGAATTCCTGACGGTGTTGTCTTCCATTCCTGGGAGCTGTCGACAGCTCTCCATCCTCCTTGCTGTTCAGGGCAGCCCCCCATGATCACCCAACTCTGTCATTCCCTGTGATCCTCCAAGCCACGCCTCCACCCCCCAGGAGGTAGTCTCATCCCTCGTGCCTGAGGGTAAGTTCCACAGTTGAACCCATCCCTAGTTTCCTGACATCTGGTGCTGTCTTACTCCTGTGCTGCTCTCTGGGGCCGCGCCTCTTTCATCTTGTCCCTTCCCTGTGTGCCACTACTTACCCAGGGGTCATCAGTGCCCAGAAACTTCCCCGGTGGCCCTCCTCCAAGACACGTGCCAGCTTAAAAACAAATGACATTCGTTTCATCAGAGAATCACGTGTGCTTGTTCGATTTGAGAATCTGATCTCAGATGAGATGCTTAAGGGAGGAGGGGTAGGCAGACGCTAGGGAATTTGACAAGACTCTTTCAGTGGGGAAAGTACATGTATTGAAGGCTGCCGTGAGCCACTCCCACTCATATTCCGGGAGAGAACTTGACTGTGAGCCCCGTAGAGGATGAGGCTTCACACCGCCTGGGACTGATTGCCACTGGTGACTTAAGAACACCAGTAAGGCTCTTAATCTTTCTGCACCTCAGTTTCTTCAGCTGTAAATGAGAATAATACCATTAGCGCAGAAGCTTGGGCTAGAGATGAAATGGACATGTAATCTTCAGAATATTTAGATCTGGTCTGGTTCATAGAATGACACAGTACATTTTATTTTTTTATTGCAACTTAATTTTTAAAACTGACCACTTTTTCTGTGGAGTCCTCAGCCCTGAGGGGTCCTTTCCCGGGCTTTGCCTTTCTAAATACCTGTGTAAGGCAGACTGATGATTGCAAACTTTAATATGCATAGAAATCACCTAGAGGTCTTGGTACATCCTTTGGATTTAGGAAGGGGGTCCCACGAGTCTGCATTTCCAGTGAGTGCCGAGGTTCTTGCTGGATGCTGCCAGCCTGCAGATCTAGTGTGGGGAGAAAGGCTTTGGAATTCAGCACAGACCCCATCTTCTCTGCAATGGTTTCCCTGACCCTCCACTGATGGGCTTAGGCCCCTGAGTCTGGGCTCTCCTCGTTCTTTTTACATCCCCCCCACCATTTATTGGTTCATACTTCTATTCAGTCCCGCCTGTGACAGATAGAGATGGAGTACCACTGTGTGTTGGGGGGGGGGGGGATGCAAGCAGTGGGGTAGCGTGGTGAGGACAAGAACACACGATCCTGCTATTAAATGGATTCTAATCTAGAGTGAGAGCCAGCCATCAATCAAATAATGACCTTGGCATGTGACTCATTTCAAACTGAGTTAAGTACTTTTAAGCCAGGTGACATAGTGCGGTGCCAGGCTATGACTCGGATGAGGCTAGGAAGGCATCCAGGGTATAGTTTAAAGACGCACTTGCTGTCTTTCAGGTGCCAGCCCTAGTGACGTAGTGAATCCTACACATCTGGCTTGCCTCACCTTCTCCTGACTCTGGTTTCTGACTTGGGCTGAGATAAGAAAATTATTCCTGATTCAGACCTGAAAGGGGAATGGAGGTTGGCAGGTAAAATTGGAACTATGGCATCATTATTTGTTTCTACTACTAAAACATGTACTCTCCGAGAATGGGCTGTCTTTGTGTATAATCTTAGACTAGACACTGGCACATCCCAAGGGAAGCCTGAAGCAGAGGCTTCCCAAATAAATGTCTGAGCCATTGCCTTAGCAGGAGTATGGCTGCTTCCCTTTTCGTAGCGAAGGATGATGAGCTCAGAGTATTACCTCATTTCCCTTTTGGTCATAGCGCTAATAAGGAATTCTCAGCCTCATCTGGCTCATTTCATAGCTACCCCTGGATTTGATGGTCTTTAAAGTTACTTTATCTCAATTAACGCTGCTAGTTTCAGAGGCCAGGAGTTAGAAGAAATAAAGACGAGGAAAAACAAAATTTGTATTCCAAATGGTAGCCACGCTTATAACAATATACTTGCTCCATGGAGCCAAGGAACCACACGTTGTATTGAAATAGCACCCTAACCATCATCAAAATACTGACCCCAGCTTTTACATCCAATGTAAAACTCTGTTTTTGGTGTGGCGTGGTGGTGAAACCTCGTACGGCCCTCTCCACCTATCTCGGCCTCAGAATGAACTCGTCACAGCTCTACAAGTCTGTCACCGTGAAATGATTTTTGAGGTTCCTCCCAGCTGTAAAATTTTTATTCCCGTGAGTTACAGTAAACGCGAATGTGGGGATTTGTATGCTCTTCTGGTTTGTTTGGCTCCCGAGATCAGATAGTGGCAATTCTTATAGAAAACATAGCTTGCCGAGGTCTGTGACCTCTGAGAAGGAAGAGAACTATGATGAATAATGATTTAGCACATACTGAGAGAATTACTTATTAGGTGGTATTTAATACTTAATTTCTCCTCATGGTTTAATTACATTGACACCATGAGTTGTAAAATCGCGTGTCATTTTAGCAATTCAATTTGTTTCCAAGGGAATAGTGATGGAGATATTTAATTGACAGACAATTGTTTCTTTTGAATATTTAATTAGTGACTTTGTGGTGCTTGTCAGAATTGCCTCTCTGGCTTTTGCAAAATGGGAATGTCCACTGGGATCAACAAGCCATTTTATGTCGGTGTTACCCAGAAGCAATTGAACTGGGCACTTAGCAGCCCGAATATCCACAAACTGGAGGGTGTGGCTTTTGCGGTTCCCTCTTCTTTGTCTGTAGACCCCAGGAAACAGATGCTGGGGTCTGGAGGAATTCACTTAATCTTGCTGTCCATTAGTCACTTCATCGGTAACAACATGAGAAGGAGATTCCTCTTGGCAAGAATTTCAGTGCTTTTCCATATGGGGAGAGCTGAAGAATATGAAAGGTCGTCAACTGAGAAAGAACAGTCGCCAAGCTCTGGTAGTAGGAGTATTACTTCTGTAACACAGATGGGTCTGCTTGCTGTGGCCACAGGCAGCAGACCTTCTTGCTCTGGGGTCGGTGTGGAGCTCTTTCCATCATAAGACAGCCGCTACAGGTTGGTCGCCTGAATGGTCAGTGAAATGGGAGGGCCCTGCCACTTCCATCAGTAATGATCATTGCAAAAACTAGGAGCAATAGTCAGGAGCAAAACTGCACCCAGGATGAGGGTATGTCCACTAACTCAGGCTACCCACAGTTACTCCTATGTTCCTTTCAAGAACAACCCCCTTCCCCCCGCCAGTCATTAGCAATCACCCTTTTGCAATATATTTAGAACATTCTTATAAAGAAGAGAAACCATCTTGCCCTTGTTGCTGCTATGTCTCCCTATGGATAACCACACTCAAGCCTTCTCTTATGGAAAGTCCTTCCTAATTTTACGGAAGGGGGAAACAAATACTCATTTGATATCCTGCAAAAAAAGACCTTGGTTCAAGGTAACTTGAATGTAAAAAAGACTGAGAAGACCATTTTAAAACCTAGTTAATGAACTATTTTTTTCATGCACACAGATAGGATTCCAATATTAAACAACCATTAAATGACAGCAAAACGAATCCATTGCTAATAAAATTAGTAGGAAAACTCATAGTAAACATCAAGTTCCCTCCAACAATTAGGACAAAAAAAGATTTTAGAATAGCTGGAATCCCTTTTTCTAACTAGACCAAGCAATAAAACATGAAAACAAGGAAAGAGCCATGGCATCGTTGGAGAGGGAGGTCCATTCTTTCTGTCTCCTTCCTGCATTGCTCTGTCCCACCAGCTAAGGCACCACCACGCTTGCCCCCCAACACCATTTGAGGACCACTCCCATAGAAGACCTCTTCCAGGCCTCTGACTTTTGAGAACTCAATTTAGATGTTTCAAAAGGCAGAGCCATTCTGTGGTTTCACACACAACCTATCCACTCCTAAGGGTATTCCTGCACTATAGTAGAATTGTAACCTCCGCTTCAAATGACGAAATGGAGGTTCAGAGGTTAATTTCACTGAAGTCATTCAGAATGTGTGTGACCAAGTGAGGATTCAGCTTCAAGTTTGTTTGGCTCTAACCATACATGGGTTCCCGCTGGCTCCTACCACCACACCTCTGCACATACCAGGCTTCCATTGAAGTAAATGTATGCTCACATTTAATAGAGCATGTGTCTTTCATTCAACTGTCTACCGTGTGCTGAACTTGAAGACTGCAATTTCAAATAAGATCCATTTCCTATCCTTAAATCATTTATATTTTCAGGGCAAGAAGGCAAGAAAGAAAAGTTTATCCGTTGATACCTAGCTGCCTCCTATATGGATGGTCTCTCCAAACACCTGCGATAGGTTTCATACCCTGAAATTATAAAGATATGAGAAATGGTACGCTTCCTTACCTGGCCTTTTGTGCACACTTCACGTGCCCAAAGTAGAACTAACATTTAGGGAAGAAACGGAGACAGAAGAACTTAAAAGTTTTGATGACTTGGCAGTTCACCATTTGTCTTCAAGACTGGATTAGTGGCTACGCCAGAAGGAAAAGCAGAGGATCATTACATAGTTTATTAAAATATGCAGACCAAGCCCTTTTAACCCAAGTCCCTTTTAGCAAAATAAATAGCTTCTGGAGAGTAATCTAGACCTAGTTGCCCATGTGATTCTGAGTTACCATATATTGTTTCACGTGCTTTAAAATGATGAGCCATTTGAAGATACTATCTTTTTATCTGGGGCAGATTTCTGCATACTGCTGTGTTTTAGAGACTGCTAGGTGATTGCAATATGCATTGTCCTTTCTTCCTTGTATGTAGAGCTAAATTTTATCTTGGGAGGTAATGTGTATAATGTGCATTTATATATGGGGGGGAGTGTGTGTATGTGTATATTTCCTCATGCACAGAGACATACCTCCTTTGTACCTAAGGGTAGCCAATAAAATACAGCCAATAAAATAGAGGTACTCATTACTGGAGGATTTTGGAAAGTCTTGAAAAGATGCCTGATTCACCCAGGAGGACTGCTTTTTCTGCCCACCCCACCTCCTTTAGCCATCTTACAGCCTGGTGAACAGATAAAATGTCACCTCCGCCAGCCATATTGGATCATGAGTAGCTGTTGAGGGTGGAAGCCATAGAGCAGGATGGTGACCACAAAGAAATCAGAATCCTAGGACACTGCTAGTGCTCTGAGGTCATTACACTAGCCGTAGACCACTCATCCTTAAGTATTTTTTTATGTGACATAAAATGGACTCCAGGTGTGTTTAATCCACTGTTATTTTAGTTCTCCATTACAGCATCCAAATCAATACTGGCTGTGAGATATATTCATGGTGCATCAGCCAATAAATTAAAGTTGTCTGCTCTTCGAGATAACATTGCAACTCTTACACAGGATGAGTGATCGTCTAAGACAAGAGACCCATTTTCATTTTGTGATTTTTTTTTTGCTCTGTAGTTCAGATTTGGGGAACAGAGAGACCCAGATCACATGTTATATCATCTGATATATAATTTACATCACTAGAGTAAATGGCAGGCAATAATTAGGGCTGGAGAAGACACGAGGGACTGTTTCCCAAGGAAGAAACCAATGTTTTCCTATTCATAGCTCTTTGAAATTGCTCAAGGCCTCGTGAGACTGAAAAGTCATCGCTGTAGGTGCCTTGCAGAGGCCAGCTGCCCATCTTTAGGGGTTTGGGGCAAAGGGGAAGGGGTTGAGCTAAATGATTTTTGAGATCCCTTCTAATTGGAAGCTTATGACTCTGGGGCTCGATGTTATAAATAATTGGTTAGATGGAGAATAATTGGACTCTAAAAAAGAAGTGCCAGAAACCTCAATCTCATGAAGGAGTGCTGGGTATTTCCATCCAGCAGCTCCCCTGTCCTTGTTCTCTTTGTGGATCTCCAGCTCAGTGAGGCTAGGGGTCTGTCATCCATCCTTGCTGCGGCCTGAGCCAGACAGCCCAAATGCACCCCCGGGACTTCTCCCTCTGTCCGTCCCCAGGGCCAGCCTACTGCAAGTTCCTGACAAGGAACAATTTGCCTCTAGAATATTCTCAAGGCCACCCACTTTTGTCTACGCTCCTTCCACTTTGTTGCAGGAGACACTGTTCCTCATCCGGATCACCGCAGCCTTCCAGCATCTGCTTTCAACCTTCTCCAGTCCGTATAGTGATGGTTAGAACCCTTCAGTAAATGTCAGTAGCTTCCATTGCTACTTAAACAAAGGCAGAATTAAAACAAAGGCAGAATTCCCTCTGGGGACCCACCTTTAGAGATGCCATTCTTCCTCCTGTCCTTCTCTAAGGCTCATGACCTTCATTCAGTTCCTTGAAAGACCCATGTCTTTTGCTGCCTCTAAGCTGTCTGAGTTTCTGTTCCTCCCTTGCCTGAGGTGCTCTTCCTTCTTTCTCAGCTCTGAGAACCTTTCTCAGGGAAGCTTCCTCTGCCCTCTCTTAGGTCACCGTTTAAACACATTTTCAAATTCCCTCATATTTTCTTAGAAAACACATTCCACTGTGTGTGTGTGTGTGTGTGCGTGTGTGTGTGAGAGAGAGAGCAAGAGAGAGAATTTGTTCCAAGTGTGTCTTTCCTACCAGATAGTAACTGTGATGAAAATGGGAATGAGTCAGGTTTGCTTGTCCACCAGAATATTCTGAGATCCCATGTTTGATAAATTTATATATTTAAGAATTAAAGAAGAATAAAAGTTTTTTTAAAAAAAGAGGGGCGCCTGGGTGGCTCAGTCATTGGGCGTCTGCCTTTGGCTCAGGTCATGATCCCGGTGTCCTGGGACCGAGCCCCACATTGAGCTCCCTGCTCGGCGCCAAGCCGAGGCAAACACCTCTGCCACTCCCCCTGCTTTTGTTCCCTCTCTCTCTCTGTGTCTCTCTCTGTCAAACAAATAAATAGAATCTTAAAAAAAAAAAGAAATTCACCAATCCCATTTATCAACAATGAAAGTAAAAACGATTTTTAAAAAACCTATATATAAAAAAAAAAGAATGAATAAACGAATGGGAATGGCCAGGGCTGGTGTTCAGGCCCAGTTGGTACTTCCGGTTTCTCTAGAGGATGTCTAACAATAGATTTCAACCACCCAAGAAGGTGAAATGATGCTGGTTTGGACCAGGGTTTGGGTTAGTGCTTCTGCTGGACTTCTGGCTCATTTCTCTATGGCTTAAACCTTGGTTAAGGCTAAAGCTTGTAGATAAAATATTTTTAGCACCGGAGGCCAAACAGGAATCCTACCAGGAGAAGATGATCTAACGAATCTGCCAAATTGTAATTCCAGTGATCCTACACAAAATGGTGATGCCAGGGTGATGCTTTTCTTTTAATAGTCTATGTTCTGGTAAAAATACTTGTGGCTTCCACCATCTTTAAATAGATGGTATTATTAAAGAGGCAAACAACAATTTTACAAAACACAATTACTCTTACCTTATTGCTTATTTCTTATGATGGATCTCTTTATGGTTGACTTAATCAAATAAATACAAAGACTTCATGAAGAGGAAATTGACAGTAATATTGGGTCAAATAGATAGATACATAGATACATAGATACATAGATAGATACATAGATAGATAGACTACTGAGAAGGATTTTTAAGTCATGCCACTGTTCATTTATCTTCTCAATTTTGGGAAAGGGTCTGGGAGGAGTAAAGAACAACCTAAGAAAGTGAGATACAGATTAACCTATTTAATCTATAAATTTCTTACCAAATTTTTATCCCAATTCTGCTTGAATACCCCAGTGATGGGAACTCAGAATCATCCCAAGGAGCTCTTTGCCTTATGTGACAACCCTACTTATGGAAAATACTGTTTTCTATGGACATGATCTAGGCAGCTGCCATAATTGTGTGTTGCAAAAGGTCAGCGCTGCCTAAGATAGCACACATTATCATTTTTATGACTGTCAGCATTACCGTTGGTTGCACCACTGCCTCCATCCCTTTTCTTCTCCCTTTTCATCATCCTCGCAAGAGTCCCTAAGATTTCTGGAGTATTTTAAGCTAGAAAGCAAGTGTCATTAATTCTGACTGAGGAAGACTTCATCATGGAGGTGGCAGGTGAATTTGAAATTCAAGGGTAGGGAGCACCTGGGTGGCTCAGTTGGTTAAGTGTCTGCCTTTGGCTCAGGTCATGAGCCTCAAGTCTTGGGACCAAGCACCATTTTGGGCTCTCTGCTCAGCAGGGAGCCTGCCTCTCCCTTTCCCTCAGAAGCTCCTTCCCACTTGTGCTCCTCTCTCTCTCTCTCCCTCTCTCTCTCTTTCAAATAAATAAATAAATGAAATCTTAAAAAAAAAAAAGAAATTCCAGGGTAAGATGAGGAGATACCCACAAAAGACGTGATGTTGAGGTTAGACCCCCACTGGAAGAAGATGAGAGGCCCACATTCCTGCCCTTCGCTAGATCTTAATCTTCAGGAAACACACTCTCCGGTATTTTGTTTCAAATAGAAGAAAGTGTTTTGGCCAAGTGAGTGAGAACATACTTTCTGGAGCCCAAGCACTTGCGTTTGGATTAGCTTCTGAGCCGACAAGTTACTCAACCTCCATAAGCCTCAGTTCCTTCATCTGTAAAATGGAGCTAGTTATGGTGTGTATCTCATAAGGGAGGTGTGAGCTTTCACAGAGGTGATGCAGGTAGCATCTTGGAACAGCATGCAGACTGTAAGTATCCCCTATTAATTGTGCAGACTGCAGGGAAAACGGTGAGGGCAGAGACCTTGATTCTCTGATTTACTGCCCTATCTCCAGCTGCTAGAACAAGGCCTTGCACAGAGCTGGTGCTCCATAGTGATTATGAATGAAGAAACAGCTACTGGGGAGGATATTGTGACCTAACTGAAAAGATTGGGAGTACGCTCAGGTCAAAGCACTAGCAAATAGCCTGATTTATGAAAATGCATGCCTCTGATTTTTTAAAAAGATTTACTCATTTATTAGAGTGAGAGAGAGAGAGAGAGGGAGAGGGAGAGGGAGAGAGCACATGAGCAGCAGGGAGGGGCAGAGGGAGAGGGAGAATCTTAAGCCTACTGAGTGTGGAGCCAGATCTCAGGATCCTGAGATCATGACCTGAGCTGAAATTAAGAGTCAGACACTCAACCAACTGAGCCACCCGTGTTCCCCTGCCTTTGATATTTCTAACAGATATTTCCAAATCCTTTGAAAGCTAGGAGAATACATGTAATGCAAACATCACTTCTCCAGGGTGGTGTATTTTACCAAAGAAAAAGACAAAGAACCACGTCTCTTATCTTTGAGTGTTCTCTTTGACCTTTTTTTTTTCTCTTTGACCTTTAAAACATAATAATAGCCAAAGGAGATAGTATCGAAACTAATGTTGAGTCACTGTTTTGATTAAATATTGAAGGAGAACATGTATTTCGAAGCCCACTTCTTTCACTTGAACCAACACTTACTCCAAATGATCCACTCAGAGCACTCATACCAAAAAAATATGCTTGGCACTTGGAATACAATTTATATTTTAAAGTTTTCTGATACTTACTGGAGGAGATTGTGCTGAGTGAAGTAAGTCAGGCAGAGAAAGTCTATTATCATATGGTTTCACTCATTTTGTCGAACATAAGGAATAGCATGGAGGACATTAGGAGAAGAAAGGGAAAACAGGAAGGGGGGAAATCAGAGGGCGAGATGAACCATGAAACACTCTGGACTCCAGGAAACAAACTGAGGGTTTTAGAGGGGAAGGGCGTGGGGGGATGGGTTAACCCAGTGATGGATATAAAGGAGGTCACGCATTGCATGGAGCACTGGGTATTATATGCAAACAATGAATCATGGAACATTGCATCAAAAATTAATGATGTACTGTAGGGTGACTATTATAACACAATAAAAAATAATAATAAAGTTTTCTGATATTTAACGTACCAGGCGGTATAATAACTTGGTCATCGAGGGCCAGTTTCTAGCCCCGATGCCTATTGGTTGAGGAAATTCAGGCCTGAAAGATTTCTTAACATCCAAACACTGGGCAGGCTACAGTTGTGGGTTGTTCATCTTTTAGTTCATTTCCTACTGGGTTTTTTAATTTCGTTATTTTCCTCTTGCATGTCATACTTCTCTGATGCCGTGTCTAAAACTCTGACGGGCAAAGGGAATTAACTGGTCACCGGCTGTGACTGCTGATGGGCTCCAGCGCCTTGCCTGCCTGG
>CM052798.1:159820211-159860708 GCA_028533885.1 Nasua narica | reverse complement strand
GGTCCGACTTCTTTAATTCGGTAAAATCGGCTCTGCTGCGTTCAGTGGCAGAATGAGACTTCAAAGTTAGAATAAGCATGTTTATGAGAAAATGGCAAACAGTGTGGTGGAAGCTAGTTGTCACCATGGGCTGAAGACATTGTACGTTCCTGGCTTCCGTGATACTCGTATTTCCTCCTGTGTCACGAGGTCTATACCTCATCCGTATAGGCCAGACCACATTGCACTTACTTATAACCACCATGTGTTAAATTTTGGAAGAACATTTTATTTGATTCAGACATTAAATGAGTTCACTTGACAAAATAAGGGTAAACCAAAGCCTTGTTGATACATATATTCATTCATGTTTATTCCCTCCTGCAGATGTCGAGGAATATTTGCTCTTAGATAGATAATCCTTTTTAAACCACTCTATGGTCTGTACTCCTCAAAGAAAAGGAATTCTGCAAGATTACTTTGTCCCCCAACTCCATAAAATAGGACAGTTGAGAAACATTGTGGATTGTAAAGTCACCTTCCCTTATGAATTAGGCTACTCAATTTGGACATAATAAACTATTTTCTTTCTTCTCTCTTAGGTCAATGTGATGTTCCTTTGTAACAATAAATACTTTTTTGGTGGTGGGGGAGGGGTAAAGTAAAGCAGAAGGTCATTTGGCCTTCTTTTGAGAAGCCTAGATCAAAACATGGATGCCTTGGGGAACTTCCTCTGATTTTTGGTGCGTGTAACTGTACTTTATTAACCCTCCAAAGCAGACGCATTTTAAGAGAAAACAAGCTCTTGGTAAGGTGCTGTTTTTAGCTCAGTAACTAATGATGAATCAAAATGTTTCTTCAAACCCAATTACCCAATAAAAATTGCCATAGTAACCATCACATTACACAACATAGCCTCATGCTCACACCGCAAACTTCTTTAGGAGCTGCTGTCACCACCACCTTGACACCGCCATCTGCTGTGTAGTGAAAAGGAGAAATGGGGGGAACGTCTAAGGAGGGGAAGGTAATTTGGATTGGTGCAAATAATTGCAGGGAAAGGAGGTCTTGGGGCAGAGACGTATGGGTAGAAAGATCTTTTTCTGTAGAAGTCTGGTGGTTTTCACCAGGATCTAGGAGTGGCTCAACCCAAGAGTATCAGGGGAAATAAGATGAGACCTTAAATAAGGTCCCCCTCCCCCATCACTGTGTCTGCAATAGGTGATCCATGGTTCTTTCCTTGGCTGACTCTTCCTCATTCCTCAAGTTTAATGGAAATATTTCATCCCCAGAGAGGTTTTCTCTGCACCACTTGATCTAAATTAAGGTTTCCACAGGATGTCTCATAGGGAAGGGACATTACTTATCTCATTTGCCACTGGAATCTAAAGCAGTGCCTAGATCCTACTCGGGACTCAGGAAATAAAAGGAATGAAGAAAGGGGAAACTGCCTACTAGTCAGTCATCATCATCAACCATCTGATGGTCTGGATGGTGCGAACTAATTATATTCATTAGTTAAATCACTCATTCCACAAATACTAGAGGCTGACAGCAGTAGGAAGGGCAATGAACACTTTCTGGCTGTTATAGGTTTGATCCTTCAAGGGGCAGACTCTAGGAGGGAGGTTAGTGGGTAAGAAATTTATTAGGGGATGCTTTGGGGATGAGCATGCATGGACTGAGAAGATGTGGAGGCAGAAGTAGGCAAAAGGACAAGTTGAGCTGTGATGGAATTTCCACAGACATCTGTCCCCGCAGTGGGGAGTTCTGAGGCTGGGATGGTCTTTCTGAGATCTCAGAGTTGGAATTACAAGTGTACTCCAGGCGTCCCTCCAGCTGATCAGTCCAGGGCATGACCTTGGTGAGAAGGTCCTCTTCAGCTAGTTGATCTGCCAAGGTAGTGGGCAACAGAGGGCTGTCTGCCCACAATAACCATGGGAAGATGTGTCTTCCATTCCCAAGGGGGATCTGGTCCCACCACAGTCCACCCCTTGTGCCTCTAGGACTTACTTCACCACTGAAGTTCTGAGAGCCGTTCTGTGATCCTGGGCGGCGGGGGCTTTCTTCTTGGGGAAACCTAGAGGAAGGCAGCTAATGGGTTAAATTGTAGTTCCTACTGCTGTAGCTGGTCTTGGGACCCTTACTGATGTCTCCCTCCTCTCTGCTTTGTTCTAGATTCTCTTCTCCCTCAGCTAGTACCTCTGCTGGTATTGGTCATCTACCTGGTGGCATCATGCAGATTGTAACCATGCCTTTCTCAGGCCAGGGTGTAACTCCTACCTGGATGGTGACTCTTCCTGTCTAATGGCCACTTGGCATGAGGAGCCCAACATGCCATATGTTATAATTCGGTGGGACTCTTGCTGCCTCACCTTATGGAAGTGCTCAAACTAGGGAAAGCTGGAACTCTAAAGCTATAGAACCCAAGATTCAGGCTCTGTAATCACCGGTCCCCCAGATACGTGACCAGGAGCGATGGCAACTAAACCACTCCTGCTTCTGGAAACATGCCTTTTTTCCCAGACTCATGCATCCTTCCTACCGAAGCACAGCACCATAAGGGGTCTTTGATAGAAAGTGGCCATTACATCCTAGAGGGTGGCTTCCCATCCTTGGAGGGTGTTGACTACAAGATGGCACCAGGGAATTCCTTCTTTGTCTCATGGGATCAGCTTCTGAGAATGGGTAAATGATGCAGTCACTGGCCCCTGCACCTTGTGCCCCATCCCGTCCCATACCTCTCTACCATAAAGGAGGTCCCTTGGTCTGACATGAGACCCCTGGAGCTGGATTCTCCCACACACATTTATCCCCAGAGCTCTAACAGAACTACTCTAGGCTCACACTGTCCCCTCCATTTCTAGATTTGTAAAGCTAGCCCAGGAAGAATAAACACTTGAGAGCAGCTGAAGCAGAATTCCCAGCTTTTCCCTGCCCCGGGTGTCAGGAATGAAAGAAAGGAGAATGTGTCATTTCCTCAGTGACCTGACCGGGGATGGGGGGTGGGGATCACCTGAGTCTCAACCTTCTTCCAGCCACTTTCATAAAGCCCTTTTGACAGGCTGCCTGACAGGCCCCAGGTGGGAAGGGAAGAGAAATGAATCACTGTCCACGTGGGTCTCTAAACCATATCTGATTTGCCTGCTGGGGAATATTTATAGACTTCATTTCCTATGCAGTGTTGCAAATGTCCATGCATGAAGAACCTTTCTAGAAAGTACTCTCTGTTCTCTTCTGACTGACACCAGCGCATGGGTCATGAATTCATTTTTTTTTTTATTCTAAAAACATTTATGATGCCCCCGCCATTACTAACGACTCTGCCAGGGGTTGTGTGAATCAAGATGTTGGCTTTTCCAGCGGCTGCTTCTTTGGTTAACGCCTCAGTTTCTTTCTAACATGTGGTCATGGGCCCCTTGCCACTTGTGTGGAGCCTACACCAGGCTGGAAATCACAGCTTACACTGCACTGAGGTTTGCAGACTAACAACTTAGTCAGAAATCCTGCTGTAAAATGAAGTCCCTGAAATGCCAGAAGAGTCAGTAAACGGATGTATCATCTCCAGAACCCAACACAGCCAGGTTCTCCCCTGGTATGAGAAAGCTCCAAGCCTAGCAGTTGGTGTGTGTTTAGGGACCACACTGTGTGAAAAAGATGGGACTTGAAGCCTCGTACGTGCTCAGTCCAGTCTGGTGGGCGCGCTGCTGGAAGCCACAGGCCTGAAACAGGCTGTAGAGACTCCTCACGCCAGGGGTGAGTGCTCATGAGAGGACAGCGTTCGCAAGCCATTTAGAGTGCTTTCTCCTTTGATTTCTGTCCTCCTTTCTTCTCCTTCTCTCTCTCTCCCTCCCTCCCTCTTTCTCACCCCCAACTTTTAACAAATACATACAAACTAAATGCACATATGCAAGAAGTCCACTGTTGTAATTTGTCACCTTGTGGAACTCAGGGTCAAATAGAGAACCTTACCCCAGTGCTCCAGGCACATTGGACAAAACTTTTCCAGATCTGGCTCTTGGTTTTCCTTATACATTGCCAGCTAAGCGGGCTTTGTGCCCCAGCCTCTAGAAGAAGCATTTCCTCCCATCACGAAAACCATGAGCGGTGATGCTCATTACATTACCATGATGACGCCATCTCTAGCTGGGATGCTTGAGGAAGTGTGGCAGACTCCTGAAATAAAGAGCGCCAAATGTTCTGCAGTCCAAGGACTAGATGTAGTGATGTGGAATGGATTTTGGCATCAGACATACTCCCAGCTCTCCTGTCAAATGTAGGCTTTGGGAGGAGGAGGGGGGCTAAGACTCTGTTTCCTTAATTGTGTAAAATGGTTAAAGTTCTACTTTGCAGGATTAAGATGAAGATTTATTTATTTGAGAGGGAGAGGGAGAGCAAGAGCAGCAGGAGAGGTGGAGGGAGAGAGAATCTCAAGCAGACTCACACTGAGTGCGGAACCCGATGTAGCGCTCGATCTCACGATCCTGAGATTGTGCCCTGAGCCCAAACCACAAGTCAGATGCTTAACTGACTGTGCCACCCAGGCGTCTTTAAGGTGAAGCTTTAATGAACTCATGGCCCTGTTACGTGAAGCCCTTCACATGTAGTTTCCACTCCCCATATCCAGCCACTCCGAGCTTACAACCCTACCCTCCAGCAATGCTGCGCACTTTTCAGCTTCCCAAATGGTCCCTGCTTATTCTTGCCACCAGGCCCTTCCACGTACTGCTGCTTCAATACCCATTTCCCCGTTCTTGACTTGTCCAACTCCTATGCATTATTCAAGCTTCAATTTAAATGTCGCCTCCTCCAGATAGCCTTCCTGGATCCCCTGCTCTCAATTAGACTCCACTGTTAGGAACTGTCTACAGCACAGTGTTGTTAGTGCTTAAAAAAGCAGGCTCTGAAGGCTGACTGGCTGGATTCCAAGCCTGGCTCTTCCATTTACAGAGGGATAACTGGAAGTGAGCTCCTTAATTTGCCTTTGCCTCAGTTTCCTCATCTGTAATTGGGGATCGTGCAGCCATGCATCCCTGTTTTCTTGGGGCGGTTTAGGTTCATGCCTCTGATCCCAGAATCATTGAATGATCCCCTTCACTGTCACATTTGTTTTATTTGAATAAGTAATTATAGGGTCACCTAATAATAGTAATCATAGCACCCACTTGGTTGGATTATTGTGGGAATTAAATGAGTTGGTACAGGCACAATGTTTAAAGCATTGGGGTGACATAACAGGTGCTCAGTACTGTTTATTAGTTAATGATGTCATTTGTTGGCATGATGGCCATCAGTTGCCTGTGGGGTGTCTGTGTCCTGATTCTTGCCACCCTGTGTGAGAATCTCACATCTAATCCTCTCTCTTCCCAGCCAGACCTGAGCCTCTTGCGGGCCAGGACATGGTCTGTCTTATTTTTGTACCCCCCAGTGTGCCACTCAGGAGATAGCTCAAGATTAGTTACCCAAAGAAAAGAAATCCATGTAACAAGGTTAGAAATGTGGAAATACTTGAAAGAGAATTACTGTGTTCTGTAAGCAAAGTAAGTTTTGAAAATGAAGCTGTGCACCTTGCACTTATCCAGCAGTGATTTACTGAGCATCTACTGTGTGCTGGTGACTACAGGACTCCTGGGGTTTCTACCCCTCGGCACTGTTTATCGTTGAACAGGCTGACTCTTTGTTGAGCAAGGGAGGCCGTGCTGTGCTGAGTTAAGATGGTTAGCAGCACCGCTGGCCCCCATCACCAAATACCAGGATTGCCCCCTCCAGATGGGACATTCCAAAATACCTCCAGACATCACGGAAAGCCCCCGACTGCACAAAATCTCCCCTGTTTGAGACCCACTGCTCTAAGGGTAGGACCTGCCTTCTTCACCTTCGTAATAGTGTGGGGAAACTGGGAGGTCCAATACTTGTCGGTTTTGTATGAATGCGATCGTGGTGTAGCATAAACACGGACTTCTGATTTTCTCCCCGAGTCATTTATATTTATGACAAATTAATTCAGTAACCTCGTTGTTTTTTGGGGGAAAGAGTTTATCAGGCCATCATTTCAATAGAAATATTTCTGCATGAAATGTTTCATGTTTTCTACTGTTTGTACATTCACTCATCAACGCGTGCCTACCATTTGCCAGATATGGCTTCTCTTCATCTTGGCCGTTATCTGTGTTGGATAGGATACCTTTCTCTTCCCTTCTTTGGTTTGATAATCAGAAAGTCTTCTATGCTTGTTGCAAACAAGAGTCATGAGTGGTTTTGAAAGAGCAATCTCATCAAAACCAAAAATCTTCTCTTTGAACGAAATGCCTCTATGATGGGTTGTCGTGTGGCCTTGGCGCTCCCCCACGCCTTTCTGAGGAATTACCACAGGTCTTTCAGAAAACATCAGCTCTGACATTTCTCATGGAGATCTAAACAGGGTTGTGAGAGAACCAGGTATGGTTATTTGTATCTTCTGAAGCACCTTTCCTTCTATGCAACATTGGCCACCATTTGCAATGACCCTGGAAGTGATTTGTTCACTCAAATCACTGTTCGCCACCAGTAATTGTGACAATGTGGAAACAGCCTCTGTAGGTTTCTTCCTACACTGGGAAGAACACTGGACTAGAAACCAGAAAATATGTATTCTGGTAAATTCCCCATTTTTTTTTAAAGATTTTATTTATTTATTTGACAGAGAGAGAAAGAAATCACAAGTAGGCAGAGAGGCAGGCAGAGAGAGACGGGGAAGCAGGCTCCCCGCTGAACAGAGAGCCTGATGTGGGGCTCGATCCCTGAGATCATGACCCACTTTAACCCACTGAGCCACTCAGCCACCCCCAAATTGCCCATTTTTTATGTTTTCAACCACTGACAGGTTGGTGAGCCAATGTCACCCATGATCTGTCCCACCTTCACCTTCTACCTCCCACACTCACACATATACACATACTCACACACACAAGCTACTACCCCGAGACAACCATGAAGACCAAAAGGACCCACCTTCTTTCCTTGAAATTACCCCAAAATGATGGGGGAGGCAGGCGTCAGCAAGATATTTCTGCAAAAGACTAGACAATAAGGGCACGTGGGTGGCTCAGTAGTTCAAGTGTCTGACTCTTGATTTTAGCTCTGGTCCTGATCTTGGGGTCCTGGGATCGAGCCCCGAGTTGGACTCTGCACTCAGTAGGGCATCTGCTTCAGATTCTCTCCCTCTCCTTCTCCCCTCCCCCTGCTTCTGTGTGCTCTCTCTCTCTTTCTAATAAATAAATAGAATCTTAAAAAAAAGGACCAGACAATAAATAGTTAAATATTTTAGGTTTTATGAACCACATAATAAAATCCTCCTCTCCCTCCACCTCCTCATCCTTCCCCTCTTCCTTCTTCTTCCACTATTTCTTTAAAAACATGAAAACCACTCTTAGCTCACTGGCACTACAAAAATAGGTACTGGACTGATTTGTGTGGCCTGTAGTTTGTGGACTATGAGGAAGAACGTGGATGAAAACTCCTGCTTTTCCCAGGACTGTCCAGATTGGAAAACTAAGTTCTGTGTCCCCGGCAAGCCAGGATAGTTGGCCACCCTGGTCCCCCTTTCTGACCTCTATGACCACAGGTAATTACTTAATGTCTCTGAGCCTCATCTTTCTGTGAAATGGGGCTAATAAGACCAACCAGGATTGCTACTGAATTGTCTACAAAATGACACATTTGAAGGCCAAAGGACAGTGTCTCGTACACAATCAGGGCATGGAAACAGTTCTCCTAAACTGTCCTTACAAAGTGGTAGACAGGAGATTCTGAGTGGTGGAGTCACCTCAGGCTGCAAAACGCTCTTGGAACAATTAGGGCTACTTGTTTAGTTCATCTCTCTGAAGACAGTGGAGTAGACATTGTAACCATCTTAATATCTTACCTGCTTTGCATTATTAGCATGGTTTATCTTTAAAATTTGGGCTGCCACCTGTTATGTTTCTCCTATTTAAGAAATAATTAACTTGGTCATTTTGTACCTGGTCCAGTTTTAAGGGGTTTAACCACTCACTTTTCCTCACTTCCAGCCCATCCTGTGGTTAGCCTTTTTAATTTTTACTTCTTCCTCACGTCACAGTTTTTTAATTCCATAAGAAAAGTCTTCTATCTCTGTTCTTTTATTCTTTTATTTCTTTTTTTTTTCAAAATCTTCTTTTTTGTGGTTTTCTAAAAAGATTGCGTTGTCCCCTCATTACATTGTCATTTCTCAGGACACCAGTTGCAGAAGTCAGGTTTTCTCATGGAGGATTTTCATCAGTCTGTGCGACTTCTTACGGTTTGCCAGCTGAATTCAGAAGGACTCTTTTTTTAAATCTTTTTCCTAGATGTTCACTTAAGTTTACTACCTGATGGTTCTGTTACTTTTTTTTTAGACTTCATTCCATTCCCCTCATGATTTATTTTTCCAGTTCAGTGTGTACTATTTATAAAGGGCAGGCAGGAAGCGTGGTCTCGGGCCGGCAGCTGTGGGAGAGCCCACGACCCTGGCAGAGGATGTTGGTGGGACCGTCTGTCCCTCCCGTTCGCTCAGCCACTGCTGGGGATCCAGCTAATCCTTGCTCCGTGCCCTTCTTCACCGAAGCCTCACAGATGGAGTTTAACCTGGGTATACGCATTCCACGTACCTCGTCACGGGTGATCTTTCCGAAACACAGACCTGACTATTTGGCTACTTGCTCAGACCCTCACTGAGTCACCGCTGTGACATAAAAAACAACAAAGCAGTAATGACCATCAGCACAACCACAGTCAATACTCCCTGAGTAATTATAGTGCTATAGGCCCTTTGCTAATTGCTTGTCATCAATTGTCCAGCTAGTCCAATTGTCTAGGAAAGTATTCCTATTTTACAGGTGAGGAAATTGGAGGGCCAGAGAAATTAACTAACGAGTCAGGGTCACACAACAAGGACGTGGTGTTATAGGGAGGCAAGATCGTTAACCACCGGGTTGAACTGCTGAGCTTTTCACAGTGGGGCAAACTGAGCTATTTAGTATCTGGCCCTTAGTGAGGGGAATGGTTTGCGTTGGTCACCCTGGGGGTACGTGATGATTTAAGGCCCACTCTGACTCCTGAATTGGCCTCCACTGTCTTCTCTGAGAATAAAGACACCTCTACTGTCTTCTCTGAGAGTAAATAAGGGGAAATAAACATTCTTCATAAAGTAGCATAACTACAAAAGATTTGTGGTCCTCTGGGGTGTTTCTTAACCTGGAGGAAGAAAATATTTAAGATATCATTTATTCAGGAAAAAAAAATTGTGTTACACCATAGAACAGAATGTAGAAAATAAGATGGCCTTGTATTTAAATATATAGAGAACGTTTATTGCATGTCTGCTATGTGTTAGGTGCTTTCACACACATAGACATATATATCTGTAGATACAGATATGCATACATATACATTACTTCTTTGAGGTGCAGTTTTATTCCCATTGTTCAGATGAGAAACTTGAAGCTCAAATAGGCAAAAGGTGACTTGCCCAAGGTCACATGCCCAGTAAGTGGTGAAGATGAGGGCTGCAAACCCAGGTCTCTGGCTACAGAATTTCCAGCACAGGCAGGTGCAAAAGCCGCTGGTGGGTAGCTGCCCCACTCACTTCATCAGGACCCCTTCCACCAAACCCGAATGCCCCTGGGGATTCTGGAGAGTATTGTTTTCATCTTTGGCCCCTATGTTCATGCTTCCCACTTCTGCAGCCTCTTCCTCTGCTCGGGGCAGCCATCAATGCCCATGAGGATAGGCCCCAGTCCTAAGGCAGAGAGGCCCAAACACGGGGACACTTCTCCAGTTGTAAGGACTTGTGAAAACATGCCACCGCTTGCCGAGAGCACAGGCACTGGGATTAAAGAGCCTGGTGCTGCTCACGGCTCCTGAATCTCCTAAGCTGTTTACCTTTGGGCAAATTACTCTCAGAGCCCCGGTTTTAGCATTTATGGACAGAGGTTGGGAGAAGAGCTAAGAACGCAGACACCTGCTCACACATGAATGAAAACATGCCAGGCGCTTTGTATGATCCCTGCCATATACTAAGTGCTCCATAAATGCGAGGTATCAACTAGGGAAGGATGCCAGACCCTCGTCAGCCAGGCTCACTCACCTGCAGATACCAGGCCTCTACCTGTATTGTTCACCTACACCCAGTATGTGGCAAAACATCCAGCGTGCCTCATAAGTGGTGCAGTATTTGTTGCTAAATTCTACCCTAGTCTCCTGAAAGGGCTCCATTTCTTCGGAATATCCAAGGTCTCCTTCAGGTCCTAGCCAACTCTTGCTTGAATCCTGCAAAGTCAGACTTCCTGCATTCAGTTCCCTGCCCTACCACCAGGAGGGCTATTTAACCTTAGACAAGTTCCTTAACCTCTCTGAACTTCAGCCCCCTCATACAGACATAACAGTACTTCCTTCCCCTTTGAGATTACGTAAGAACGTATATAAAAATTACTTCATAAGATATGCTGTGCTTAATACGAACTCAAAAAGTAAGTTATACTTGCGATTGGGTCGTCTCCCAGTTTTAGCCTGCGTATCCTCCAAAATTTATGATGCACAGTTAATGCAAAGGACAAATCAAGGCGGAAATCCTTTAGATAATAGTTTTCACCATTTCATATAAATTAAGCTGCAGGGTAACACCTTTTAAATTTCTGGTTTCCTTTAAAATATTGGTAATTATCCAAATACAAATCAATGCTTATGGGACTATGACACATCTCTCCTTCATTTTCTTTCTAAATTTTAAAAATAAAACTATCTCCAGGGACAGAATCACTTTTCCAGAACTGGTCTCTCCAAATACAGTGGCACTTGAGTGGATGCTTTTGGAGACCCAGAAACAAGTGGAAGGAGAGTTTTTCCCCTGTTCTTTTTTTTTTTTTTTTTTTTTAAGATTTTATTTATTTATTTGACAGAGAGAGAGGGAGCACAAGCAGGGGAGCTGCAGGCAGAGGGAGAGGGAGAAACAGGCTCCCTGCTCAGCATAAGGGATGTGGATACAACAGACCTGGTCTCTGCCCTCTGGGAGTTCAGAGTTTTGTAAGGCCGATGAACCTACAAAATGGAGGTCAGGAAGTATTGCTAGATGTGATCTTCACGCCATTTTTTTTGAAGCAGAGATTCCCTTAGGGCTGCCTATGAACCTACTGTGGTAGATCACTCTGGGAGCTTTCTAAAATGAAAGAGTCTCCAGCCACATGGCTGGGTATTTTTACCCAACAGATCTGAGTGGGGCCCATAGGGCCGGCATCTTTGTAAGGCCCCAGGTGCTTCTTCTGTGCAGTCACAGTGATGGCGTGTCTGGAGGTCGTTTGGTCTCCATTCTTTTTCTGATACTCCACACAAAACCCATCTGCAAACCCGGCTGTCTCTTCCTTTGAAGAACATATTCAGGACCCAGCCCTATCGCAATGCCTGCATGATTGCCACCCTGGTCTGAGCCGAACTCTTGTTCCAATGGGACTTGTGTAAGAGGCCTCTAGGTTGTCTCCTTGACTCTGGCCTTGTCCCTCCTGTAGTCTCTTCTGTTCCCAGCAACCGGCATGACCTTTACAACATGGGAGATGGGTTATCTGCCCGAGGTCCCAGAGCTCAGAACTCTCCAGCCTTCCCTTCTTACAGAGAGAAAAGCCAATGCAGGTTTTCCCTGCTTTCCGTAAGTAGAACTCTCCTATAAAACTTATCATAGGCCAAAAATGGTGTGCAGTCAAGAAGCAATTCGCACTTATATGGAAAATTTTTTGAGCATTCCCAGACCCCCAAAATCACCTTGTCGTAGGCTTTTCTGATCTGTTTAGAGCATGTGTAGCTAAAGGATGCACACAATTAGTTGAGATGAAGGACAGACGCTCCCAGACACAGAGCCCTGGTGATTGCTGCTGAGATCCTCTGTGGTCCTCGGGAAGGAGCTGGGCGTTGCCGCTCTCCCTGCTCGGGGTGCCTGTGGCTTCCATAACATACCTGTGCTGGACACTATTTTCATTTATGGTCGAGGCAAAAATCCTCTTCAGATTTCTTTCAGGTGACAAAAACAGGTGCTAATGTAGGTCTTTTGTAAAAGCAAAATGGCGTAACATGGACTTTTAGAAAGAGGGACATACTTATATCCCTATCATGGTGCAAGACCCTATCAGGCCTGGCCCTTTGATCCCTTCAGAGATCACCTCCTAAACTTGTCCCCACCCTCACACACCCCTCTCTGCTGCAGCCACAGTGGGCTTCATGCTGAGCGGGAGTGGGTGTCTTTCTTCTCTTTCTGCAGAGCCTCTGCACTTTCTATTCCCTCTGCCTGGAATGTTCATCCCAAATATCCTCATGACTCATGGCCTCACTTCTTTCAGGTTTTTGCTCAAATGTCTTCGTATCGGAGAGGACATCTCTGAACTCCCTATGAATCAGTATTCCACCCCTCATTATCCCTTTCTATTCTGCTTATGCTGCTTTATTTCTCGTCATAGCATTTATCACACACTCCCACAATTTATTAAATATTCCTTGGTTTATTGGTTGATTGCCTGTGTCCCACCACTAAAGTGAGAGACTCACTGTGTCCCACCGCTAAAGTGACTCTGCTTTGCACACTGTCAGTTTATGAAACTATACCTGGTGTAGAACTTGCGCCATAAATAATGTTGTATGGTTACATTAATTAATAGGAGCAAGGGGTTAGGAAGGCTTATCTATGGCAGTTTACAGATCTATCAAGGTAGAAAAACAGCATTGATCAACAAGTGCTTTGTAAGCATTGCATACTTAGCATGTCAGCTCCGGGGCAGAGTTGTCTTACAGAGGGGTCTCACAGGAACCTACGTAGAATTAAGTAGTTTGGAGAGTTAACAGAATACGACCAATCCAAAAGAGTCATCACAATATATGCCGCTCCTCCATGGAACCACAGATCTGTAGCTGCCACAATGGAATCTCATTTCCTTAATAAAATTTAATTACAAAAAGGAACAATGACTGATTGAACAATGTAGGGTTTTGGGGGGTACATAGCTGATGCTAAAATGCAGCAGTAAAGATATTTGGGAAGTCAGTTACTGACTAAGAATCAAGTCCTTATAGGAGTGTGTGCTTCTGGGCTCTGTTCTCCTCCAGCACCTCTGCACCATTGTCTCTCCCCAGCTTTTGTTTCCCTGGTGCCATCTTGTTAGATCGTCACAAGTGAGTTTGTCCTCATTCGGTGCACACACATATACACACACATTTACACACAGGCATGCACATACACGTGCAAACATATACATATACATGCATTTCCTTTTATGTAAGTGTACACATATATATTTCCTTTTATTTTAAGCATGAGGATTGCATTGGATTTATAGGCTTGGATTAATACAGCTTTAAATTGAAAACTTTAAAAACTTCTAAAATTAAACCTAATTTAAATTTAATCTTAAAGGTTTTGAATTAAAGTAAAATTACATTTTACTTAATGTATCATACAGATTGGCTCATGCCATTATATATTTTCCTGTGATTTTATGTTCTTTTGTGGGTGCACACCTCCAATGCATTCAGCCATTTTCCTACTGATAAAAATATGCAATTTTCTTTTTCTTCCCATAAGAAAGCTGCGGTGAAAATCCCTTAGCAGAAGTTTCTGGTCCTATATCCAATTATTTCCTTAAAATAGATAACCAAAAGTTGGGTCAGAGGGTCAAAAGAAATGAGTGAGACTTTGCAACATGTTGCCAATTTGCTTTCTACTTCATTGATAATCAGATTGTTTTAATTTAAAAAATTTAGTTATCTTTAATTTGAGATTCGGGTCATGCTTTTGTGCTTAGTGGCTCATTTTCCACATGTAACTCTTTAATCCACTGCCATCTGTGATGCATACGTAGCTTGAGGCAACCATCAATCTTTTTTCCCCAGTAGTTGACCAATAGTCAACCAATCCCTTTAATGACAATTATTTTCCCCACTGAATTGTTGAGCTATCTGTGTCATAATAAAAGCTCATTGTCCTCTCTTTTGTCTATTTCTCAGTGGTGTACTCCATTTTATGCTATTAATTTTTCAGTTGAGATTTTCTCCACTGTCACAGAATTTTACTTACCAAAGAATGATGAATTGTAGTACCTTTTGGCTGGGCAAGCCCCCACGCTTTCCACTCCTAAATTCTGCTTGTAAAAATGTTTTTGGTATTTTAACTCATGTATTCTTTTTTAAAAAATATTTATTCATTTCAGAGATAGGGCACAGAAGCATGGAACAGAGAGAGTGGGAGAGAGAAAATCTCAAGCAGACTTCCCTCTGAGCTCAAGCCTGATTTGGAGCTTGATCTCATGACCCTGAAATCATGATCTGAGTCAAACCCAAAAGTCGGGTTCTCAGCCGGATACCCTGGCTTCCAATTGGGAGTATAATATGGAAACTACAAAGTGATTTGGACACTATTTACATAATAATAGCATCCCTTCACCAGAATTGCCTCCCTCCTTTACCCTCTGTAATGTTGCATACTTTAGTCTCCCCACCCCAGCTCTCACACATTTGCTTTACTGTTGTCAAAGATATTCTTTGATGTTTTACATTATCATTGCTGTTGTGAATAAGAGCACTGTTTCATCATAGCTTGTAAATGATGATTAGTGGTACATAGGACAGCTGTTTATTCATTCAGCAAATATCTAGTACTTAGTGGTAGCTGAGCACTTAACAGGTACTGTGCTAAGTACATCCACTATGCTAGGTACTAGGTGTCAATCAGTGTCTAAAACAAGCACCATCCTTGCATTATTAGAACTAATAATCTAGCAATGACAGGCATCAAACAACCAAACAAGCAAATAAATACACAATTACAATCTGATAAGTGCACAGTGTGCAGGAACAAAGAATAGCAGGGAACTCCTACTTGATGTAGTGATCAGGGAGCATCTCTGAAAAGAAAAACTATAATGAAATCGAGAACAAAGGAAAAGAGGAATCATCAAGGCAGGAAATATGGGGAAATGTGTCTCAGGCACAGGGAACAACATTAACAATGGCCCAGAGAGGGGACAGGCCTACTGGAAGAAGAGAAACTAAACCAGGTTGGTTGGAACAAAATGAGTAAGAGGAGAAACGAACTCGAAGATGATCAAGCAGGCTTTATTGTCATAATGAGGAGTTTGCATTGTTTTTTCCTTTTTAGTAATAAATTTATCAATCTTTTTTAAAAATCCATGCACTGGGATAGACACTACATGCACATACTCAAAATATCAAAAGTAGATATTATAAACCGGACTTCAGTTTCTGTCCCCAGAATTACCCACTGCTTTACTGGAAGGAGGCTATGCATATAAAGATGAGAACAAATGTAAGACCTTTGCACTTTCTTTTCACCTAGCAGTATGTACTGGAATGTTCAGTACTCATGCAGAAAATCAACTTGATTTTATCTGCATGTGATTCAGTTGTATGGCCTTATAATTTAAGTCTTCTGTTCATGGGCATTTAGGTTCTTTCTAATTACATGCAAACGATGCTGTGTTATCCTTTGGTGCTTGAACCTGGTGGTCATATTTATAAGTCCATTAAAGTGGAATCACTGGGCTGATAAGCATGAATATTGTCAACTTTGATAAGCATTTTCAAAATTCATATCTTCAACAACTAGACATGAAACGACTTTACCCTACAGCCTAGCCAAAGGAGTATGTCACCAAATTTTTGATCATTGACAATTTGATGGGTAACGAAAAAATGCCATCAGATGCTATCTCATGTGTCCCTAAACAATATATTGTCTAGTTTTATTGCTTTTTAACTCTATGTCATTGTTATACTTTTTAAAATATTATTTTCTGTACTTAAACATTTGGATGCATGCAGTGATAGTTCATATATTTTCAATGTTGAGTAGTATTTCATTGTTTTAATTCATCACAGACTACGTTCCATTCCACTATTGGTAGAAATTCAGATTATTTCCAGTTTCAAGCCCTTATGAAGAATGCTATTCTGGACATCCCTGGATGTGTCTTCTAGCCACACATGCAAAGGTGTCTGTGGAGTGAAAAAGTGAAGTTCTGAGATGGTGCAAATTAAACAATAATATGTAAATTCAAAGTAGTTATGTCGTTTCACATTCCCACTGACATCCTTGCCAATTTGATGATGCTCCACTATATATATATTTTTCTTTTTAGAGCCAACCTTGTAGGTGTGGAATGGGTGTGGACTTTAACTTACAGTTCCTAGATTTTCCCACTCGGTTTCATATGGGTCTTTTCTTGTCTTTGAAATATTTGTTTATCTTTTGCCCTTGTTTTCTATAGGATTGCTTATGTTTTCTTATACATTTGTACAAGTTCATATAAGCTAAAATTAATTCTTTGCTGGTCATAAGCATCACAAATATCTTTTTTTAGTTTGTGTGTAATTCTTCTCTTTCCATTTTATTTGTGGTGTTTTTTTAATCTATAGAAATTCTTAATTGTAATTTAATCAAATATTCTCATTTTTTCTTTCCAGTTTGTATTCTTTGTGCTTTATTTTATTTTTTTATTTTTTAAAGATTTTTAGTTATTTACGAGAGAGAGAGGGAGAGAGTGAGAGTGCATGAGCAGGGGGGAGGGGCAGAGGGAGAACAGACTTCCTGCTGAGCAGGGAGCCCAACTTGGGGCTCGATCCCAGGACCCCAAGATCATGACCTGAGCCAAAGGCAGACCCTTAACTGACTGAGCCACCCAGGTGCTCCTGTGGTTTATTGTAAAATATCAAGGAAATAAAAATATTCTCCTAGATTATCTTCCAAAATTTAATATTTTTGCCTTTCATAGGGAGGACTTCAGTCCATCTACAGTGTGATTCCATGGGTGGTATTAGGCAGGAGTTTACTTTCTTTATTTTCTAAATGGGTAACAAACTGTCCTGACACCCTTTGTTGAAAAAATCCCTCTTTTCTCCTTAGACCTGTAGTACCTGAACTTTGTGTTTCTGGGTTCTCTGTTGACATTGACTGGTCAGTTTTTGGATACCTGTGTCAAAACCATGATGCTTTAATTGATGAAACATTATAATAAGTCTCAGTATCTGGTGCTGCAACTCTTATTTTGTTCTTTAAAAATATCTTGTGTATTTTTGACCCTTTGACCTTTCCATATAAAATTTAAAATCATCTAAATTCCACTGGGGGTAAAAATACCTACTGAGATTTGAGAACTTTACTATAGCAATTCTTTCTTATCCATAACACGGTATATAACCGTCCATCTACGTAGGTCTTATTTGATTATTTTAAATTAAATTCCATTATTTTCTCCACTAAATTCATTTCCTTCTGTTTGTTATGGGTGCATAGAAATGCAATTGACATTTTATATCCAGCATCTTTGCTAAATTATTATTAATTTTAGTCATTTTTCTGTGGAGATTTTTGGATATTCCACATGGATAATCATCTGCAAATAATGAAAGTATATTTCTTCCTTTTCAAACTTCATCGCTTTTATTTTGTTTCTGTGTCTGTCCTATTGAGATGGCTAGAATTCGAAAATGGTGTCGAATACATTTGATGGTAACCACTCTTCTGGTCTTTAAGCAAATGCTCTTAAACATTTTTCCATTGAGCAGGATGTTTGCTTTAGGTATTTTTGGTTTTGTTTCTGTACATATTCTACATAATGATTAAGAAAGTTTATTTTTAATTTCAGTTTTTTTTTAGTGAAAACATACTGAATTTCATCAATCCTGTTTCATCTCAGTGGAATGACTATATGTTTTTTTAAAGCTATAAATGTGAATTAAATTACTTGAGTTGGTAATGTTAAACCACTGTTGGATTTCTGGGGAAATTCCCTGTTGTCAACTTGAATTATTTTTTCTATACATTGATGGATTTGATTTGCTAATATCATGTGTAGGCATTTTTCTCCCTGATCATGAGTGAGATTTATCAGTTATTCACCTTTACCCACCAGCCATATTGGTTTTGGTATCAAGGTTATCTCAGCCTTATAAACTGAGTTTGCAATTTCCTGTTCTCTGGAAGAGACATGAAATATTTAAATTATTTCTTCCACAATTATTTATAAAATGATCCAGTGAATGCATTTGGGCCCATTGCTTTCCTTGTGAAAGATTTTTAATTATGGTTCTATGTATTGACTTTTTCTCCTTTTCCTTGAGTCACTTCTGGTAAAGATGTATTTTGAGAAATACATGAATTCCATCTCAGATTTTTTGTAACATTAAACCTCATGACATATTCTTATTACCTATTAATTTCTGCAATATCTTTGTCCCGTTTCCTATTCTTAATATTGCCTATTTGGACCTTTTCTCTCACTCTTCCTTTTAAATTAAGCTTGTAAGAATTGTTATCCTTTCTAGTCTTTTCAGAAAAGAACTTTTGACTTTATCGATATATTTGTCTTTGTTGTATATTTGTTTTTTATTTACTTTGCTCCTGTTTTATTATTTTTTCCTTCCCCATACTTTTTTGAATGGCTAGCACTTTGATTTTCAGTATTTTTTTTAAATAAAGCATTTATTACTATACATTCCTCTGTGAGGACTACTAAATTTTGTTCAGTAGTATTTTCATATTATTCCTTAACTATACATTTTTGTTTAACTAGACATATTGACATTTTATTTTTATTTTATATCCAGCATCTTTGCTAAATTATTATTAATTTGTCATTTTAATTTTAGTCATCCATTATAATATACTCTTAGATCCATGAGTTATTTAGAAATATTTTTAATTTCCAAACACATGGTGTTGTCTTAGTTATCTTTTTTAATTTCTTTGTAAATTGATTTTACCGTAGTAATTGACTATAGTTACATGATACTAGTTCTTTGAAATTTGCTGAGGCTACCTTCAGGTTTTATTGTAAAATCCTATTTATAAATATTCAATATGTGCCTTAAAAGAATTTGTACCATCTAGCTGCTGCATACTGTGTTCCATTTCAAGTTTGTTATTTGTATGAGCTATTCAAATTATCTCTGCCTTTGCTAATTTTTTCATTCTGTTTGGTCTATTAACTGCTGAACATTGTGTAAAAAATAGATCACTGTGATGATAGATTCATAAATAATGCCATAGACTTACATCACACTTTGCATTGTGTATTCTGAGCTGTGTGGTGCTAAATGTGTTCAAGTTCATAATTTTTAGAACTTTCTGGTGAATTAAAGCTCTTTTTATTATATAGTGATCTTATTTTTCACCAGTACATTTTTTTCCTTCAGTTCCCTTTCATATAATATTTACACAGCAAAACCAGCTTTATTTTGCTTTGACTTTCAAACTTTTCTTTTCAGTGTATTTTATTATTTTTTTTAAGATTTTATTTATTATCTATTTAAAGAGTACGAGCAGGGGGAGGGGCAGACGGAGAAGGAAAGAGAATCTCAAGTGGACTCCACACCCAGTGTGAGTCGGATGTGATACTCGATCTCACAACCCTGAGATCATGACCTGAGCCAAAATCAAGAGTTGGATGCTCAACCCACTGAGCCATCCAGGTTCCCCTTATTTCAGTGTGTTTTAGAAATGTCTTTCTCTTTTATTTACCCTGAAAATCATTATCATAACTGGAGAGCATGTCCTCTGTAACATTTTCTCTGACTCCTTTCAAGTTTATTCTTGGTTTATTGATTTATCTTTAAGTTTACTGGGTTTTTTTCTTCTGTCATCTACATTATGCTATTACTATCCTCCAGTGACTGTTTTAATTTTCAGTGTTGTGTTTTCCACTTCTAGAATTTTCATACTGTGTGCATGGTTTCTATTTTTCTGCTAAGATTTTCTTTGCATTCTTTGCTAGCATGTTTACCTTTATATCATCGAAAAAAGTTGTAAGAGCTACTAGATATAATAGTAGTACTATTACATAATTCTTATGAGTCCCTTTCCCTTCTTCTGACCTGCTTCCCCAACCATCTAGAAGGCTAAAAACTTCAGCAAATGAAGGGGAGAGAAGTGAGGCAGAGTAAGAAAGAAAGAAGTGCTCCTATCTAACCTCAAGTTTCCAGTTCAACTGGAAATCCACACTTGCAGTAGGAGAAGCTTTAAGTAGGATGGAAAGGTCAAGGGAAACCTTTCTGAGGGAATGACATTTCACCCAAGACCGGAATGGTTCTATTAGCCTAATACTAAATGTTTGGATTACTACCTTAAGATTTACCTTGGAAATCTTTCTTTATATTTTCCTCTTTGTCTCCAAACAGCTCTTGTTTTAACCATCTGACCAGCCTATGTTTGCAAATGTGTTTTAGGTTGTGGCCCAGGCAGTGTTATTCATGTGTATGAACACAGCTGGAATCTTCATCAGTTACCTGTCAGACCGGGCCCAGCGCCAAGCCTTCCTGGAGACGCGGAGGTGTGTGGAGGCCAGGCTACGCCTGGAGACGGAAAACCAAAGACAGGTACCAATTGGAAAGGCCTAGTGTCTGAGTTACACGGAGCTTCCCCCCCAAACCCATCCTGACTTCAAGCATTTTCTTCAAGTTTGTGTCATGGATTCCGGAGTCTAAAATAGTTACGTTAAACTTATAGCTCAAAGCAGGTTGGTCTTGTTTCCCACGTTCGAGTACATGTTGTCTACAAGAAATAAAATGATGTGTCATCAAGTGCTTTTCTGACACTTTGACTGACATCTGTGTTTGTGAACAAGGCCGTGATTCCCAAAAACCAGTAACATTCTCATTTTTGACCCTCCTTTTTTGAAACTGTGAACTGTTATTTGAAATAAGTATTTTCATTACATACCAAATTGTAGTAAGCTTATGGAAAAATCTTGTACATGTGTAGTTCCTAATACATCATCCTGATTTCCAGAAGAGTTATAAAAAATACAAAAAATTTTGTGGAACGTGATACCAATCCTAGGACAGGGGATGCGGTAGGGAAAACAAGTTGGGTTGGGTCAGAGGCCATGGGTTTTCAGTTTGAAGAGATTAAAATGAAGTTTCTTGGACATCCTGATTGGGTAGATGTTATAAGGATTTTAAAAACAGCTTTGGCCCCAAATTATGTTTCTTCAAAATGAAATCAGCTTTCAAAAAATAAAGACTTGTCCCATGGAAATTATTCATATTATATCCAAAATCCATAATCATCTTTGCCTCCGAAGGCAGTGTTCAAAGAGGAGTAACAGGAATATATGGAAAATTAGTTATGGACTCAACATATAATCTCCTAAATGTGGAGCGCCTGGGTGGCTCAGTTGTTAGGCGTCTGCCTTCGGCTCAGGTCATGATGGAGCCCCGAATGAGCTCCTTGCTCAGCGGGAAGCCTGCTTCTCCTTCTCCCACTCCCCCTGCTTGTGTCCCCTCTCTCTCGCTATGTCTCTCTCTGTCAAATAAATAAATAAAATCTTAAAAAAAAAATCTCCTAAATGTATATGCTCTTGGGTATTCTATGCTCAACAGATATATTGGTTCTATCATCTAAGGCTCTCTTAAAAATGTTACATCTGGGTGGCTCTGTGGGTTAAGCATCTGCCTTCTGCTCAGGTCATGACCCCGGGGTCCTGGGATCGAGTTCTGCATCGGGCTCCCTGCTCAGGGGGAAGTCTGATTCTCCCTCTCCCACTCTCCCTCCTTTGTTCCCTCTCTTGCTGTGTCTCTCTCTTTCAAATAAATAAATAAAATCTTTAAAAGAAAAGGTTACATCTATGGATACCCACTTGTTTTTGTTTGTTTTTTTTTTCAAAGATTTTATTTATTTATTTGACAAAGAGAAAGACAACGAGAGAGGGAACACAAGGAAGGGGGGTGGGAGAGGGAGAAGCAGGCTTCCTGCTGAGCAGGGAGCTCGTGCGGGGCTCAATCCCAGGACCCTAGGATCATGAGCTGAGCCGAAGGCAGATGCTTAATGACTGAGCCACCCAGGGGCCCCAGGATACCCACTTGTTATATTAAGCTTTATGCAATAATAGTTGGAGAATTTACCAAAAAGTACCACATTGTCTGTATCTTAATTTGATTGAACCATTGGTAAAACATGGATCTTTGAAGTGAGTGAAGCCAGGTCTGTGTTATCATGGATGAGGCAGACAGGTAGGTGCAACTGGCTGAAACTCAAGTCCCACTGCTCTATGTCATTGCCAAGGGCACAGAGGAAGCTATTGAATTTCCAAAACCTACATGGACTTCACAGGAATAAGAGCTAGGAAATTTCAAAATTAATGTCTACAACAATTATGCTACCTCATCATAGATTTATTATAGTTGTCCTGAATATCCCTATAACATCATTTAGAAAAATAACTTGAATTCACCTTGTGCAGCCAACATGAGTCTCTCCCAGGACGAAATGTTGTGTTCCTCTGCAAAACAGAGCAGTTGCCAGACTGGCACGTCACTCTTTCCATGGGACACGCGCCAATTCAGAGAATACTGCTGCATTAATAATTTATTTGACTGTTCTTGATGCCCTATTGCAATGAGAATGGCAATTGTGGGTGCGATGTCTGGGAAGATCAGGCTTTTAGTTACTGTTTATGAAATATTGGAGGTCCTGCAGATGACTGTTGTATTATACCCAGAAGACTTTTCTTCTTTCCCCGTCCTTCAAGTTGAGTGTCTTGGAGTCACTGCGATGTAGTCATTCCATGTGATAGAGGGACCTTCTTACGTCCTTTATAAGCTTAATTTTTTTTGGTTGATGGAAGTTGATGGAAGAAGTAAGGAAAGAATACCATACAGAGGGGAGAACAAGTGACAGCTAGAATGTAAGGAACAGTTGCTAGAATTCATCCACACACATCTTACCTCCTAGTTGGGTCACCGAAGCCAGTGAGCTCTCCGCCCTGGTTCCTCATCCCTCCCTGGGGCAGGATCTTTCTTTCCTGTTTTGTGTTTCCCTCAAGTGAGATAGTGTGTATAAATCAATACAAAATTATAAGTCAGGGGGCACCTCAGTGGCCCAGTTGGTTGAATGACCAAGTCTTGGATGTCAGCTCAGGTCACGGTCTCAGGGTAGTGAGATCAAGCCCAGCACTGGGCTTCATGCTCAGCACAGAATCCACTTGGGTTTCTCTCTCCCTCTCCCCCTATCCCTCCCCTCTTCTCTCTCTTTCTCTCTCAGTAATAAAATCTTTTTAAAAAGTTTATAAATCAACCTCATTAAAAGAAAAGTTTATCTTTTGGTGGAATATTCTTTGTTCTAAATATACAGTAAAATATGCTATAGGTTGTTATAATCTTGTTCTCACCATTATAATAAGGTATTCCTGGTATATTGGCCATCCCCTGCCCCAGAGGCAGTAGCTAAGATAGTTGACTCTGTATCATTCAAAGCTAAGGTTCCCTTCCATTGACATGTGGTCTCTGCTTCAGGTCTCCATTGTCCCTGAAAACTTCCTCAGTGGTAGATGGGCAGAGAAGGCTTTCCAATGAGACTGCTTAGGATTTGACATCTTTGGTAAATTAGTTACTGTCTTAATGAGCTCAAGCAAGCTCTGAGTTTTAGTTTCCTCATCTGTATCATGGGAATAATAATACCCTTCCTGAAGAGGCACCTTAATGAGAAGTACTGTGTGTAGTGCTCTTGCAGCTCAGTGAAGAGTTTCTATCAGCATGATTGTGCAGAATGATTTCCATGAGTCATCCAACAGAGCTCAATCCCAGGAGGGCTCTTAGGAGAACACATTATAGATTGGCTTGTCTCACTTGAAACCCCAAGTGAAAGTTACTCGTTTGGGGGGACATCAGGATGGTGGTTTGCCTTTGGTTTCCAGCAGCCAGAGCTCAACATTAAGCTCCATATTTGTGAAAATATCATGTGTTATTATCAAATCCAACCACATTTACATCTTATCAGAGCTAATTATAATACCATAACTGTTAGAAATTCTACACCATGTGAAGGAGACAGCTGAAAGGGCCTAAGGGACAGCAGATCCTTTTTCCTTGAGAAATTATCCCAGAGGAGACTAAACTGCATTTTTTTTGTATTTATAAAATATAGAATCAATTGGTCTTATTCCACAGAAACATTCAAGTTTTGTGGGCTTTTTTTTTTTTTTTAAGATTTTATTTATTTATTTATTAGGAGAGAGAGAGTGAGAGAGAGCATGAGAAGGGAGAAGGTCAGAGTGAGAAGCAGACTCCGCATGGAGCTGGGAGCCCGATGTGGGACTCGATCTCGGGACTCCGGGATCATGACCTGAGCCGAAGGCAGTTGCTTAACCAACTGCGCCACCCAGGCGCCCTTTTGTGGGCTTTTTAAAGAGCTGGCTTTATCTCATGGTAGGATACAAAGGAAATATTTAAATGACTTATTTTGTTCAATCATGAATTAATTTATATGAGGATCTATTATGTGCCATGAACTTTGCTGGACATTGGGAATTTAACAGTGACTAGCAGTTGGTTCCTGCTCTCCCAGAGTTTACCAGGTATGGAAAGGGATGGCTACACAGATGCCTCTGGCAGTAACACATGGGTCAAATCTATAAGTCTGATGGAACCCTACCTAAAAGAAATGATGCCTCAGTTGACATATGAGTAGGATTTAGCTCAGCGGAGAAGCAGTGAAGATCGCCACACAAGTGTCTAACCACACAAACATCCTGAAAGAAGAGAGAACACAGTTTGTTGAGCACTTCCATGATGACTTCTCCCATCATTCCTCTATTTACTTATCCATCCATTCATCCATTCATGGTAGGGTTACAGAGATGAGTCAGTCTCAGTCTGCACTCCGGAGCGGGCCTGGAGGATGAGTAGAACTTTACTTATTGGAAGAAAGGGAAGAAAGAATTAGGAAAGATACTGATGATATGATATATATGATGTGATGAAGGATAGCAACATGGGAAAATAGATGTTCTCGATGCCCCCTAGCAAAATTATGTGCTTTCTTCAGTGGCATACCACTGCGCTCATTTTTCCATTCAGTATATATTTATTGAGTGTTAACCACGCACTGACATAGCTCACTGCTGGGCATACCAAAATGAAGAAAATCTGTTGCCCATCTCCTTTCCAGCATGAGGCACTGGACTTCAATCATTGCAAGTCTAGTTCCTTGTTGGGGTAACTGACCCCTTAAGAGTGACCCATGGCTCATTCCTCTATATAGCCTACCAACAGTGCCTGAAAACCAGCGTGGCATAGATGATTATAAAATTACTGAGATTGTCAATTTTAATAGTGGTTACCAATGATTTTTCCAAAGAAAATTACCAAGCAGTAGCTAGAGGCTAGGTTTCACATGAGCCCTCTTGCTTGGCAAGTCCCATAGCATGATGAGATGTTTGAGGTCCAGGAAAGAGACTTTTTCCTGGGATAACCTGAGGTTGCATGTGTGGGTCTACAGCTGAGAGCAAGCAGGCAGGTTTCTTTAAACTAGGTTTTAGCTTCTTGAAAGTGGCTCTCGACATCTTTTCCTCCCATAGCCCCTGGCACAAGCCAGGCAGAAACTACTGAATGGGTTCAAATGTTGACATGTTTCATTTAGATCAACATCAAAAGATTGAGCACATATTGGCTCTTTCTTTTGGGTAGGCAAGGGCATTGCTTTTTTTTTTTTTTTTTATAATTTTATCCCCAGTTGTAAATAGCACAGCACATACTAAACATCTAGCTGGTCTCTTGGTCTCCAGCTTCTCTTCCTCCAATCTGTTCCTTTCCAAAACCCTGGTCTGGTTCAGAGCCAGTATGGGATAAAGGTTAGGAGTCAAACCTTCAAAGTCCGGAAAATCTGGGTTCCAATCCTATTTTCTGTGCTTCCTGGCTGTGATAATGTAGGTAATCTACTCCCTCAGGAGACCTTGACTTTGTGGATGTAAGGTGAGCATGATGATTCTGCCTTCCTCCAAGGGTTGTGGTGAGGGATAAGGATGAACACTTCTTAGCCCAAGGCAGAGGATGTACTCAAGCTATATGAAAGAGAATGCTATAATGACAATGACATTGATGTCACTCTTGCCTGCAAGAAAACCCTTCAGTGGCCACATTCCTTCCCAGATAAAATTCAAACCTCCACACATGCCCAACAGGCCCTTTCTAGCCCCCATTGTTACTCCCCAGATTTTTCTCCACACCTTGCACTCCACTCTTGTAATAAATACCACATGACCATCAGCTCCCTGAACTACTGTTCAACAGCTCTGTGCTCTGGTGTTTTCTTGGCCTGGAAAGTCCACCTCCCTCCTAATATCTTCACCCTGAAAATTCTGCACCAGCTTTCTTTCCTCCATGAGGTTTGCTTTTAATCTTTCCGAGTTGTATGGAAATGCTTTGCTCCTGCTTCCAGAATGCCTTAAAGTTAATTCTGTTATAGAGCTTGTCACACTTTATGACATTTACTAGCCTGAGTGTCTCTCTGTCCTCCACAGCCAGTGCAGACTACGTAAAGGCCCTTGCTCTTTGCAATTCATCTGATCCTCTTGGCATTTATACAACACAATGGCTGGAATATAAGGTCTTCGGATTAATGGCTATTTAACTCAGTTATATTGAATTCAAACTTCAGCTTCTGGCCTTACTTCTACCTACATGAGGGTTATGTTGTAATAATTCTCCTATATAAAAGGAAAGGGACTTGTGCTCCTTGTGACCCCCTTGAAGAACGGTGGGGGGAGGACTCTTATCCAATTCAGGATATACTGGGACAGCCTGAACACATGTCTTACACAGACCTGTTAGGGAAATTTTCCATCTAGAAGCTGAATCTTAGAACATCTATCTTTGGGGAACTGAATTCTAATTATCGTAGTTACTGCAATCCCACTTCTCCTCCCAAATGATCCAATGGCCCATGTTTACTTTAAATATTAAAATGAATTAATTGTTTTTCTTTTAGTTTGAGAATTACTGAAACCTGCTTATGGTAATGATGGCATTTCGAGGTGTCTCAGAAGCTCCGAGGGCATTGGAATAAAGTTTCTGATGATGCCATATGTTGCAGCAGCAGGAAGATTATTATTAAATGCAGCAGATGTTTTAGCTGTTTTAAAGCAATTCTGTTTAACTTAGACATCTTCGTTAGACAACATTGGTGTAAACTAATGGTTAGGACAATAGTTTGGTTGAGAAAGTTAGGTTTCCTACTGAGTTCTGAATTAGTTTGATTCGTATTTGTGCCCTACAGAATCTAGGGGATTGTGTTTAAAATTACAGGTAGCTAAGTAAGGCAACCCCTGGCATTTGTTCATTCATTCATTCATCTAAGGTTGACCTGAAAATGGCAGAATCTCAAAATATTTGGATTTTCTTGCCCCAACTTTCTATCTTCTTATTATATTCCAAAAAAACCCTTTTGAGTCTCCTATCATCAAGCCACTTTTCTATTGTTTTCCATCTCTTGCATTCAAGGCTACCTATATACCATCAGTCATGTTCATCCTTATCTATTATTAATGTATTTCATAGTAACTGTTTTCTAGTGTATACTGGAATATTCTTGGTCTCCTAAACATTCTTATTACCTTTTTACACTCATGGCTTTGCTTCTGCTCTTCTCCCTACCTGGTCCCAACATTCCTTTCATCCCTAAACCTCATCTGTTCTTCAAAGCTTAGCTCAAATGTCACCTCCTCCACAAAGACCCTCTCTGTTCTCCCCAACTGTGACCTCTGTTGAGTGTTTGTGTGTGTATTTCTTTCTGGCATTAATCTCTTTCTCCATTCTGCTATGCCCTTGCTTTATTTTACCTTCTACACTGTAAACTCGTTGGAGATTGAATATATGCTCCATTTGTGTGCTTCACAATAACTCTGGATCCAGGGGGAGAAGCTCAAGCCGGGAAGAAAAGCAGAGACAATGAACATAATGATGAGTATTGTCACTGTGGTTTCCCAGTAGTCCTTCATGAATAAATACTTGTGAATAAATAGATCTGGGAAATCCTCTCCTCTTGTATTATGGTTTCCAGGGTCTTTGTCCTCCAAAACCAGGAGTCCAGCGTCTCTTTTACAGTCAACAACTCCATCTTCCTGATCTCATCCAGCTTCTCTTTCCATTATTCCTTCACGTAAATGACTTCAGCCTCAATAGAACTGTGCCTCAAAATTTAAAAAGTAAATCTTGCTTTGAGGCACTTTCTTGATTGTCTGACTCCTGCAAGTCTCTCTGTCTCCCTGCTCTTTCTGTCATAGCATCATTTCGTTTCCTTTTATGGTTTCACTTTCATTTCCCTCAGGTATTTTGGGGATAAAAAATGAAATGTTATTCCAGTCACCACCTTCCCCCGATATATAATGCTTTGCAACTCTCTTATCCAGTTCCTGTGATGACAGGAAAATTTTAGAGCTGTGTCATTCAGGAACCACCAGCCACATAAGACCACTGTGCAGCATGTACAATGTGGTTGGTGTGACTGAGCAATCAGTTCTTAAACATTAATTAAACTTAAATAGCCATTGAATCACCATTTTTGTCTCTTGTCTCTCTTGTGGTGATTTATCGTGACTTCAGCCATCACTTCCGGATTGTTCCATGTCAGTATCCTAACATCATCTTCTTTCTCAAGCTCCACATGCCCATCATCGGTATCCTGCTGGGAAGCTTCATTTTCATGTCCCCATGGTGCCACTGGCTCATCTCCTCAGGGTCCTCTCATCTTGCCCCCCCCCCCCCGCCAAATGTACTTTCTGCTGATAATGACAGAGTTTTTTGACCTGATCCCTCTGATCAACTGTGGCACCAATTCCTGTTGATGCTGTCTCCACCACATATGTACTAACTGTCCCTGTATTTCTTTTTCTGATCCTGTTTAAGTCCTCCAACACTGGTTAGCTTTCTAATGGGTGCTAACCAGTTTCCAACTGATGTGAACTGGTCTACCACCTGTAGTCACTCCACCCTGAGGTTCCTCTGGAGAAGGAAGTTGTCTTTGCATTTCCTTTATGATCTGTGAAATCAAAGACACTGCAGCCGTATGACATTTCATGGAAATGAATGAAGCATGACCCACAGTTTTCTCTCCATGTATTCTTGTCCCTGTCCATCTTGCAGAGCAGAGGATTCCTGTGTAATGTATTTATTTTCCAAGTCTCTTCGTGGGATGACAATGTGGATCCTCTCCTCTAGCAGGAAGCCCACCCCTGCAGGCTATTCTCCCCACATTTAGCCCACCAAGGCAGTGAACCCCACCATGGCCCAGCTGCTTTCTCTCTGGCTGGAGAGCTGTAGCCAGTACAGAAAGAAGGCATAGAACCCCATGTTCACTCACTTTGCCGCCGCGGTCCCCATCCCTTTGCCAGTAAGACGAGTATCTATTATAGTGTCTATTTCTCAGCTGGTTCTTGTGAGTGGGGAGGCATGTGACTAATTCATATCTCAGAACCTTATTCCAGTGTAACATTTGTCAGAATCATCATCTTAGTGCCCTATTTTTAAAAAATATTTTATTTATTTGAGATAGAGAGGGAGCACTCAAGCAACAGGGAGGGGAAGAGGGAAAAGCAGACTCGCTGTTGAGTAGGGAGCCCCACAAGGGGCTCCATCCCATTACTCCGGGATCATCCCAGGCCCAAGGCAGATGTTTTACTGGCTGAGCCATCTAGGCACCCCCTTTCCCCCCCCATTTTGATTACGTAAGACTGTACACTAAAGCCAACCATGGACTGCTACTACCCACATAATACAATCCATTCTCATTTATCCAACATTATAGCCCATCCACTACCTGGCCCAGCCCGACTTTCAATCGTTTTACTTACTAACTCCATTCTTATACTCCACCCAGACCAGCAAACACACCCCACATTTCTGTGCCTTTGACTTTTTGCTGGATATCCCCTGCTCACCTTCTTTGCCTTCTCAGTGCCCCCGGAGGCTAACCCTCATGGAGGCATCAACAAGCTCATTACCTTCTAGTTTCTGGTTGGGTTTGGCCAATGGGAAATACAAAATGAAAACCAGAAGATGGGAGGGCAATGAGGTCAATGGTTTTATCTCCCCATTATACTGGCCAAACTGTGCAATGACCATGGCTGCATTTCTCTACCAAGGGCCAGAGCTTCTCTCAGGCCCCTTCTCCTACAGCTACAGGATTTGCCGGGTTCCACGAGTATTTGTAGATTCACTCTTTCTAGCCTTCAGATGTTTTTATATTCCATTGTTGGATTCCTCAACTCTTCATAATATCTCTTCTCTTACCCTTTTTAAGCTACCAATTTTGTCTTGCTGGGACCCTGAATTACATGTTCCTGTTGCTCTCTTTGCATGAGAGGCCCTGCTGCCCTCCCTTGCTCGCTGTACATGTGAGGAAGTCTAGTAGAGCTAGAAAGACAAGGAGTCAGAAAAGCTGCCCTGCCCAGCATGCCCACCAACCACATGTGGCTTTTGAGCTCCTAAAATACTCTTCGTCTAAATTGAGACGTGCCATAAGCATAAAATACACACCAAAGTTTGAAGACAATACCAAAAACAAAAAGAATGCAAAATATCTCCTTCATAACTTCGTAACTATTGGTTGCATATTGATAACACATCAAAATAATATTTGGGTTATGTTTGATTAAATAGAATATACTATTGATGTGAGTTTCAACTGTTTCTTTCTACTTTTTGAAATGCATGCACTAGGGATCTTGAAATGTGGCTCATATGATATTCCCACTGGACAGGGCTGCCCTCAAGGCTCTTCCCATTTCCATGATGTGACTGAGCAAATTGCTGAACCACTTTGTGTACGAGCTTTCTCATCTCTCAATTAGAAATGATAATTCCTGGGGCGCCTGGGTGGCTCAGTGGGTTAGGGCCTCTGCCTTTGGCTCAGGTCAGGATCTTGGGGTCCTGGGATCGAGCCCCACATCAAGCTCTCTGCTCAGCGGGGAGCCTGCTTCCCCCTTTCTCTCTGCCTGCCTCTCTGCCTACTTGTGATCTTTCTCTCTCTGTCAAATAAATAATAAATAAAAAACCTTTAAAAAAAAAAAGAAAGAAATGATAATTCCTGCCCTAACCCCTGGGGGCATTCTGAGAAACAATAACATAATGCTTGAAAAGTGTTATTTCAGCTGTAAAGAACTTTACAAATGTTAGGGCTCTCTCCATGAAAATCTCACCAACACCCCCTCTAGGAAGCTGATGCTCAGACATCCCCTCTAGGAAGCTTCCTCTGTTCTTTCCAGTCATGAGCTATGACTGACATTCAGAGATTTTTAGTTAGCACGGGTTTTTTTTTTTACACTTTGCCTGGTGTCTCCATTAGCACCATGATTCTCTTGAAGCGCTAGTAAGATGCTGAGCAGTGAATAGAGATCTAGCGTTAACGGCTTTGACCCTCCGGGAAGAGCTGAGTTCACTCAAGGGTCTGTGTTTACCTCCTGTGGGTGGAACACCAACTCTGGCATTCCATCTGGCTGCCTTGTTCTTTGTGATCTTTCCAGTACATTATTTGCATTTTCTGTCTTGGTGGTAAGAGTGTGAGCTCCTTAGAACACACTTGGATTTGATTGCTAGTTCCAGCTCCATATTTGGGTGACCTTGGGTGCATCAGTTAAACTCTCTGAATTTTGAATCTTCCATCCATCAAAAATGATACTCCATCTATCTCAAGGTTGCTGTGAGGAAATCAAGCATACGGGTGAAAGTTGGATGTCACGGTGGGTTCATGAACTATTGGACCACCTGGGTCATATGTTGACCTTCATAGCAGAACACGCTCTGATTCTAGTAACTATAGTCTTTCTTCTTGCAGTTCCTGTTCTTATTTCTATTTGCCATCCCTGGGCAGTACTAATTTTAAATAATCCCCCTCTTCAAAGAGAGGCCATCACCCTGCACTTGTTTGCATACAATTAACATTTCCAAAGGCAGTTCCAATGGAAAGAATCAGTCACCAGCACTGTACTTAATTCCTTTGATCCAGCCTGGAGGAGAGGAGGAGCAGGCAGAGAGCCAAATGGGCTGCTCTTATCTCATAAATCTGTCCAGGGAATTTTGACTAAAGAAATTGGAATTGGAAACCCAATACAGCCCAGCTATAAAATGCTGAAGGGAGGGCATGCTCTGTAGCCTGGATATAGTTGAAGGCACATCTCAAAAGAGGTAGGAGAACAGAGCAGGGAAAAAATAAAATAAGTGTTTTTAAAAAACAGTTCATGCCTAGAATAGCTTGCTTCAGCTGGATTTGAGTAGAGGTCCATTGATGGGAATTCTGTATCCTCTATTTTGCAAAAACTGCAGCCAAAATTGATTGACCATAAAAGAGGACAAATAATTTAAGAATATCTTAGAGCAGTCTGAGTACAGAACCATTCTAGAATTGTATTTGTTTCTAATTGCAACTGTCTTGCCCACACCTAATTTGAGAGCAATATTTTGGAAGGAAACTAAGTATTTACAAAGTGTTCCATTTATTTTTCATAGAAACAAACACTTGCTTTCCTTTCATGCTTATATTTTGTTGTTTGCACTATACTCATTTAATTTGGTGATAGCAATGGAAAGTACAACTCATATAAACAGATTTGGGAACAAACACTACTGCCTATTCATAGAGATAGGACATAACTGAGGGAGCAGACATGGGTGGGAGATGGCCAGGGGCCAGATAGCTCTGAGTATTTAGCATGTTGGAAACCTCCATCAATCAGTCAAGAGGAGAGCTACTATAATGCAATGACATTTTTAAAATTATTTATAAAAATCAAAACAATCCAAACTGATCTTTTAAAAATATGGAAATTACTCTTGATTAGCGGGCAGAGTCTACGTAGTTGAGACAGGCTGAGAACTCTGGTCTTAAGGCAAGAAGAGACACAGAGACAGAGAGGAGAGACCCTTGGGGCAAGCACCAAGGGCAGAAGGAGGCAGAGACTGGAAATGACAGATCTAGGACTCCATTTGGACTTGAGATTGGAGAGATTCATAAGCCAAGGAAGGCCAAGGACCGCTGGTACCTAGCAGAAGCTAGGAGAGTGGTATGGGGTGGTCTCTCCCTGAGAGCTCCTGGAAGGAACCAACCTACCTCCACTTTGATGCCAGACTTCTGACCTCCAGACTGTGAGAGAATAAAGTGCTGCTGTTAAGCCACCTAATTTGGTGGTAATTAGGAATCAGGTGCCAATTTCCATTGCCTTTAGAATCCAGTCCATTTCTTACCCCCTCTCTTCACCTTAAACCTTACTTGGATAGAATTAACAGCTAGTCCTTATATAGCATTTACTGTGTGTTGGATGCTGTATTTGATGCTCTTTACATATGTTGGTGACCCTTCTTGAACAACACAGTGGGTCCACCTACTACTCAGAGAAGGAGACCCAGCAGCGTGTGGAGCTGCCAGCTTCCAATGAAAGCTCCATGAAGGCTCTTGCTGCCAATGGGAGAGACTGGCCGGGCCAAGGATAGTGTTAGGTTTTCAGCAAATTCCCTTTGCTTTTCTCCCAGCAAAAGCATCCTGGGTCCTCCCAACTATTCTAAAGGCTCCAGCTTCATGCCTACCTGCGCACCATGTGCAACAAATTGATAATGACCTTAGAAGGTCATCTTCCAAGTTGTGTGCTCTTCCTCCCAGAACAGCTTTGACCTACCAGAGTTCCATTCCTAATGGGCTTCAAGCACCGACTGATCCAGGGGCCATCCAGTACGTTTGGTTGACTTCTTCCTTATTTAAGACTCAGCTAAGTCATCAAAATCCAATTAAAATTCCACATTAATTGGCTCTTTCTCAGAGCCTTCTATAGAGCTTTCCTAATAGTAACATGTGTATTATCTCTCTTCAGGTTAGTGCATTAGGGAATGTAGACAAAACCCTGAGTTAGATACCCAGAGTAAAACGAGATTTTTTAGATAGAATTTCTCATAATTTACTGGAGTTTGGTAAGCTTGGCACTTTCCAACTTTTAGTTATATATAGCATGTCTTATATATCTTCACCAGAATCCAAGTTTCTTGATCAATGGAAGACTTGTTTGCCCCCCTAATATGTAACCTGGTATTAAACTCTTAGTAGCATTGTACCAAATAAATAAAATAATGACTGAATTAAGGAGCATTTCCCATGAAGCCACTTCCCTAAATATGAATATTATTGACAAATATTGAGGAATAATTTCCCTTTATTCCTTAATCACTTTGATTATAAAATCTTGAGAAGATTTCATTTATAACAGAAGATATTCCTGCCCAGCTTTCTTCTCCATCAGCTCCTCTTCCTCCTTTCCCATTGTCCAAGAGTTTACAATTTAACTCAGTGGAAACCACCTCTTCTATTAATCACCGGAATGTAAATGCTTCATCTTACACCTCTTGACTCTCCAACAGCTCAAAGAATTTCATTTTTCACATGTATTATCCTGATATCTCTTTGAAACACACAAGAGGCAGGTAGTTCCCTGTACTGACTTTTATCCTAATGCCATTAATATTTTATTGCAGTCATTTTTAGTCTCCGAGTCAAGTAGACTGCAAGCCCAGTGAAGGCGGAAGTGAAGGTCGTCTCTGGCTTCACTCAGCGCATGCGTGAATAAGTAGCAGGTGGTATTCCACAATAGATCATAGAAACAGGTGAAAAAACTTGTGACAGGACCAGCCCCACGTGGTCCATTGCACCCACACAAGCCTGGTGGATAGAACTCCCACACTGATAAATCTAGATGCCTGGATTTGTATCGGGGGGCTGCCACTTACTCCATACTTCTCTAAGCCTGAGTGAGAAACGTACCTTTCTGTGTGGATGCCTCATGAGTCGCTGTGAGTATGAAATGAGATGAATCGTGGACAGAGCCTGACCCACAGTTTAAGTATCAAGTAAGATCTGTTGTTGGCAGTGGCGTAGTCATTGTACCCATTACTCTTTTGAAGCGTTTATTTTCATCATAAAGTAATACATTGTATACAAAGGAAATCTTTGAACTACCCCAGGCTGAACTGATTTTAAGTAAGTCAAGAGAGAGATAGAGACACTGAGATGCTGGCCATGTGAAAAGATGAGGAAATCAAAGGCAGGCAATTAAATTACAGCTTATGTTGAAAGGAGTAGCTCGTGTTTGCCCTGAGTTCAAGGGAGCTAATGAGTGAGTGTCGCATGTCATGTAACCTTACTGATGATGATATTTTCTGTTGTTTCAAATATAAGTGAGGAGGGTTTAATTGTTTTCTTTTTTTTTTCATGAGCAGAAAACTGGAGTAAGCTCATAATTAAACACTAGGGTAAAAGTAAAAATTCAGCTCAGCAGCCATTTGGTTTTATAGGCTGGGAGGAGGGGGTCACAGAGACCACATGCCCACACCTGACCTGAACGATTTCTCTACGCAGTTTGTGGAGGTAGCAGCTGAGGGCCCACCAGCGACACTCCCCTCCCCCCCCCACGCTGTGCCCTCAGGCCTCTGACTCAGTTTCTTTCTTGGAGCTCAGGCATTGACAGCTATGCTTTCTGAGATGCAACGGAAGCAGGAAATGCCGCTTGGATCCCGCATTAATACACAAGTTGCCTCAAGCTGATTACTTCTCTGAGCCTTAGTTTCTTCACCTGTAAAATCCTTTTAATAATTCGTACCTGGGGGGCGCCTGGGTGGCTCAGTTGGTTAAGCAACTGCCTTCGGCTCAGGTCATGATCCCGGAGTCCCGAGATCGAGTCCCACATCGGGCTCCCAGCTCCATGCGGAGTCCGCTTCTCACTCTGACCTTCTCCCTTCTCATGTTCTCTCTCACTCTCTCTTTCTCTAATAAATAAATAAATAAATAAAATATTTTTAAAAATAATAATAATAATTCGTACCTGGGGTTCCTGGGTGACTCGGTCGGTTGAGCAGCTAACTCTTGATTTCGGCTCAGATCATGATCTCGGCATCCTGGGATGGAGTCCTGTGCCTGGCTCCACGCTCGGCAGGGAGTCTGCTTGGGGCTCTCCCTCTCCCCCTACCCCTCACCCCTGTGTATTCTCTTTCTCTCTCTCTAAAATAAATAAATAAATAAATCTCTTTTTTTTAAGATTTTATTTATATTATTTGACAGAGGGGAGAGAGATCACAAATAGGTAAAGAGAGAGAGGAGGAAGCAGGCTCCCTGCTGAGCAGAGAGCCTGATGTGGGGCTAGATCCCAGGACCCTGAGATCATGACCTGAGCCGAAGGCAGAGGCTTTAACCCACTGAGCCACCCAGGCACCCCAATAAATAAATCTTTAAAAAAATAATTCCTACCTCATAGGATTCTTGTGACCATTAACTGAGCTAGTACACATGAAAGTAAGTTTTTAACTAAAACCACATTTCAGATGTGACTACATCTTTATTTTTTAAATGTTGTATTTGAGGAGGATATGCAATCTCCTGATAATGCGTCATGCAAGAAGCTCCTTCTTTAAGTTCTAACTAATCTTTTAACCTCTCAGTTAGAGCTACCCCAATTACGATCACACGTAACGATGTTCTTGGATGAATGTGAAAAGCTGTGCTCAGTATCAAGATAAATCATAAAGGCAATGTTTAAAAAAATATCCGTGGATGAGTGTAAAGTTCTTGTAAATTGGTAATTAAATAGATCCCAGAATCATAACTGAATTAGAAACTAAGAACCCTCTGGGTTGGAGTCTCATTGTTCGGGCTTTGGCACAGATGTTTCCTTAAGTAGGTTGCCTTCCCTGAGTGATGTTGAACCTCCCCACGGCACCTGCACCAGGCCTGTCCTATGACATCACCCAGTTCTATTTTCTCTGTGGAACTTAGAATTATCTGAAATTACATTGTGAATAAATATGCTTACTTGGTTATTGTAGAACTCCCAATTAGGATGTAATTTGATAAAAGTAGGGAACTTATTAGTCTTGTTCTTCATCCTATCTCCCAAACTTTAAAAGATGTTTAGGGAATGAATGACTGTTTTCTGGGGAAAAAAGAGAAAGGAATTCACTGTGTTGGAAACAGTGTTCACACAGTCTAGGAAGCATGAACTGTGGCATAGCTATAGGCAAGTGTAACACCGCAGTGGCAATAATTATTGGATGTATCTGTCCTCATGCAGCCACGGGATGGGCTAGGTGGTGCTCCAAGGTGTCTGCCTCTTTCAGCATTTATCATAATAAAAGTTTGCCTATTCAATATTAAAGATTGTTTGCTTGCTATGGTAGGGTTTATGATTAATGAAATTTAAGCTCTAGGACCTTTCTCTTAAAAAGTCCTTCCAAGGTCCTCTAAAGGTCCCTAGCAAGTGTGTCCTGATTTTTTGTGATTTTTTTTAAAGATTTTATTTATTTATTTGACAGAGAGAGAGAGATCACGAGCAGGCAGAGGCAGGCAGAGAGAGGGAAGGGGAAGCAGGCTCCCTGCTGAGCAGAGAACCCAATGCAGGGCTTGATCCCAGGACCCTGAGATCATGACATGAGCCGAAGGCAGAGGCTTTAACCCACTGAGCCATCCAGGTGCCCCGTGATTTTTTTTTAAAGATTGTATTTATTTATTTGAGAGAGAGAGATAGTGAGAGAGCACACGCAGTGGGAGTGGCAGAGGGAGAAGCAGGCTCCCCTCTGAGCAGGGGGTGTAATCAATCCTAGGACCCTGGGATCATGATCTGAGCCAAAGGCAGACACTTAATGGATTGAGCCACCCAGGAGCCCCTTTCAATATTTTCCTTAAAGAGGATCTCCCCAAAGTACTTAAGGCTGACGACGTACAAACCTGGATCAGGCCACTGTCCCTGCCCCAGTGGAGTGGGGAGAGCAGCATGGCAGACCAGAGATGAGGGCATCCAATTCTCTACCACATGGCCTCTCATCCCCCAACAGGGAGTGCAGGCGCACTCATATGGTGGTCTAAGCGTTCCACGCATTGCAAGAGGTAATATAAGCCCCAGTGAAAAAACACATTGCACTCCTCTGCTTCTGCCCACTGGTCAAAACAAGTGATGTGACCACGCCAAGAATCAACATGGGAGGGTACTACCTGAGGCTAATTATTATGCACACAATCTACCATGTTTAGTAAGTTTAGACTGTCCTGATTATCCTTCACAGAAGCTCTGCCGAATACTGGACAAAAACCACATCCTTCATTTTTCTCCCCACCTATGGGGCTTACAGGAAGTGAGAAAATGTTTGTTGTAGATCATTGCGGCCTATCCAAAAAGGCACATGTTGAATGTGGATGGTCTAATATTATATTATTTATATTAGAAATAATAGCTAGTATTAGATGTTTATTCTATCTGATATAAACCTTTTTTTCTGGTCCATTTTGGGAAGCTAAAGTGTAGAAGGGAAGGAATGTGGGGGAAGGAAAAAAAGAGCAAGCATCAGCCTTGGTTGAACCCCCACCGTCCATCTGCTACTCTAGTGTCTCTTCCACATGAAGACCTCATGGGACCATTGAGGGCTGTTTATCTTTCCTATTTCCCAGATAAAGAAACTGACACACAAGCAATATCACTCAGCTAGAAAAATGAACTCAAACTTCATCCGTCTTACATCATAGCAAAATCTCTTCCTTCTCCCAGGTAGCATGAAGACCCAGGCTGGTAAAAACGGACCTCATTCCTGTGGTTTCCTAAATGCCCCCCTCCCTGAGAAAACGTTTTTCATTTTAAATGAACATAGCATGTTCACTTCTGACTATAAAACAAGTTTATAAATACGAATGAATTCCTGAGAGAATATCAAAGTGTTTTGGTTCCACTGATGTATTTAAGAAATGTCATTTTTCAGGCTTGGGAAGCCATCCTAAAATAGATGCTTTGGACTTCTTAAGTTTTATTTTAAATGTTGCCTTAGTTCTGCTTTCATTGTTATAACTTTGCAAGTTGTTTTGTCTTGACAAGGCCAAATGAATCCAAGTCTTAAGTTTTGATCTTTCAGAGTATGTTTGTGTGTGTGTGTGTGTGTGTGTGTGTGTGTGTGTGTGTGTGTGTGTAGCAAATTGATCCCAGCCCTAATGACAAAAGAAACATAAAGTTGAGCAAAGCACATGATGAAAAACCATAAAAGACCAATATTGACCTATATACATTGAAATATCTGCTCTCCTGAAATGTTGAAGAAAGGAATGTTCCAGGCAATTGAATATGCTGATGAATACAGTTACCATGAGGATCAATTGCTCTCAAATGTTTGTTCTCAGGGATCCCAGATACTCTTAAGAGGACTGCCATGAGGGCACCAATGTTTGATGGTCTCTCACTAAGGGCTGTCTTCTCTTTTGTTCTAAACCCACCTGTCTGTTTCCCTCTTGTCCTCCTCCGATCTGTCACCATTCCTCAGCCTGAGTATCTCTGAAAGATGCAGTGTGAGTCATTCATGAACTAAGTCAGCTGGCATTTATCGAGTGCTCACTCTGTCCCAGACACTGCTCCGGGTTCTCGGGATACTGCTAAGATCCTTGCTCTCATGGACTTATGGGGAGATGAGAGGAGATAAGTAGTGAGCAAATGAACAAATGAATAACCATGAAATTATTCATTATGATTAATGCTATGATTTTGGGAACTGATGAGCTGACAAGAAAAACCTGGAATGCTACTCCAGACCAGGGGTCAGATGAACTGAGACCAGTGGGAAAAGGCAAACCAGCAAGGAACTGGGGGAAAAACATTCCAGGCAGAAAGAATTAGATACTTAATGCAGAGGCCATAAGATGGGAACAAGCTCACTTAGGAGCAGAAAGTTTCATGTGCCTAGAGGATGGTATTTATTGGGATGAGAAATGAGAAACTGGGTCAAAGCATGTATCTCGGACATGTAAATTTAGATTATTGTTGTTTATCCCAGTGAATCTGTCAGGGGGGCACCCAGCTGTAAAGCTTGGAGTCCATCAGAGCCATTAGGGTTGAAATACAGTCTATGGAGTGAATTAACTTATGTATGATGTGGAAAGCCATGTCCTAAAAGAGTTAATCCAGGAAGGTAGTGTAAACAAAGAAGGGAAGAAGCTACAGTACTGAACTCTGGAGTTCCCCAACATTTAAAGGGGTAAATACATGTGAAACAATCAGCAAAGATGTTTAAAAGGTTAACATAATAATAATAATAAAATGAAAACTGTGCCAACAACAACAAAAATCAGAGAAGCAGGTGCACAGACCAAGAACAAAAAGTGTCTGAAAGAGAAGTAGTGGACGACTCACTTCAGTGGCTGCCAGGAAGTCAGGAAACATGAGACCCACAAGTGCCGCCGTCTTCCTAGATGTAGAGTGATAGAAGCCAGGCGCAAAGGGGAACGTACTATGTGATTCCATTATACGAAGCTCAAAAACAGGAAAAAACTGGTCTATGGCACTGGGAGTTCCAACTCCAATAGCTCAAAGCAGTTCATCTTTCACATCTGTTATCCTGGCGACTCTTTGGAACACGCAAGAGCCGGGTGGTTCCCTGTGCTGATGTTAATATTTTATTGGAGCCATTTTCACTCTCCCAGCCGACTAGACCACAAGCACGGTGAAGGCAGAAGAGAAGAGCATCCCTTGTTTAGCCCAATGAAGGGCAAAGCCGAAGCCCACCACTCACCCCTTCCTTAGTACCTGCTTGCTACATAGCAGTTCATCAGATGCAGGAGTGAGAAGCGGGTGATACTCCACAACAGATGATACAAAGACGTGGAAAAGCTGGTGACAGGAGAGGCAGCCCCAGGTGGTCCAGTGCACCCAAGAGAAGAAGGAA
>CM052798.1:159672603-159819711 GCA_028533885.1 Nasua narica | reverse complement strand
GGGAATTCAGGATCGCATCTGTTTGTTCAATCCTGTATTCATAGCAGCTAACATACTTGTCTACAGCAGAATCTCAGTAAACGTGTGCTGTGAATGAATGAGTGAATTTCAAAAGGGACTGTATCCTCTAGCCTCAGTACTTGCTGTGTCCCCTGTGCCTACGGCACTCTCTCTGGCTTTCTATAGGACCGCTCCTCCTGCCCTTCAGATCCCCCCTTCAGTCACCATGCAGGGTCCTCTGCGACTGTTCAGCTAAAGCAGCCCCCAGCTCCCCTTCGTCATCTCTTCCAGGGTGTGTGTTCGCTCTAGAACACTGGCTCTCCAGGGGCGAGGGCCATGCTTGTTCTGCTTTTCTGCTGGTTCTCCGCGCCCAGCACTGCACCTGTCACAGGCACCTTCTCCTCGACATGGCAACTGAATGAATAAATGGATGAATTATGATCCAAGTTCCCTTGCGGAGGGGAAAAAAGCACAGGCTTGAGTCTTCACCGTGTGCATGACTTTGGACTGCCGGGTTTCACGTACACTCTTTGGATCTCAGTATCCTCAGACGCAAAATGGAATGAACATTGTAACTTCCTGCCTCCTATAATTAATAATGAGGTTTTGATCAGATAGTGGGTCCAAAGCATTTGGCCTGCTGCAGTGTGGGTGGTCAGACACCGTCTGCCGCCCCAGAGTGGCTCTCTTACCAGGCCTTACACCTTCGCTGCAGTTAATGCCACGTTGCCTACAGTAGAGACAGGTCAGTGAGAGGTCTCTCCATTTGCAAGAGTCTAGGGGAGTGGTTAGGAATCACTGCAGTGTGTGAGCCCAGAAGGGCTGCCTATGCAGGACGCCTGCCCTCCTCCCTTTTCCTCCCCCAGGACATGCATCTGCATAAGATAAAGCTCCTGAATCCCTCACCTGTCTTTCGCCTACACAGACCCTGCCGGCCAGGTAGGGGATCCAGTCGTGAGCTGGGCACAATCTCTGCCGTCTCTTTGTTCACCGTTTGTTCAGGAAGCATTTGTTAAGCACCTGCTACTTCCAGGCACCAAGCTCCCCTCGAAGCAGTGATTAGCACCTACTCCCATCCAGCAGCAGCGGATACCTGGGAAGCTGGCGAGTAGCGCTAATGAGGACAAAATGGACACGATGCAGGGTCGTTTGCAAGAACCATGCTTCTCAGTCTCACAATGAGACAGCTTTCAAGAGAGGAGAGGCCTTGTCACATGAAGCTCCAGGGGCACTTCACTGATAAAGCCCTTTGCGTGGGAGCAGCGTCAAGGAGAGCAGAGAGGCGGGAGGGAATTCACGCCGGGCCTATCACACGTTTTATTCCATAGAATGTTCACAGCAACCCTGGGGAGCAGATGATTTATTGCTATCTGCCAAATTAGGAAACTAAGGCACAGAGATGACCAAGCTCGCCTAATGCTGTGACTGCATGTGATGGAGACAAGGTCCAAACCGCAATTTCCCCCAAAACCCAAACCCAGGGCTTTCCCAACTCTCCCCCACCGCAAGAGTCCTATCAGAGGAGAAGGTGGTAAAGTTCTGCCTCCAATTACTTGCAGGTTATGCAAGTAATTTAATCCCTCCTGGACACAGTCCATTTGATGGCAATAATTATTTCTGCCTGCTTGTTTTCAGGGTTTTGTAAACAGATGGTGAAAATCCTCAAGATCCATAAATAACTGTGAAGATACGAGAAATTTTGATGATTGGAATTCACCCGTCTTAAGCCCAGTTTCCACACTATAGCCAATGATACAGCAAAGAAGCCAGTTTCTTGCCTAGTTTCCATGACACGGCCCTTTTTGGTATTTAGTTCTGGCTGCCTGTTCGCTAACTAGTTGTTTTGTTTTTATCTACCATGTTGATCACCGTGGAAGAATATTATCTGTTAAGTGTTAGGTCCCTGCTTCCGGGTTTCTCATTTCCTCTCCTCTTGATAAAGAGTTAGTGTCTTGTCACCCCAGTTCTGTTGTATATCTCCATTTCAATAATCATAGCACCGAGTCCCCATGCACCGGACTCAGAGCCTGGCCATCCCTGTGGTCGCACCCTCCCTTTCTCCTGCCATCTCAGCGGGCAGCTGGACCTCCAGGTCTGATCTCAGCATCACCTCTCACCTGGACCACGGAGGAGCTTCCCCAGCTGATCTCTCTGGCTCTACCCTGGGCCCCCACCACAAACCCCTCCTCCAAACCACAGGCAGGGTGATCTTTTAAAATTAAATCCATTTCTGTCATTCCTCTGCTGGGTACCACCCAGCGCCTTCCAGCTGTAGATGGAATGAAATGCCCACATCTTCCACAGGCATGCAAGATCTGTCTATACCTGTGACCTCCTTGCTTGTCACCCTGCTCCCCCGTCACCACCTGCCAGCCATACAATTGCTCTTTCCTTTTGACATTTGCACTTGCTGTGTCCTCTCCCTGGACTCTCTCCTTCTTGTGTGACACAGGGCTGGCTTTCTGCTATCAGCGTAAGCATCATTCCCTCCCAAAGGTCCTTCCTATCTTGATTTGAATCATGTCATGCTCTCATCATGACCTGGTTTTTGCCTGGCACTTGTCACACTTTGTGAATGTGTGTGGGTGCATTTGAGTGGGTGTTACTGAATGCTTGTGTCCCCATAGTAGGGCCCTCATCCATTTGGACCACCACTGTCTACCCAACATCCTACACAGCGCCTGGTACATGACATATACTTGGTGGATACTGGTCGTGTTCAAGAATGGCATGAAGTTATTAGCAAGTCGTCAAGAAAGCTAGCCAGGAGCCCCAAGACTTCTGTGTGGTGCACACCCCCCATCTCAGACTTGCTGGTCAGCCTTAACAAGCCTGTCCCTCTGCATTGCTTTGTTCCAGGAGCGGCTCGTGCTGTCTGTGCTGCCCCGCTTTGTCGTCCTGGAGATGATCAATGACATGACCAATGTGGAAGACGAGCACTTGCAGCACCAGTTCCATCGGATCTACATCCACCGCTATGAGAACGTCAGGTGAGAACCACGGAACCCTCCCCCCGGTTCCGTGTGTGCCCTGGGTGTGCGCCCAGATGCTCCCATCTGACTGCCACGACTTCTGTCTGCCTGAATGTCAAAGCCTTTCTTCATTTGGTTGACTAATTCATTAACCAGGGATTATTCATCGCAGAATACCTTTCCAAATTAAGGCTCAAGAAGAATGTCAGAGAAATGTAATTATATTGGCTTGCCTTGCCTTTATATTTCAAGTGGAAAAACAAAAGCCTTTCACGTTATGATTGAAAAAATAATTCCAATATGTGATCTGGAGACCTCAAGAGTGATCACATAGATCTTCTCCTTATGTCTGCTATAACTTTCTTTAAAACAATATAAAAAATGATTACACCTGATTTTTCTTTTGTAAATATATTTTTGGCCAACTGTTGATCCATCCATCCACCTATCCGCCCAACTACCCACCCATGCACTCATCCATCCATCTACACACCCTTGCACCCAATTACCCACCCACCCACCCATCCATCCATCTACCCAATTAACCCACCTACTCATCCAACTGTCCACCAACCCATTCACCCAATTACCCATCCACCCACATATCCATCCATCTACCCATCCTTGCACCCACCCCCTCTTGCACCCATCCATTCATCAGTGCCCTCTCTGCCCAGAATTGCTCTGGACAATATGGTATATACTGAAAAATCAGAGGTGGGGGCTCCTTGATGAGGCAGGCCAGCTTTACAATTCCAATTCTACCTCTTCCTTGTGTATGAACTTGGGTGATTTACATAGCTAAATCTCCGGACCGTTCCCTGTAAAATGGGCATTTTAATAACCACCTTGCAGGGGTTGATGCAGATGACATGAGTGAAGATATATACAAAGCACAGAATAGGGGTAAGCATATAGTAGAGCATTGGACATATCGTAGATGGCTTCAGACGTGTTTCCTAATTAGAAGCAAAACAACCTAACCCTGATTTAAAAGAAGTCTGTAGAAAGGTTGAGTAGTGGCTCACAGAGTAACTGGAGAAGGATGGAGAGGCAGGCTCGGCAGATGGGGCAGAATCGCAGCAGAGCCCTAGGCTGGTGAGGACCCTGCCTCCACCGATTGTGCAGAATGCACTGGTCGTGCTCCCAACCCTGTCGCCTTCCCCAACACAACTGTCACCTCTTGGATTCCTCCTGCAGTCCCCCAGGACCCGGATGTGGCTGCCTCTGCCCTGCCCCAACCCCCTGCTTCCCCTGCCTCTTTGCACCGTGAGTTAAAGCCTGAGGCAGATGTGTCTGATTGGTTTAGCCCAGTCACTCACCAGAAGTGCGGATTTTTCATGAGAGGATTAATGAACTAAGAACTAAGTTAAAAAAAAAAAAAAAAAAAGTGCCTGGAAAACAGATATCTGACATTTTCAGCTTGTACAGTAGAATTATATCTCCCTTCCACTAAATACCATAGGGTGAAAATTCCCAAATGTAGGGGGAAAGTTTATACGTTAAACAGCCCTAAAACTGACCAATGTACCCTCTTGGTTCCTTTCTTCCTGACTTTGGTTGGAGGGAAGAACAACTTTTCCTTCTTACCAGCCTCTCTGGGCATTCACCTGGAATGCTGGGACACTCATCTGAAAGGAAGTCCAGCAGAAAGCATGGTTCTAACCCAGCGCGTGTATCCGTAGAGCTCATTATCAGAGTTTTGTCCAAGAATAGAGCTACGATGGTTTGGATGCCTGGGTTTGTAAAGCAGCCTTTTGTCAAATAGCCACTCCCAGAGAAGATAATCCCCAGATCCACGAATTGGTCTCATCCATAATGGGAACTCATTAATACCATTTGTAGACAACAGAAGTACAGGAAGTATCTATAATTATAATACAGTGTGGGATTCTGTTTTTATTTATTTACTTATTTTATTGGTTATGCTAGTCACTATAAAATATATCACTAGTTTTCGATTCAGTGTTCCAAGATTCATTGTACATGCACCACACCCAGTGCTCTATGCCATACGTGCCCTCCTCAATACCCACCACCAGGCTCTCCTCTCCCCCAACCCCCTCCCCTCCAAAACCCTCAGTTTGTTTCTCAGAGTCCGCAGTCTCTCAGGTTTTGTCTTCTCCTCCGATAAAGTAAACGAAGGGTGCAAGTGGGTCATAAAAAGAATGCCTAGAGTGAGGGAGGGCTCGGAGTAATAAGAGAAACCTTCCTAAAAGAGATGATTCTTATTTGCCTTATTGAAAATTGAGTCAGCTTAGTGAAAAATATCAAAGAAAAGGAATCCTAAACCAAGGGATTAGTAGAAGTGAAGGTGGAAAGTGAGATCTATCTGTATCTGTATATAACGTATAACATATATTATGTAGATATGATTATTATTATCTGATATTGATGATTATCATTATTCTACTATACATATGTATATGAAAAGAATATTATGAAAGTGCCTGTCGCCATGGAGAAAGTGATGGTGGGGGAGGAGTAATTACCCTTAATAAAGAAAAAAAAGGAAAAAAATAAATAAGCCTGCACACCCACACCAATATACTTAGGAGCCTTAAATTCAATAAAAGACATGCTTGGCTTTCTTCTTGCGCCAATCCGTCTTCAGTGCTTCAGTGCTTTAGTCGAGAACAACTAAAGTGACTTCTGCTTTCCCCACCTCACCCATTTATTTTAAACCATTAAACAGAGTCCTTAAGCTTGAGACAGACCCTCTTGCAGAAGTGCACCCTGCACTAAATTAGAATTCGGTTCGCTGCCCTGCATTTCTCAGCGGCCTCAGCCTGCAGCAAAGAAGCCATTCCTAGCAGAAGAGACTGCAGTCACCTGCTGCCACATCGGCGCTCTCTGGCCGTCGCAGGGGCGGGTGGCGGGGGGATGCGGCGGGTTGCCCATAGCTCCCTCTGGTATTGGGAAGATGAACTCTGGGGGGCAAGTGGAGCCCCTCCAGCCCACTGCAAGGCTGTTAGTTGCTAAAATAAGCTCAGAGATGAGAAGAGCAGAGGAAGATGGTCCTTAGCCCTATCCGCAAACAAAGGCAGACCGGCTGCGCTGCCTCGCTCCCAGCCCCCAGAGCGCGCCCACTGCCATAATTAAAAATTAATATTTTTAATTATTTCCAATCCTGTGTTTGTTTTTTCAGGGCGACCCACCTAGTTCATTCTTTCTTCTCTGTTGCTTTCACTATTGTTTGCTGTTTTGTGACCCTTCCCTTAAAACAGTCTGCTGTAAATGTCTGGTCCTTGAATATAATCCCGACGATCCTTGGCCTCCTGTTGTGTATAGAGGTGTACATGTGTCGGTACAGGGCATGCGCGGGGCTCTTCCTGACCCAAGGGGCGGGGAGCCAGTGGGTTAGGCTTCTCATTCCAGAACACATTCTCTGAGCCACAACTCCTGCTAGACTTTGGCTGCATCATTTCATCTTTCGGGGCCTCGTATTCCTAATCCAAAAACTGCACTGTTTGCAATAAACAGACAATTTGGTTTCTCATGTTGATTTCAGCTCCGTGCATCTGAGAATTCACTGGATTCTCTCTGGAGACCCACTTGGCCACTTGATGTTTCACTGGAAGCCTTTTGGGCTTCTAGTCCCTCCCACCTCAGCCCCATTCTATTTATTTCTCCCATATTTTCCCATATATTTAAGACACATTATTCAGGGTAGCACTGTCTGCATTAACAAATCACTTCTCAATTGCATTGGTTTAAATTCAATAGCATTTTTTTTCACACACCAGCCCGCTACTGATGCTCTTGGTTGGCCGGTGACTCGGGGACAAAAGTCCCTGAGTTTTATATCCATGCTGTCCCCTGAGCCTCTGAGTTTTTGGCATTCAGCTCCTGGAGGAAAAAGTGTAGAAAAGGCACACCTGCTTCTTCACCACCTTGGCCCAGAGATAACGTGTGTCACTTCTGTTCAGATTCCATTGATGAGACCATCATTGCATGGCCCTACCCAGACACAAGAGAACAGAGTCCCCAGCTCAGCGGTCTTTCCTAGTGATGGGGAACATGGATTTGGGGGATGTTAGCTTCCCTCCCAAAGCTCCAGCCAGCCCTGTCCACATGGGAGGCCACCGCAACGGCCATGGAGACCAGAGTTTCATGTACAAGCAAAACGCAACTGAATGGACCCAGAGAACCTGTTGGCTTGTGAGACCGGTCTGCATGGCAGTCCCTAAACACTCCCTGACTCCCAAAAGTTTCCCCAAGGAGTTATGCACCCTCCACTTAACGAAGACTATGTTATGATTTAAAAGTCACCCACTTGTAGGTAATGGTGCAGAGTTGCTTCAGTGATCTCTTCTTTATTATCAAGAAAATGGAAGTTCAGAGAGGTTAAATAAACTTCCCAAGGGCACACAGTTAGGAAGAAGTTTCAACCCAGGGTCCATGTTCCTAATGATTCTTTTTTTTAATTTTATTTTTTCAGTGTTCCAAGATTCATTGTTTATGCACCACACCTAGTGCTCCATGCACTACGTGCCCTCCTCAACACCCACCACCAGGCTCAACCATCCCCCCAACCCCCTCCCCTCCAAAACCCTCAGTTTGTTGCTCAGAGTCCAGTCTCTCATGATTTGTCTCCCCCTCCGATTCCCCCAATTCATTTTCCTTTCCTTCTCCTAATGTCCTCCATGTTATTTCTTACAATTCTTTAGAACTGTGCTAAAGCTTTCTTGAAGTCTCTGTATTTGGAGAGTGGCTATTAGAAAGTAACTCTTACTTTTAGCCAAATAAACAACTTATATAAGCGAATTAGATTTGAAAATTAACATGGCCTCTTTGATACATTCTAAAATGAATACACTCCAAGATGATTATCATGGGAAGTTCCAAGTTCATACCTACAATCAAGAGACCCGACCTGGAGCTCACCACTTGGAGGGTAGTAGAATGAACAGTGAAGAAAGGACCAGGGCCCTCGTTTCTGTTCTCATCTTTTAGCCAACACAATCTCATTGCGTAACTCCAACTTAAACAGGTGCTCCTCCATCTCGAATGTGCACACGAATCACTAGGGGCTCCTTTAAAAGCAGATTCTGATCCAGTGGGTCTGTGGTAGGGCTTGAGATTCTGCATTTCTAACCAGACCCCAGGAGATACCGATGGTGGCCATGACCGCATTCTGAGAAAAAAAAAAAAAGACTTCATTCTCAAGACTCCTGTTGATTCAGTTCAGAAAGCAAGTCATGAGGCCACCGTGTGCTAGGCAGTTGGGATACAGAAGTGACTTTCTTCCTGTCTTTTAGTTAGTAAATGGAGCACGCTTAGTCGTCAGTGATTGTATGGTCAGCTGGTAAATGCCATGAGAGAGGGGCCCGCAGGCTGGGTAGGAGGCTGGCGTAGGAATGACTGGCTGGGCTTGGGGAATTCTCTATAAAAGCAGGGTCTCTACCTAGGAGTGGGTTCTTGAAGGACAAATAAGAGCTTAATAGGTATCGACAGGAAAGAGAGCGAGGCCAGGGAGCAGTTACACGTTCAGATACTGTTGCGTGAAGTACCGTGTGTTCAGGAGACCACAAGAAGCTTGATGACATTGGATCACTGAGCACATCTGAAACTTCTTTGACCTTTGGTCTCTGAAAATTCATTTCTACTTTCAATAGGTTGCACACCCCATGAGGCTGTGTTGGTTCTTTCTGCTCACCACTGTCATTCTACCACCTGGCACGAGTAGGCATTCCCTTAGTTAGCCATTGAATGAATGAATGAACTGTTCTTAGAAGAGCCCGATAGATGCTCATAGTTTTGGGTGAATGGATCAATTGAGTGAGTTGGACTAGATGATCCTGGGCCCTTCTACTTCCACCTGTCATGGCAAAGACCATCCGTATCTAGCATACCAGAGTGATAAAGAGTACAGATTCCGAAGCTGTAAAATCCTAGCTTTTCACGTCTGTGGACAAGTTCCTCAGGTCTCAGTGTCCTTATCTGTAGAATGGAGATGGTCACAGTATGTCCTACCTCATGCATTGTTAGGAGGAACGAACAAGTTAATCCTTGTGGATTCAGGACAGTCCACAGCAAAATCCCCCATTAGTCCTATTTGTGCCACTCTCTTAGTCCTTTTTGCGTCAACAGTTAGAAATTCTTTCAGCTGCAGGTAACAAATGATCTAATTACTGGTCAGATTTTCTCCTCTGACACCTCTCTTCTCTCATTATCTCTCAAATGCAATCGTTCAACTCTAGTGCATTTTTATGAAATAATAAAAAGAGCTAACACACTTACGGAGCACCTACTGTGACAGGAGCTGTGATGATAAGAACTTATTTCCCACCAACAAGGCAGGTACTAGAATTATCTCCGGCTCACAAATCAGAGGCTTAGAGAAGTTTGGGAAGTTACCCGAAGTCCTGGTGGTCATAAGTGGTGAGCTGGGCTCTGAACTCTGAGCTGTCTAGACTCAAATCCTATGCATTTGGTCCTCTGTACTTGGCAGATGCTGTGCCATTGGACCATTGTATAGGACAGTGACCTTGGGGTGACTTGGCCAGAGGAAACTGTATACACTAGAAATCTAAAGGCATCAGGCTCATGCTTAAACCCCTTCACGGGCTTCCCATCACTTTCAGGACAGTTTGTACTCTTGAACCTGGTTTACCAGCCCATTTCCAACACTGCCCTGCCCCACATCTCTAACACACACACTCTCCCTCTCCCTTTATCTTTTCCTGACTCTGTTGCTCAGTGTTACCCTCTGACTGGCTGCCCTTGAATTCTTGCAGGTCTGTGGTACATTTGCCCCACTTCTACCAGACCCTAACAGGTCCCAACTGCTCTGCTCAGACCGCCCATGCTCCTCGCTTTACCTGTCTGGTCACATCTGGTTTACATCTGTCTGGTCACATAGGTCCTTCAAAACTCAGCTGAGACTTGGCTGCATCGGGAAACTCTCCATCCCCTATGACTGGTCGTCCCCCAGTGTGTCCTTCGGTCAGAGTACAGCAGTCCCCCTACTGTCCGAGCTTTCAGTTTCCCGCAGTTAACTGCAGTTCAGAAGCAGATGACGCACCTCTGACTTAATGTCAGAAGGTAAACGGTAGCCTCACACTCGAGTGCAGTGCCTGTGTCGTTCCCTCATTCCCCCCTCGCTTCATCTGTTAGGTCGGCATTTTCTCCTCTCTCATCATAAGAACAGTAGATACAGATGTTTTCAGAAAGAGGTCACATTCCCATAACTTTTGTTACAGTACATTGCTACAGTTGTTCTATTTTATTACAATTGTTGTTCATCTCTTGCTGTGCCTAATTTAGAAATTAAACTCTATCATAGGGATGCATGTATAGAAAAAAAAAAACCAGTCTCTATAGAGTTCAGTACTATCTGCAAGTTCAGGAATCCCCTGGGGGTCCTAGAATGGATCCTTCTCCCCTTCCCCACCATTCCAAGATAAGGAGGGGGCTGCTGTATTGGTCTCCTGTTGTTTCTGTCTTTCTCCTTGTCTGGGCCAATCTCAGTCCCTACACTGTGAGCATCTTGAGGACACACGCTGCATCCTTTTTTTTTTTTTTTTTTATCATTTAATCCAATTCCTAATACAATGTGTAGCTAGACTCATGGTAGCTGCACAAATATTTGCTAAAATTATGAAGGCATTACAAAATTAATTCAAGCAATAGTTTTTTTTTTTTTTAAACCGGGCCTGAGGATTCCTAATCAGTTCATAAATGAGCTTCAGGGAAGGTGCAAATTCCATGAAATGAAGTGCAAATTTGTGAATACTTGTGCATTTTTAGGAGAGAGAATTCATAGCTTCTATCAGATTCTTAAGAAGGTTTGTAATGGAGACAAAGTTAGGAACCACTGAATACCGAGGTTGGTAACCAATGTAAGTTGACACACATGGCACAATGTCTTCTGGCTAATTAACCTATCGCATTAAAACTAAGTTACACTGATTGTAAGACTCACTATTATTTTATGCAACACTAAGAAAAATAAAAACAAGTGGACACACTGCCAAGATTGTATCCTGGCTTCAAAAGTGATACAACAGGAAAAGTGCCTCTGCTCTTTTTTATGTTCTTCTTCTTTTTCAAATTGTAATTCCAATATAGTTAACACACAGTATTATGTTCATTTCAGGTATACCATATAGTGATTCAACAATTCTATACACGACTGGGTGCTCACCACAGTAAATGTACTCTTCTTAATCCCCTTCGCCGATTTCACCCATCCCCCACCCACCTCCCCTCTGGTACCACCAGTTTGTTCTCTACGGTTAAGAGTCTGTTTCTTGGTTTGTCTCTCTCTTCTTTTCCCCTTTGCTCATTTTTTGTTTTGTTTCTTAAATTCAACATATGAGTGAGATCATGTAGTATTGGTCTTTCTCTGACTGGCATATTTCATTTAGCATTATACTTTCTGGCTTCAACTATGTTGCTGCAAATGGCAAGATTTTACTCTTTTTAAAGGCTTAATAATATTCTATTGCATACGTACACACCACATCTTCTTTATCCAGCCATTGATTGACAGACTCTTGGGCTGCTTCCATAATTTGGCTATTGTAAATTGTACTGCAATAAACATAAGGGTCTATTTTTTTTTACATTAATGTTTTCATGTTCTTTGGATAAATACGCAGTAGTGGAATTACTGAATCATTTAAATTTTTGAGGACGCCATACTGTTTTCCACCGTGGCTACACCAGTTTGCATACTTACCAACAGGGCATGGGCTTCCTTTTGCGCCGCACAAAGGGGCCTATGCTCTTGCCTGGGTCCCTGATCTGGGGTGGTGAGGTGGGATGGGGCATTGCCCCATAGTTTAAGTGGACAACCCCAACTCCGCCACGTGCTGTGAGGGGACTGTTAGGCAAGTCTCCTTGCCTCTCTGAGCCCCAGTATGCTCATCTACACAGTGGAGTGGCATCCCCACATACTCACTGGGTAAATGAACTAAAGCAGGGCTCATACAGTGTTTTGCTTCCAGAAGGCTTTCACAGACTAGCCCCTTCCCTTACTCTCCTTGTCCCTTACGCCAAACATATGCAGAGCTATGACCCGACCTCACTTAAATCCTTAGTCAGTGTGAGAATTTTAGGCAATGAACTATTCTGCCTGAGGTCTCCCAGCTCTGCTACCTAGTCCCATAATTTTTGAAAAATGCCACCCTTTATTTGCCTGCAATTTTAGGTATGTCATTTTCTGGAGATAATGAGATTTTTTTTAAATTTTTTGTTTCCCTGTTTTTATTTGATGCTGTGTTCACAGTATCTGCATCATTGTTCATTGTGAAAATAGGTGATTCATAAAGCTTCATTTTGCTTTCCACAACAAATCGATCTGTTCATGGTGACAAATTCCCTTTGGGGTTGTTTGCATTGCCCACACTCCATGGCCCTGCACAGGAGGAAGGGCTTTCCATTGTCCCCTTGTCCTTCCTGAACCCCTGGGTGGACTCTGTCTGCTAAGATATTTGTTAAATACTGACATATTCCTCCTGACTCTCATGGCAGGGAGAGCTAGAATCTCAGACCACGGTTGAGTTATTTGGATGGTGTTGATGTCTTCCGGGATGGAGTAAAATATTAATATACTTTCTCCCCACCCTGTCCCTTCCCTGTTGTCTAGTATTCTTTTTGCAGATGTTAAAGGATTTACCAACCTCTCCACGACCTTGTCTGCCCAGGAGCTGGTCCGGATGCTCAACGAGCTCTTTGCCAGATTTGATCGACTGGCTCATGTGAGTTGAATTTAATTCCCTTCTAGTCTTCTGTGGGAGTGAGGGACTGCATGTGGAATTAGGGAGAGGAGAACTTGGGCTTCATCACCAATATCTCCTGTCCTGCTTCTTTTTCCCTGGTGTGGACCCCCAAGCCCCACACCTTCTAGGGACCAATGTTAGTTATTTACAGATCTCAGATGGGAGGTTTGTCGGATTAATTTTCCCAATTGAGAGATAGCTGGTTGAGTGACCGTTAAGCCAAAGCCCTTTATATCTGGTTTCTGCCCCTCCCCCCATTATGTGCCCCTTCATGTAGCCAGGTGCCATCCAGCTGGGGCCTTGGCGTGGTTCAGGCAGTGATGGCTGCCTGCAGCTTTCCAACCAACTACAGCCATCTGAAATGAATTAGCCTGTTCTTAAGAGCCAGGCTTACCAGTAATGGGTTTACCAGTAATCCACTGGACTGCCATTTCGTTTGCCTAACCTAACAGCTTTGTTTTTAGCCAACAGGACACTATCTTTATTTGTCAGCTGGCTCGAGAGAACAGGCTAAAGGAGATGGACATTTGCTCTTAAACAAGGATTTCTAGTCCTAAAGCATGCAAGTTGCAGAAGAATATCATTGTCACATTGTATTTTAGAGTGGGCTTTGGGTCCAAACAGGCATGCCTTAACTTCCTTCTTTGTGAAGTATGTTTCTATCAGTGCCGACTTCACTGGGCTCTTGAGAGAATCCCATGCAACCACATCAAGTGGGAGTTCATTTTTCAGAGCATCCAAATGTTCGAATTTAAGGCTACCTGCCTCCAAGGAAAGCCACTCAGATTTGCATCTAAGTACCTGCTCGGTATTGTACACTGTGTCATGTGTCAGGAGTGTGGGAATAACAAAACACACTCTGTCCTTCCTAGAATTAAGTCTATCCAGGGACACGTCAATAAATGATCCATGCACAATTTGTTGTGTAGATGATGAGGGTGAGTTTTGGGTGGTGTGGGAAGGCAGACTCCGCACATAACCCTTGCATCAGAGAAGACTTTCCAGATAAAGTGATTCTTAGACTGAGTCTCAAAAATGGGAAAACAAATACAATGGAATAGTATTCAGCAAAAAAAGGAGTAAACCACTGAGTCACGCCGCAGTATCAGAGAGTCTCCAAAGCTATATGCCAAGTGGAAGAAGCCAGACCGAAATGCCTAGATGCTTTATGATTACATTTATAAGACATCCTAGAAAAAGCAAAATTATAAAAGCAAAGGAGAGACAAATAAATGGTGGCCGGGCATTGGATGTGGACGGAGCAGATTGGTTGCACAGAAGCATGGGGTGCAGTGATTTGGGGAGTAATGTAGCTCCCCATGTGTGAGCAGGACTGTACCCTTTATCAAAATAGCTTATTTATAAATTATAAATATTTATTATTTATAAAAAATGTATTATTGATAAGTTTTACACCAATTAGCAAAATGAAGAAGACAGGGACAGTCATTTTTTTTAAAAGATCTATTTACTTGAGAGCATGTGCAGGAGGAGCAGAGGGAGAGAGAGAGACAGAGAGAGAGAGAATCCCGAGCAGACTCCAAGCTGAGCGCAGAGCCTGACCCAGGGCTCCATCCCAGAACCACGAGATCACAACCTGAGCCGAAACCGAGAATTGGACGCTTAACCAACTGCACCACCCAGGCACCCCTGGCAGGGAAGGTCATTTTATACCAAGGGAGAATGAAGACAAAGGTGCTACCCTGTATGTGTGGAAAACCGGAAGAGATTTAGCACTGCGGGAGGGGTAAGCAAAGGTAGGGAGGGGTGGAGATGAGGTTAGGGAGATGGCCAAGGACCAGCCAGCGAAGCCACCTTGTAACCCGTAGCTACTGGACGGCTATAAATAAGAGGCTTGATATAGCAGAGGAGAAGGGGAAAACCGAGCCCCCTCTCTGCTCCCCCCCGCCCCCACCCAAGAAAAGGGTTGGGTTTACCAGAAGGGCTGCAAATTTGGGGGTGGGGAAACTTCTTTTACTGCTGTACCTCTGGGGGCTTGGTGACAGCTTACAATAGCTATTCTATTTCATATTATGGTTCTATTTCCATTTAAAGACCTAAGATGACTAAAAATGGCCCTCCAGTGAGAACCAACAGATGTGATCAGGGTTAATTTTTAGGGTCATGATAAACTCCACTGACCCAGGGACAGGGTTGCTAAGTAAAATCTAACCCAAGTTGTTCAACCAACATTTATTGCTGGGTACCGAGCAAGACTCTGGCAAGACAAAACCGTCCCGCCCTCAAGGAAGCTCATGTCTGGTCAAAGGGGAGCAAATCCATAAGAATCGCAGGATAGTGTGGGTTCAAGCAATAATAGGTGCAGAAGTCCTGGTGGAGGAAGGAAGGGGCAGCCAGTGTTTAGGGGGCAGGGGGAGCATGGTGATGATTTGGTAGCACACAGAGAAGCAGCCGAGTGCAGGTTCAGTCTTGAGGAAGAGCAGAAGCTTTCCTGGTATCAGATTAGACCCAAACAAACAAAAACATCTTCTAGGCCGAGCTGTGGTGCACACGTAGGAGAGTGTGAAAATCCATGACCGTGCTGCTTATTTGAGGAGCTATAAGAAGCTAAAGATTGGGGAGCCTGAGTGGCTCAGTCAGTGAGGTTTCCGCCTTTAGCTCAGGTCATGATTTCAGGGTCCTGGGATGGAGCCTCGCATCGGGCTCCCTGCTCAGCTGGGAGTCTGCTTCTCTCTCTCTCCACGCCTTTGCACATGCACCCGTGCTCTCTCTCCCTCAAATAAATAAATAAAACTTAAAAAAAAAAAGGAAGCTAAAGATGACTAGAACATCAAGGGCAGGGACACTGTAGTGAGAAAGGAGCTTGGAGAGGAAGCAGAAGTCCATTTGGAGGGCATGGTGCAACTTTTAAGGGCTGTGAACTTTGTCTGGTAACCGAGCCTTTCCCCCCGGTTACCTTACACACGGTGTGGGGGGAGGAGGGAGACAGGGTACACAGCCCGTTGGTCCCCAGGGGGTGCAAGAAGCTATCATCCGTCTTCTGGGGTGAGACTTACTGAAATTTTAAGAAAAACTTTTTGGAGAAAAAAAAAACAAATTAAGTACAGGTCCATGGTGGAATAAAATTATTATTAATTTGATGAGACTATTAAGTGTTCGTCAGCTGTCTGGTGTATGTTACTTACTATTATGGGTCTTTGCCCTGGAACCCCTAAATCAGTTCTCACAACAGACCTACGAGATAGGTTATTTAGTGTTCCCATTTTACAGAATGAGTGACTGAGGCTCAAAGAAGTATTCTTCCTAGAGCCACTGGTAGGTGGGTACATCTGTGATTCTACCCGATTGAGCCAGGTGGTTTTTGGGGTTTTTTTTAAGATTTTATTTATTCATTTGAGAGAGAGCGAGAGCACAGGAGGAGAATGAGAGGGAGAAGCAGGCTTCCCACTGAGCTGGGAGCCCAACTCGGGACTCCATCCCAGGACTCCGGGATCATGACCTGTGCAAAGGGCAGACGCTTAACTGACTAAGCCACCCACACGTCCCACGAGTGCTCCCTCTTGACCCCCAAGCAATGCCACAGGCCTTACAGGAGACAGAACAGAAGACATTGGCAGATGTGGTGCTGCCCGTGTGGGAGCTTGAAGGGTTAGAGTCGAGGGAGTTCAGGTGTGGGCACTTAAATGTACCTGTGCAAATCCCTCTCTGTGTCTCCATTTTCTATCAGAAGTGCAACGGAGCGTAAATGGGGAAAAAAAAGAGAGAAAATGAAACACATGAAATATCTCTTCACCTAAAGTCTGTTTCCAAATAAGTACTCAGCACCCATTAGCGCTCCGTAGCTCTGACCCTCACCCCGGGAGAATCAGCATCTACTACTCTCAGTGTTTTTTCCCCCCAGCAGTGGGCCGGTCACTTAACCAACTGGGTCAAACTCTGCTTCTGTATAAAAGGGTTTTAGAGTGGGCCATTTTTACATTTTTTTAGCATCAGAATTCTGTGGCTTTATAAAGATTCTCTATCTGCCTCACCTTGCTTTTTCGCTGTAGATTTTGTTTACATTGCGTACCAGAGAGAATTCACCTTGCATGTGAATTTCACAACTGTACCTGTTTCTCTACTGCATTATTGAAATGCAGGAAGCTTCAAAGCTTCCTCTAAAAACTCCTCTTAGTTTGATTGAACTCCTGAGAGTTCTTGTGGTTCAGGCTGCTCAGAATAGAGCTTTTGTTTGTTTTTCTTTTTCTTTTTTATGATTTTATGTATTAGAGAGAGAGAGAGTGTGCATGAGTGGGGGGAGGGGCAGAGAGAGAGACGCAGATCCCTTCCTAGCATGTGGACTGATGCGGGACTCAATCCCCCGATCATGACCTGAGGCGAAGGCAGACTGACTTAACCGACTGAACCACCCAAGCGCCCCTGTTTTTGTTTTTTGACCCTTGAATAGTGCCCTTGGCAAATTCTGTAACTTTCTGTCTTTGATCTTTTCTTTTTTTTTAATTTAATTTTATTTTTTTCAGTGTGCCAAGATTCATTGTTCATGCCCCACACCCAGTGCTCCATGTGATATGTGCCCTCCTCAATACCCACCACCAGGATCTTTTCTTTTAAATAACCTCTGCCTACCCCTCCCTCATCTGAATTAGGAACAAAGAATTTGCATACTATTATGAGGCTTTAAAATTGTAAAACAAAGAACATGTTTACAGTTACACAGTTGACATGATTGCATCTTAAACCTTATTTTAAATTGCTGACAAACTGGAAGCAACCTAAGTTATTGCTTGAAGGAATCAATCCAGCACTATGAAAAGTGAATGAACAGATTAAAAAGAATGAGCTAGCCATTTTGTACTGACATAGAAATTCAAGACCTGTTTTGTGTGAAAAAAAAGCATGTCTCAGATCCATAAGCTATAATATGTTTATTATATATATTATTATATAACATATAATCTGTTATATAAATATAACATAAACATATAAAATACCTGTAATATAATAGATGTTTATAATATGGCTGTAGAGCATGAAAAATAATACATATATATAAACATGAAATGTACATGTGGTTGCAAAGCAGCCTCTGAGGAGGGGAAGGGAGCCAGGCTTCCAGGTGGCCATGTGTCGGAGGAGGAGGAGGACTGCCCAGGGGAATTTATCTACTAGGACAATATATTCATGTCACTTGTGTAATAATTACAATTAAATAGACTCTTATAAAACTGTCATGGTTTCTAATATAACTTTTTCAAAAATACATAATGTTTTTGTTCTGAGAATCTTTCACTTTTTAAAAAAGATTTTATTTTATATATTTATCAGAGAGAGTGAGAGTGAGAGAGAGCAAAGGCAGGGGGAGGTGCAGAGGGAGAAGCAGGCTCCCTGTTGAGCAAGGAGCCGGATCCAGAACTCGATCCCAGGACTCTGGGATCATGACTTGAGCCAAAGTCAGATGCTCAACAGGCTGAGCGCCCCAGGCATCCCAAAGTCTCACTTTTTATTGACTTTTTTTCTGATTACTAAAGCCATACTTACTCATTATGTAAAATTCAAACATCAAAGATATAGAGAATACAGCAAGAGTACATCTCTGCAATCCTATCCCTCCCCAACAATATAACCAACCATCTTTGATAATTTGGTGCTTTTATTATCTCACTATCATCTATGATCAACATGATTTCGTAAACTTCCAAAATTGTTATACTATATCACAGCCGTCGAGATGGGAAGAAAAGGATTATATTAAGACTCAATAAAATTTGCAAGAAGACCCTCACCCTACTTTATATTTTTCTTTTCCAGTATCTTTTTTCAAAGCAACCTGCTTCCTTAATATAAACTTTCTGAAGCAGTTTCTGGTAAAAGGAAGTTGCTTGGGTATTACTGTCAAGTCGTCTGACGGCTCACAGGAATTGATCAGAAAAATGTGCCTGCCAATTGACAGAACTTGATAGATCAGACAGGTCTTTCATGTGTATATATTTTTATATTTCACACACACACACACACACACCCCACCACACCATTTCTGTTGAGCTCAAAGTTTTTCAAAGAGGATGCCAACATAACCTTTTGTTTATAAGAAAAATGGACCCTGGGCACAAACATATTCACCCTATTATGTGTGTCTGCTCCAGAAGGATGATAAACCATTTTCACCATTTGCTTCCAAAACACACCATTCTGGACTCTGTCATCATGTCTTCAGTTTCCTGGAGAAAGAGCGTGGAGTTCGGCGAAGGTCCGATAAGACACGGGTGTGAATTCCAGTTCTGCCTCTAACTTCTTTATGACCTTCGCTTACTGAAGCCATCTGGGAAATGGCACATGACTCAGAATGTGCTCTTGAAGACTCCCCAAGATAAATAGAAGCAATTAACACATTGCCTGGCACATCGTAGATGCTCAATAAATATTATTTCTTTTCCCTACTTAAGTTTTTCCAAAATGCTTTTACATCTGTTTTCATGGAAAATTCCTTGACTAAGAGTTGATGAATATCACATGTAGTCCATAACATTCTTAAAGTTTTTTTCAAGTTTTTATTTAAATTCTGGTTAGTTACCATACAGTATGATATTAATTTCAGGTATATGATACAGTGATTCGGCAATTGCATATATCACCCAGTGCTCATCACAAGTGCACTCCTTAATCCCCATCACCTACTTCACCACTATCCTCACCCTCCTCCCCTCTGATAACCATCAGTTTGTTCTCTACAATTAAGAGTCTGTTTCTTGGTTTCTCCTTTCTCTCTTTTTCCCCTTTGCTCATTTATTTTGCTTCTTAAATTCCACATATGAATGAAGCCATATGGTATTTGTCTTTCTCTGACTTATTTTGTTAGTTCCATCCATGTTGTGCAAGTGACAAGATTTCATTCTTTTTTGTGGCTGAGTAATATTCGTGTGTGTGTGTGTGTGTGTGTGCGCGCCACCTCTTCTTTATCCATTCATCAGTTATCAAAAGAAAAGGTTTCTGCACAGCAGAGGTGACAATCCACAAAACTAAAAGACAACTTATAGAATGGAAGAAGATAATGACATATCTGATAAAGGGTTAGTATCCAAAATATATAAAGAACTTATAAAACTCAACACACAAAAAAACAAATGATCCAATTAAAAAATGGGCAGAAGACATGAATAGGCATTATTCCAAAGGAGACATCCAGATGGCCAACAGACACCTGAAAAGATGTTCAACATCACTCATCATCAGGAAAATGCAAATCAAAACTACAATGAGATATCATCTCACACTTGTCAGGATGGTTAAAATCAACAACACAAGAAAAACAGATGGTGGCAAGCATGTGGAGAAAGGGGAACCCTCATGCACTGTTGGTGGGAATGCAGACTGGCACAGCCATTCTGGAAAATAGTATGGAGTTTCCTCAAAAAGTTAAAAATAGAATTACCCTACAATCCAGCAAATGCACTATTAGGTATTTACTCAAAGAATACAAAAATAATAATTCGAAGCGATACATGTATCCCAATGTTTATAGTGGCATTATTTACAATAGCCAGTTTATGGAAACAGCCTAAGTATCCATCAACTGATGAATGGATAAAGAAGATGTGGTCTGCATATACAGTGGAATATTACTCAGCCACAAACGAGAGTAAACTCTTGCTATATCATTACTTTTAGCCAGCTGATCTGTGGCACAGGAAATTTTTCACATATTTCCTATCTCTCATACTAAAATGTTCATATATAAAGACAGGTGTAAATCCTACCTTTCCTCCTTGTTCAGGGTTATTATGACAAGACTCAAAATAAGAGATCACTGAACATTGGGATGGCTGTTTCCAGGTGCTTGTTGTCATCACCGCTATTGCTGATGGTCATGCTTAGTTTATTATGTATTAAGAACAAGACAGGTACTTTGACACACTTCCTAGATGAATTGAAACTCACGTATCAGTGATGTCAGTGATTTAGCCAAGATCAAACAGCTGGTAAATGTGACCAGAATGCAGATGTTGGATTCTTAGACTGAAGCGTTTCTTTCTCTACCCCTCCACTCCTGACTCCCCACTGTGAACACTCAGTGCTCCAGACCACCATTAGCCTGCGTCACTCAGAGCAGGTTCTGTCCCCAAAGACTGTGGTTGACTGAACTCACCTACTGAACTCTCAGCCTCAGTGTTCTCAGCAAACTGTCAATCAGTGATTTATTTTATCAGTGGTTTTCAAATGCTCTTCCACAATAAAATATCAGGAAGTTCTGTTTGTGGCCACGAGGTAAAACATACACATATTTATCTGCAATGTACTGAGTTTTTATGATATTTTCATTTAGTTCAAAAAACTTTCTTTAAAAATGCCCTTTCTTTCATAAAGTCATGGGGATAGTGGATGGCACTTGGGTTATTTTTTGTTTGTTGATGGATTTTTTTTCATACTTTTTTGGCAAAATACAGAATTGAACTTTATAGTAGTCCCTCGGGTCTTCTGTTTTGTTTTGTTTTGTTTTGTTTTTGTAAGTGTCCCACGATTGCCACAGATCTGGAAAATGCCAAGACCTGTAGGCCAAATACTCTCCAGCTCTTTCCCAGCCATATACTTGGGGTCTTCGAAGACACGACTGAAGGTCTGGATCTTCCCTTATTGATCAGACCCCCATCAGAAGGTCTCTCACAAAATTAGCTGCAACAAAGCCGCCAAAAGACAGGAACCGCAAGCTCCCAAAAATAACCCTGGGACAGTTGTGCATGCCCTCAGAGTTCTGAAGATTGCATCTGAGCCCCTTTGGGAAGGTTGGCAACATCCTGGCAATCTGATCCAGGCAGGGGAGGCGCTCGTGCCAGTTCTTTCCTTTTCTCTGTCTGGTATTTGTGTTTTGTATGGAGAAAGGGATTTCATTCGTTACCCAAACACAATGGCCGGATCCCCCAATCTGAGCAGGAAACCAGCATGGTGCTGCTTAAGTTAGCAAAACAGAGTGTCCACCGTGATGCTGGTGTCTCGGGGGCCCCTTTCTGTGCGGGCCTCCTCTCCTCCACCCTTGGGTTCTGCTCTCCCAAGGAGAGCCTCGCACTCACAAAGCCTGCAAGCTTGTAGGACTTCAGATCTGGGATGCATCTCGGAGGTCATTCAGTTCCACCCATGTAACCAAGGAAGCCGAAAGAGAAAGTCACCTGCTCATGATCGCAGATGTGAGAAAACTGGGGCAGGAGTCCCACCCCTCATCCCAGAGACAGGTCACCCTGATGTGATACCTTGTCTGCTGGACCCCATACCAAGCCTCCACACACGTCATCTTACAGTCCTTGCAAACAATGAGGTCCCGTTCTTTTACCATTTTACCGATGAGGCAACTGAGGCTCAGAAGTTAAGTTAGCTGCAGGGAGTGTAGGATTTAATCCTGTGCAGTGTAACTCTTCAGCTGATGCTCTTAGCCCTTTCGAGGTCTCTTTCGTTGAAAACCTGCATCATCCGACCTCTTCTCACCCACAGGGCAGAAATGCACCATTTCCCTGGTGCTTGTTGCTCTTTGAGACTCGGTAAGAATCATGTCCTCAAGGCTGCGAATCTGCCAAACGTCTGTGCCATCCTCCTACCTATGAGGTCCCGGAGGTACTACCCTTACCTTAATGAGGATAAAAATTGTACCTACTTGATAGGGTTGTTGTGAGGGTTAACTCTGTTTTAGATAAGGCGCATCATAGGGGTTATTATTAATCATCTTTGTGTCAGGGCAAATGCTTGACTTAATCATAGTTCCCTCTTGACACTTTTTTTCAGTGAACAAATATATGAACTCACACATAAATAAAATGATAAATAAGACAGAGTCAGACCCTCTTCTTAAGGGGCCAGTACCTTAGTTGGGAAAGGGCCTAAAATAGAGTTGAAATAGTAGGCATCCCTGGGTGATTTATACTTTTAATTGTTTATTATTGAGCTAAGACTGCTAAAAGGTGTTAATTCAGAAAACCGACCTGTGAAAAAAGACATTGGTGAGCAGGAGTCACAGGGGAGCATTGAGTGTGTGAGTTCAGTGCCCACTTTTTGCCAGGCCTGCCAGGTTCATCAGAAGGCTGATTGGTGGCAGAGCGGGATACGGCCCTGTAGCTGATGAGCTCAAACTCCAGCGTTTTCCCGTGACTCCTTCCCACCTCTGAGCCCTTCAAACTCTTATTTAGGGAGCCCCCAATCTCTTAGGAAGGTCATAGAAGTGCGTTTCAAAAGTAGGTGCTCCCCCACACCCAAGGTGAAGGGCGCCTGACCCCACTGCCTACTTTCCCAAGCCTTTCAGAAGCACTTACCTGTCTGCTGACTCAGCCCTCTCTTCTCCACCCTGTTCCTTCCAGGAGCACCACTGCCTTCGCATTAAAATCCTGGGGGACTGTTACTACTGTGTTTCAGGGCTTCCTGAGCCCCGCCAAGACCACGCTCACTGCTGCGTTGAAATGGGCCTCAGCATGATCAAAACCATCAGGTAATCTGGCCTCTCCTCCACAACACCCAGGCCTCCAGTGTGCATGGAGACCTTTGCGGTAGATGTCCTTTGCGGTAGATGATGTGTCTGTTGAAAGGTGACACACTTTGACTTATGGCACAAAAACTGCATGCCCATTAACGAACCTGCCAGCTTCATTACATTCCTGGTGTACCTTCCTTTCAAATAATTCGTCCAGCATATTTGTATTACCGGTGTCCTTGTGGGGATATGGCAAGGACCAAGTTGAGTGTGGTGATTGCCTCCAGGGAGGTTACAGTGTGGTGGGAGACACTCAGTGTGGTACAGTAAGTGCTGAGATGAATCCAGTACAAGGTGTGCGAAAGGACATAGAGGAAGAACAGTTCATTTGGGCCAGAGTGCTGGAGTAGGATCTCCAGAGTAGAGCTGTCTCAGCTGTTCTCTAAAAGGTGAGCAAACTTTAGATCCTGGGGGAGTGGAGAGTGTGGCTGGACAGGTAGAGGGTCGGGATGTGCTACAGTGACAGCTGGTGAAGCCTGGGGAGGAAAGGGTGGTGACAGATGGACTGCAGGCTGGGAGTAGGCAGGGCTCACAGGACCTTCTCAGCCATGATAAGAGTTGTTGTACTTTAGCCTGAGGCCAACAGGAAATCATTATAGGGTCACCACCAGGCTTCGTTTCGTGAGTATATGTCAAGTACTTTTGGCTTTGGTCAGTGTATCTGACAAATAGAAGCTCAATCAAGAGACCAAGAGTTATTGAGGTCAAGGATATTGGAATTAGACTGTTTGTGGCTTTAGGACAGAAGCTCAGTGGTGTCAGAGCTCCCCTTGAAGTTCTAGATAGGAGGCTCGAAATTGGGATTCCAGGCACTGCAACCTTCCCTGACCACAACAAAGACAGAAAAGAGGGAAGGTGGGTAGAAATCTTCTCTGTGACTTGTGCCTTCATCTTATAAGGGAAGAAGAATCCTGCCATTAACAGGCCACAAATATCTTCCAGTGAGCTCACGCCTTGGTTGTGTGGTCTAGTAGGTATGTTTGTGATCCTTGGCTGTGGCGTCTGATTTAAAGAGCAGCAGGAGAGCAACTTGTGCGCCCCACACACAACCTCCACTGAAGGCTCAGATCACCTGCTGGCTTCCAAGACCAGTCCTGGAGTGGGCAGGAGGGATGGAAGCAATCGGAGCCGTGACCAACACGGTGTGCCTGACTCTTTCAACTTGCTGACAGATCCCTGACTTCATTCAGGTTTGGAGCAGAGGTCTGTTGACATCAGGAAAGGCTGTGTAGTCCCCTAATTAAGAAAAGGATGGAAGCTCTTTCCCTAAATAGGATTTTGCTTCATCGATGTGTCACTGGTCATTTCAAGACTTAGCCAGATATCACATTCCCGGTGAATAGATACGCTACCCTGGAAGACCCTCAGAGTCTCACCTCTGGAACCAACCCATCACCAGGGCCCAATCAAGGTGGCATGGCGCTTTGCTATGGGGTGTATGATGGAAACCCAACTGTCACTATCCCTAAGACCCAAGTAGACAGGTGGAGAAAGAGATGGGACATGCCGCCTCTTTGACAGAAATGCAGACGTTCTCACCCTCTAGGAACAAATTCCAACCCAGAGTTCCCTTTTGGTATATGGAAAAGACTGCAGACACTTCTTTGCTGTTAATTTGGACACTTGTGAGTCTTTCCCTGGAAACTGGGATGAATTGTAATATTTTAACTAGCTTCAAGGGAGGCAATGGGACTGATACCCAGAATTCTTGCTGTCCTGTTTGCATTCTACAGCTAATTAAGCGTGTGAACTTTATTCTACCAGCCAATTGGTAGGTAGATCAACCCCCCCCCCCAAAAAAACACAAAAACAAAAACCTGTGGTGCTCTACCAAACGTCAGGCTCTGCCATGCTAGTCCCCGGAAGTACAATGATAAACTGGTCACCAAGAGTCTTTCTCTTACCTATGGGTATCCATTAGGGAGATGATTTGGATTTGCCATCTGTGAAATCAGGAACTTGGGCCAGACCAGCTCTGAAGTCTCTGCCAGTTCTGAAAATCTGTGATTTTTGGTCAATTACATCAAAATCAAGTTTAAGTAGCAAAACTTACCATAGGCTTTCTTTTTGGTTTATTTTTATTTTTTATGGTGATCTGATTGACCCAAAAAACGGAATGTATTTAAAGTGCAAAGTGTGATGATTCGATATATGGATACATTGTGGAATAATTATATGGTCAATTAACACATCCATTGCCTCACATAATGATCTTTTTCTCTTTTTTTTTTTTTTTTTTTGGTGAGAGCCTTTAAGATATACTCTTCTAGCAAATTTTAAGTACAGCATTGTCAACTATAATCACCAGGCTATACATCAGATCCTCACAACTTATTTATAAGGAAATAAGTTATTTCGGTATTTGACCAATTATCACCCCATTTCCCCTTCTCCCCTTAATCCTGGCAACCACCCTTCTACTTTGTTTCTATGACTGTGACTTTTTTAGATTTCAGTATACAGTATTCGTCTTTCTTTGTCTGGCTTATGTTGTTTAGCATAATGCCCTCCAGGTTCATCCTTGTTGAGGCAAATGGTGGGATTTCCTTCTGTTTTAAAGCTAATTAATATTCCAGTGTGTGTGTGTGTGTGTGTGTGTGTGTGTGTGTAAGGATTTCCTTCCTTTTTTAAAGCTGGTTATTATTCCATTATATGTGTGTGTGTATGTAGACACCACATTCCTCTTTATCCATTCATCCACAGATTTTCCATAGGAGTTTGTATCTTGAGCTTAGAAGAAATGCTGCAGAGATGATAATGCAGAAGAAATGAACACTGATTATCAAAATGCTTAAGATAACTTAAGATGGTATCATTATCTCTCTGGAGGGGACCTTATTCCTCCCGACCATTTTGTCTAATTTAAGGGCTCCTCTCTTGAGGTCTGGAGTAGGTCAGTGAGAGGTGCGATGTGGATAAGTTGAAATGACTCAAGGACTTTCATCCATTGCTTAAGGGCTGCTTTTATTCTCTTAGAATAAGACAGCTCAGTCAGGATATTTTTTTAACTGCGTGAATCAGAGTCTATTAATACTCAAACACTCCTTGATTATAATGTAGATGACTGGAAGTCCAGCATTAATTCCTCCAGTTAACAACAAAACATGATGTAGAGGAACACATAAGGACTCCAGAATGAGGCAACTTTGGTTACAGTGGGCTCAGACTTCTAGAGCTCCCACGCTTACAGTCAAGTGTTGAGGCCTGGGGAAGGATGGGCGGACAGTTTTTCTACCTGAATGCGTGTAGAAGAGAATCCCACTTCCATAACTTTATCACAGTCTTAACCATCACTTCACACAAGATGCGATTTTTTTCTTCAGATCCAAAGACACTTGTTCCAACTGGGAAACTTAAAAGAAGCCATAAAGCCTGGAACCATACATAATGTGACACTATGTGTGTTGTCACATAATGAAAATAAGCCATTCATTGACTGGTAGGCCCAGACTTGATGGCCGTCCTTTATATTTGTCATCAGAGATGGATTCCTGTGTGAGGTATTATCCCCACCTTGTCGGGGCTCTCCTTGTTCTTTTTTTTTTTTTGGCATTTCCTCAAAGAGTTAGGGTCTTACGCTGGTCCCCAGAGTGCAGACTGGCAGTGAGGGGCTGGTGTTTTGTTGGTGAGGTGGCATCTGGACTTTGGGTCTCTAGATCTCAGGAGCTCCAGTAGTTTCTTGGTTTGGTGAGATTTACAGTTTGGCACAAATGTCAAGTCAGCACTCAAAATGACCCTGTACCTTAGTCACAAATGAGTCTATATATGAGATGGAGGTCCTCCTGCAACCATAGACAGGTGAGGTCGGGTCCCAAGCTGACCCCAAGGTCAGCTGCCGCTGCTTAGAGCACCGGCAGGATTCATAAGTGAGCAAGAGTTGAGGCCGACAGAAGAACAAGCATGACAGAAGTAGTTTCCCCTGCATTTTGTCTTCAGAGGTATCTCCACAGTAGTCTTTCTGACTGAGAACCAGAGGTGTTTTCCTGGAAACAGAGACATAAAGAATATGCCATCCTAGCTGTTAAGAATGGCAGAAGCCATGTGTGTGTGTGTGTGTGTGTGTGTGTGTAAATGCGTGTGCATGTGTGTATGTATGTAAATGTGGTAATTAGGTCTATATGTGTGTATGGGGCATGTGTGTGCACAGATGCGTGGTATGTGAGTGTGAGTGCATGAGTGTGTGTGTGCATGTGTGTGTCCATACATATGTGTAAGCATGTGTGTGCACATGTGTATATTTGTGCAAGCATGTGTATATTAAGCATTTGAAGCAGGCCTCTGTGATCGCAGTTCTAAATTCAGACAGTGCAGTTAGTACACAGTTGATGACCTTGTGAGACAACGTTGGCTTTATCCCTCGGGCAGCGGGGACTCACTGAGACTTAAAGTAGGGAGGCGTCATTTCCCAGCTGGGGCATGAGGAAGCCAACTGTGGACATAAGTAACTCTCTCTCCAGTTAACTCTAGAAAGGCGAGGCAGATGCTGAAGGAAGGAAACTGGTTGGAAGATATTTTTGTAGCCACTCAGGGAAGAGATGTCAGGCCCTGAATAGAGCAGGAGCTGTGGAGCAGAGAGGGGAGGAGGATAGTATTCCATCCAACCTGGGATCCCGAGAGCCTCCATAAGAGACAATACAGGACAGGGACATTTAAGTTAAAGAAAACATTTGTCAGTACAGTGAACTTATATGTCAGTTGACAATGCTCCAAGAATTTTGGACAGGATTCCATTTTACTGAAGATAGAGTTCATTGCTAGGTCTTGCTGACATGGCTGTATACCCTGAATGGTGACTTCTGGGGAACGTACTGAGGGTATGTATGGAGGGAGACCCTGGCCTGCAGACAGCAGACCTCATCTGGTTTCTGCTTCTTCCTGTTATCAGGGGTGTGGCTAGGGACAAGTGTGACATCACTTTTCAGAGCCTATGTGACCTCTTCTCTAAATGGGGATCCTAAGCGCCAAACTTCAGAGTGTTCTTTTGAAAATTCAAATAGAATCTTGGAACACTGAAAAAATAAAATTAAATTAAATTAAGATGCTAAAAAAAAAAAGAGAGAGAAAAAAAAGAAAATTCAAATAGAGGGCAGAAACATGATGACCATACAAATATTTAATAGAATCTCGTACTTGGGGCCGAGTTTGGACACTGGGAAATGGGACTCAGTTAGGTCACAGAAACCTATTCCTTTTTCATGGTTTCTATTTTATTTCAGTAAAATTATGATAATAGGTAGAGTTTATAGAATGCCTGCTATACTGCTTGCCAAGCACTGAGACAAGTGCTTTACATGTATTATCTCGTTAAGTCCCCACGACAATGCTAAGAGGTAGGCAGGGGTGTAGGCAAAATATTGAAGCACCAGTGTGGCCATGGTGCGGACTAATCAGAATGGTCCAGGGCAGTTGATGAGCGTGGATGTCGGCCATTAGCAATGACTACAACCGGAAGGGTGCATCCTCACTAACTGAAGCTCTGCAAGTTGGCCTCTTCTTTACCCAGGGGCTTACAGAGTTTGTGTAATTGCATAAGATCACACAGCTCGTCAGTGGCGGAACAAAGAACACCCGTCCAGAGCCATCGAAATCCAAAGCCATTGGCCACAATAGTCACGGCACCTGCCTCTCAGCATCAGGTCTCTACGATTGCTTCTGCTGCCTGAAGTCTGCCATTACCAGCTAAAGGCTCAACACACATCTCAGAAGACCCTCCATACATCCTTAAAAAATTAGCAGAACCCATGTTGAGAGTGAGGGAAAGTCAATAAACATCTGAGAATAACAAGATAATAAGCTTTAATCAAGCCTCATAGTAAATCCATTCCATCAAAAATACTTGATTTTAGAAACATGACATTAGCTAGATGAATAGCAAAAAAAAAGTGATTTAGTGTAACCTTATTTCTAATGAAGCATTTAATACCACCTCATGCATGTCTGTTCATAAAATTAAATTAATTAAAATCGGCTTAGATAATAGTTCCATTAAATAGATTGAGAAGTGGCTCCAGGTGGTTCCTCTTCACGTACCCTGGGTCTATTTTGGGGACGCTTGATAGCTGAGAAGACAGTGGAGTTAAGGTGGGTTCTTCCATGCAGGATCTTTATTAATGATCTCAAAAGGCGTCCTTAATGACTCTTAATGAAAATTGCAGAGCCTGGTCTTTTCAGCGCGGTTGCTAAAAAGTCATAGAATGATGCCAGAATGCCAAGCAGGAACTGGCTGGTCCCCAGCAGTTAATTGGAGCAAGATCTTAATCCTTGTGGCTGTCTTTCCCTGCCAAGCTACAAAGCAACATAGCGGGACAAGGAATGAAGCACAGGAGATTCTGCTGCCCTCGTTTGAGACAAGAATGCCCAAGCCCCCTCTTGGTGTCTTCTGCTCTTTCTTTCTCTCTCTCTTTCTTGTACTTCTTTTTTGCTCTGTTTTTCCACTCCTCACTGTTCTCCTACCTTCCCTCTCTTCCTTCCTTCCTTCCTTCCTTCCCTCCTTCCTTCCTTCTTTCCTTCCTCCTTTTTCCCTCCCCAACAATCACTGTTTGTCTCATCCTGTCCCCCTAAGAACCCTCCCTTCCTTAACATTACTCTGAAATGCCATTCACTATAGGATTCATAAAGTCCCCTCTCCTCTTCAAGATACAGCAGTCAGAGTGGTCCTCGGTCCATGGATAGGATTTTTTTTTTCAAAATTCTTTATAGTGGCAAAGATTGAATCTATCTAGTAACGATAGTTGATAAAGCTGTTTTTAAGTGAAGGCTCACCATGTGCCAGCCATTAGACTAAAGTTCCTGACTCAGCCCACCTAAGCCTTGTGAGGATACTGCTGTTACTTCTCTCACTCTTCAGAGAAGGAACTGGAAGCTTCGACAGGATAAGTAAATTCTGACCAGTGGCATACAGCTTGTGACAGAGAAAGACCTTAAGCCCATTCACTGGACTCCCTAAATGGCAAGGAAATACTTAGATAAATTTTGGCGTACTACAAAATAGGAAAATGGGGAACTATGAAGTATCATGGTTTACATTAATATCCAATGGCACAAGAAGATGGTTGTGAGTTTAAAGAAGTATGCTTTATGGAATGCAAACACACACACACACACACATATATCTGGGCAAACTCAGTTTTTTATTGAGAAGGGCACGTATTGTTTGGAGCACTGGGTGTGGTGCATGAACAATCAATCTTGTAACACTGGAAAATTAAAATAAACATATTTGGGGAGAAAAAAAATAAAAATCTATTTTAGCAAAAAAAGAGAAGGACATAAAGCTCTGTGATGGAAAACGAATAGCCAGATTGTTTCTCTCAATAGGTCCACACTCTTTTGGAATAAGAATGCAACATTAGGTCTTTCCATTACTTTCCACCCGAAAAACAGGAGTCTAATGCTGAAGGGAGTGCGGGCAGCAGTCAAGTGTCTGCAGAACCCTCAGCTTGGAGCCTGGCTCCGTGAGGAACGATGGGGGCCATTACTTAATGACCTTGACTGAATGACTTAGCCTCTCTCTTGCTCATGCTTTCTTAGCTGTGCAGTGTAGTAAACCCTTCTCGTGGAGCTCTATGAATATGGACACTGACTTCCTGACTTGTGCATTTGGTTTACTGCTTATATCTGCAGAGTCTTCAAGAGACGCTTGTTGAATGAATAAATGAGTGAATGAACTCTAATGGTGGTAGATAGTTGTGAGGATGCAATGAGATCATGAACATAAAAGGTCTGACACAGAAAAAGTAATAGAATGTGTATCTGGATGGCTCAGTTGATTAAGCATCTGCCTTCAGCTCAGGTCATGATCCCAGAGTCCTGGGATGGAGCCTTGCGTAGGGCTCCCTGCTCAGCGGGGAGTCTGCTTTCCCTCTCCCTTTGCCCCTCCCCCCCCTCCTGCTCTCTCTCCATCTCTCTCACTCTCTCTCATATAAATAATAAAATCTTTAAAAAAAAAAAAAAGGGTAATAGACTCACCTGAATTCTCTTGGAGCCTCACTTCCCACATCCGTAAAATGGAAGCGTAGAACCCATCTATGGTTATCTACCTCTCAGAATCACTGTGGGCATGAAAAGGAAGCACTTTGTGAAACTGCAACTTCTATGCTAGAATGAGACATGGTGGCTCGAAATTTCGAACATTTCAAGAAGTCTGATGCCTTTGGAATTAAGTGGTAGAGACTGTCATCGGCCCATAGTGCGGACTCAGATCAGACCCCTGTGGTCCATATGCCTCTGAGCGTGGCTTGTTGGGTTTAGCCTCACACGTGTGGGGTGAAATTCCAGCTGTCTCACCTGTAGCTGTGTGACCTAAAGAAAGGAAATGCTTGAGACTCTGTTTCCTCACTTGGAAATGGTGTGGGCGGTTATCTTTACAATAACGCAGGGTTATTGTAAAGATAAGGTGTGACACAGTGATCATAGATGACCTCCATAACTAACTCTCTCCCCTTTCCTTTTTTCCAGAATGTTCAAGGGCACTGTTTCTTCCAGGTAGCTGAGGACAACCCAAGTTTTTATTAAATTACAAATTAGTTTGTCTTTATGGAGCCAATTTGTGCCTAGGAACTGCCTACCTGGTTTATGAAATGGGTTTTGTTGTAAATAGAGAGAATGCAGGCACCGTTTAAGCAGGAAAAGGTTGTGCGATCAATTTATAATTTTGTATCCGGTTCAACACGTGTAGTTAAAAGTTGTTATTGCTAGCAAAAATTAGTACTTGTTATTCTTTTCGCGTGGTCGCTTATACCAGGTGAAGTGCTTTGTATACATGAGTTTATAAAGCATCTTAACAGTTCTGCAAGGGACCTGTTCTCCTTCCCATTGTACTTGAGAAAGCAGGACGTGGGGCCTAATGCACCCAGTCCAAGGGCCACAGTCAGCAAGTGGAGAAACCTAACTTCACATCCTGGCCTGTTTCAGTGCTCGCTCTGCCCCTCGGTGGTGTGGACAGTGGCTTGCACTGAGGAGCTGATACCATTCCTGCTGACAGAGGCGACGGGGTTGCTCCAGCTCCCGTAGCCAGCCAGAGATAGAGCCCACACTGGAACTCTGGCTTCTGCCCCCAAAGCTGAGGAGTCGGGTATCCCTCCTCCCACACTACCAGCTGCTCCAGTGCTGAAGTTGGTCTCTCTCTCTCTTTTTAAGAAATAGAGCGATAGCACGGGTGGGGCAGGGGTTTGGGGCAGAGGGAGAGGGTGCGAGAGAATCTTAAGCAGCCTCCACACTCAGTGGAAAGCCCCACATGGGGCTCGATCTCACGACCCTGAGATCATGATCTGAGCTGAAATCAAGAGTCGGAGGCTTAACCGACTGAACCACCCAGGTGCCCCTGAAGTTGGTGTTTTTATTCATCCGTTCATTTAACAGTAGAGAGAGTCTGATTTACAGATCAATGATGGCTACTAGATTTTGCTTCCTGTCATTCCTCCAGCACCTTCTACGGATTGATTAACTGGCTTAACAAGAACCTTTTGAAGCATTGAAATCAAAAGAAAAATTCTCAGGGTTTTCATTTTTTACCATACACCAAGCACTCTCCTCTTTAATTGTTCAAATGAAAAAAAAAAAAAACCTGCTTCAATTTTTTTGCAGGTTGATTGTTGTGTTGTTGGTCCCGAGCTTGACACACAGCTGCAAAAACTGATAATAATTAAGTGCATTCTTTATTTTTAAAAAATCTTAGATGGAAGCATGAGAAACAGATCAGAGCAAAGCTGCCTTATTTGAAGGGGGAAGATGCAGCAGGTTCAAAGACATACTTCTATGATTCCCTAGGACTCTTAGAAGCATCCTGGGACAACGTGAATCTATAGAGCAGGAAAGCCTTTGAGCTTTGTCCATTAATTCAGTAAATACCTTTGAGCACTGGCTATACCTATGTGCTCAGCACTGTGTTACGGTCAGGGCATGTGGAAATAAAAGATAGTAAGTACCCCGGCCTTCCAGAGGCTCAGAGTTTGTGGGGGAGGAAAGAGAGGATACACATATTTAGAATGCAAGTGATCTCTAGTCATATTCTCTTTATTTGTGGCTGATGAGGCACAGAGAAACATCCCTGGGGCTCTGCCTTGGAAGAAGTGAACAAGACTTGTAACACAGAGCAGATTTCCTTCATTTTAGCTTCAAGAATGCTCACAGGTCCTCCCCTCAAGAGCTGATCTTGAAACACATGGTGTGTGTTTGTGGTTCATGCAACCCCCAGGTTCCCTTTCCAAGGAGGAGCAATACTTGTAAATTATTCATTACGTTTACACTGCTGATTCCTATCTTTCATTTAAGTCAAATCCCAGACAGAACAAAAGGAAAGGAAAAAAAAAAAAACCAGTGCAATAAGGAAATTTTGTCTTATTATGATTTTTGTTTTGCAAAAGAAAATAAAAAAACCTAAATGCCTTTTCATTAAGAGGTTCCAATGCATCCCCTGTATCGTGTTAATTACCTAATGGCATTAACACAATGTGCTGATCAATAGTCCCTCACAATTAGTTGGCAAAGCATTTTAACATTCATTACATCCTCCGGGGCTCACAAAGCCTCCGTGAGTGAAGCAATCTGCTAGAGCTTTATTTTATAGCTCTTGAAACTCAGGGTCAGACCAAGCCATTTGCCCAGAATCACATGCCATAGACAGTACCTATGTTGCAAAGAGGGGGAGGGGTAAAGACTCAAAAGTCCCAGTTTGGTCCTAGAATCCCACTTTCCAGATATGTGACCACAAGTGTTATTTCCTTTTACTTCCTGGCTGCAGTTCCTTTGTGTGTGAGAAGCAACCAAGTTATCCTTTGCCTGTGCCATACACGTTCTCAAGTCTACATTTGTCTGCTCACTTAATCTTGACAGGGCTATTATTATTCCCATTTTATGGATGGAAGCGAAGTAATTTGCCTAAGGTCATACAGCTAGGCAGTGGCCGAGCAAGATACAAATTCAGGTAGTCTGGGGCTAGGGTCCACATTAAGCCTTACACTGCAGGGGAAATGGGAGGCAGGTAGATTGGGACTGATGATTGTACCAGTCAGCATGATCCTGGTTATGCCGAAGTAACAACCATCCTCCCAAATCTCAGTGGCTTAAAACAGCAAAGATTTATTTTTCACTCACGTTTCCTGTCCCTATGGTACATAGAGTTGGGGGGAGTGGCAATGTACCACTAGACATCATCTTCATTTAAGAACCCCAGTTTCAAAGTCTCATCCAAGTGTCCTTGAGTGACAATTAACATAGAAGGAAGGGGGAAAAAGAGAGTGTGCGATTGCTTAGGCTCTAAAAGCCTCTACCCAGGGGAGACTCCTGAGTGGCTCAGTGGGTTAAGCCACTGCCTTTGGCTCAGGTCATGATCCCAGGGTTCTGGGATCGAGTCCCACATGGGGCTCCTTGCTCAATGGGGAGCATGCTTCTCGCTCTCTCTGCTTCTGCCTGCCACTTTGCCTGCTTGAGTTCTCTCTGTCTCTCTCTCTCTCTGACAAATAAATAAATGAAAATCTTTTTAAAAGGATTTAAAATAAATAAATAAATAAATAAATAAAAGCTTCTGCCCAGAAATGAATTACACATGTCACTTCTGTTCACATTTTGTTGGCCAAAAACAAGATGAAATATACAGAAAAGTACAATCCTGCCACATGCTTGGTATTGTAGTATTCGACCCAGCCAGCCAACATTGCAGATGACCTCTCCCAATGACCTGCCCCCCCCCACACTCACTGGGTGACTGTGTCATAGCTGAAGTGCTCCTTTCAACGCCGGATGCTGTCCCTCCTCTTGCCTTGTTCAGGTTTTCCACGTGGCTTCTACTATTTGCTTCAAGGGTGGATGAAGGATACTGCATAATTTTAACGTAAAAGTTAAAGTTAAAACATTGGCCCTGGAAGTGGAACCTTCACCAGGAACAAGAATTCTTTCTTTAGCTATGAACATCCTCCCATGATTGCCTTCCTAGTGTCCAGCTGATTTCAATATTTCTCTATTTTCGGCCCACCGCAATTTTACTTTCTTATTTAACTAACTTTGTGTTATCTTGCCACTTGTGAGGAACATTGAAGACAAAGCTTCAGTTTTGTACATGGAATCATTCATTCATTTAGTCTCTCAAATAAAGGCTGCGGGTGAGGGGCGCACGGGGGTCATGTTTTTAAACCCAACTATTGGCAAGGCGTGAGTCTCCAGGTGTGGTTTCAAGGGTTGACCATATTATATTCTACCATTTGAATTTCTTTCTATGAAAATGACATCATTTAACTCAATCTAAAATTGTTGGAACTGCTCTGAAAGTAAAGAAAGGATGTGGGTGCCTGCAGAAACGTTCCAACAGTAGAAATCTTTTCTTTCCTCAAGAGGCTTCTTGCATGCTTTCAATCCAGCATGGGCCCTGTGAAGTCAATGTGGGAAACCCATATATCAAGTTTGGGTAAAGATTTTTAAAGAGCTATAAATGGAGAGTCTAACGTTTTCTTCCTGCATGCCATGGATGAGCAGCTCAGCCCTGGGATGCAAGCACTGTGCCCCACAGTCCACTCCCCTCAGCGTAGGAGGTCAGCAAGGAATCTTCAATGAGGGCCTGATGGAGTGACGATGTCACATTTGTCTTTGTGATAACCTGGCAGAGCATGGGCTGGAAGAAGTTCAAATTAGGTCGGGGACCCTGGACTGAAGCCTGCTGAACTGGAATGTTGGTGGAAAGAGAAGGAAACAGAGTGAAAACGAAAATACTTGGCTTGGAAATCTATAGTCGATCCCAGGTTTATGCACTAGTGGGCAGAGAAAGATGTTGATACCATTCTCTGAGACAGGTTGTATAGCATGGGCAGGTTTGGGGAGAAGGGTGATAAGGACACTTAAAATTTCAGATATAAGAGTAGGGGAGCTCAGGAGAACAAGAAATTTCTTCCCATTACCAGGAAAATCTAAGAAGGCTTCGTGGTAGAGGTGGCATATGAACGGGAAGGGGTTGAACTTATGGGAGTTGGGAAGAATGGGGCTGCTACCAAAGCCAAGGGTGCCCACTCTAAGAGCCTTATGCATGTGTCTTCATTTTCCTATGTCAACAGGTATGTGAGGTCAAGGACGAAGCATGATGTGGACATGCGGATTGGAATCCACTCAGGCTCAGTTCTGTGTGGAGTATTGGGCCTGCGGAAGTGGCAGTTTGATGTCTGGTCCTGGGACGTGGACATCGCGAACAAACTTGAATCTGGAGGAATCCCCGGGTAAGTCAAAGCAAAGTCATCTTCTTGTTTAACCCTTGTCATTCGCTCACTTTGCGATGGTTGGTTTCCTGTGTGCAGAATTCAGAGATAAACATCTATAAAAGAAGCAGTTGTTTGGGAGGAGACAGGGCATTAAAACATCATACAAATATTGGCCTCGAAAGTCTAGTGAAATTCATCACAGGCAGTGAGGTTGGTGGGATGGCAGGCAGGTGTTCAGAACCCAGCCCTGCAAAACATTAGTTTCCAGACTTGACCCCCATTGGAACCAACAGAAGAACATTTTAAAACCAATGGTGTCCAGACCCATTATATGACCCATGCCAGCTCATATAAAGTAGAATCTATACAGAGTCTATAACTTCTTAAAGCAGTTCTCATGGGCAATCAGGGGTAAGACCTCCTCACCTTCTATATGACCTTACCTACCTTGAAAACTCAGCTCTCTGAATTTGACTGGCAAGACCAGTGGGTCAGAATATCCAGCGGTACCTGTGGCCTGGAAGGGTTCACTGAACCCTGAAAAGTAGTAGTGAGATTCTACTTATGCAGACTGGGCCTAATAAGATTTTGGATATATATGAGCCAGTACGTTGTACCGAGTTCTCACATATACTGTCTCTCTAACAGATGGTAGATAGATTGATAGATCGATAGATTGATAGATCAATAGATAGATAGATAGACCGACCGACCAAGAGGCAGACAGGAAGCTAAGACAGACAGAGCATGTACGGATATTCCTTTCCCCACGCCTCATCCCCAATCCTACCTTTGGAGTCACGGACTTCTCTGGTGCCTGCCATCATTCCTTGCTAATTATATTTAATATCAGGTAACATGGTATCGTGGGAAATAAACTGCAGAAGGTGGTATCAGAGAAACTAGGATTTCCACTCAGCCCCACGCTAAGCTCTGTTACCTTAGCAAGTCATATAAAGCATGTTCAGCACCCGGCATGTGATTTTAGCACAGACTTGGCTTTTGTTGCGATGTCTGCATGATCTCAGGCCAATACTTAACTTCTCTGAGTCTCCCTTTCCTCCCTATGAAAAGAGAGATGGTAATAGTGATACGGTACCTGGTGATTTTATGTCCCTTCCGCATGAGGGTTTTTCTCATCATCCAAATGGGCACAGTCCACCTCGCAGATTTTGTCTGAGGCAAAGTCGGGAAGTGGGTGTGAGGCACTTCGTAAACCACGCGGTGATGTCTGGGGGCACTTTGCCATCCTTTTAAGGGAGCCCTCACTGTCTTTAATGGTCACCACTCCTTGCCATGTAGGCTTAGGATAAGATAAGCCTCACATGTGACCACTGGGTTTCTCAAATCCTTACATTCTCTGGGATTTTCCTCCAAATAACTACCTGCTGGATTCCAACAAACCAGACACCTAATCCATCTGTGTTATGTGTCTTAAACATGTGGTCGCATGAAGAGTTGCTGTATGCTCAGTAAATTCCCGAACCTCAGAACACAGCTTTGAGGGTGTGTGACATAACGCGTTGACTTCTGGAGGCCAGTGTAGCTAATGTCCTCGATCCCACCAAGGAACACAGGAATGACTGAGCTTAAATCTGGTGAGGTATTTGAACCGCGGATTTACCACTTACCAGTGATAGAGGCTAGGGTAAGTGTCTGAATCTCCTTGCCTGGTTTCTTCACTGTAAAGTTGAGCTGAGAATGCTATTGAACTCAAAAACTTGGCTTGCGAGAAGATAGTCCTTACAAAGTACTCCGTCTTCTGTACTTTACCCAGGTCTGCTGAGGCGTAGGACGTGCCTAAGTGCAGAAATGTAGTAAAGTCAAGACACGTCTCCAAATCCTCCATGGTTTGAAATAATTGGGTTTTATTGGCTTTTCAAATGTCTACTTCCTTTTCCTGTCCATCAAGACGGATAGGAATAAACCCAGCTTTATTATCATAAATCCAATTCCAAACCCGTATTGAGTACCCGCCACGCATTCACCGGTCAGCTAACTACCATCAGTCTGTTACATTATTTAATCTAGTAACACTCCACATAGTAAATACAGACACCTTAGAGATGTTGTGGGTTCAGTTCTAGGCCCCCCACAATAGAGCAAATATTGCAGTAGAACGAGTCAAATGACTATTTTGGTTTTCTAGAGCCTGTCAAAGCTATGTTTGCACTCCAGTCTCTTAATGTGCAGTACCATTATGTCTTAAAAAACAACGTGCATATCTTAGTCTTAAAATATTTTATTACTAAAAAATGCAAACCATCATCAGAACCTTCAGCAAGTCCTAATCACTGATCACAGATCGGCATCATGAATCCAATCATAATGAAACTGATTGAAACATCGCGAGAATTACCAAAATGTGACACAGAGATCCGACGTGAGGAGATGCTGTAGGAGAAATGACGCTGATAAATTTGCTCGATGGAGGGTCGCCCCATACCTTCAACTGGCAAAAGATGGAATGTCTGCAAAGTGCAGTAAAGCAAAGAGCACTGAAGCAGGTGTACCGGTCTTAGCTTTCTTATGTTCATAAAGAAAATGAAGCTCAAAGAAATTAAAGGCATCACATAAAAACAGCTTGTAAGTGCCTCACTATGCATCATGGCTAAATCACTATGCTCTCTAATGTATGCAACTTGCTCATAGCTATCTTCCTATTGTGACTCTCCAGCTCCTCACTGTGTCCCCAGGGGCTAGCACGGTGCATAGAACAGAAAAAGAGAGAGGTACTAACCACTGTGCCACTATGGCATATGCAGGGTTAGTACCTTGACCCTGAGGTCATACAGAATCGAATAAAACTCCTTTCCCTGCCATGGACACTGGCCACATGGCCCCCAACAAGCAGGGATCCTCAAATTTTGGCATGTTTTTGAATCATCCCAGCGCTCGTTAAACCATAGGTAGCTAGGCCCCGCCCTCAGTGTTTCTGTCCATATGTCTGGACAGGACCTCAGAGTAGGCCTTCCGAACGAGATCACAGGTGATATTGATGCTGTTGGCCTTGGTTCCACACTCTGAGGACCTCTGCTCCTGAGCTTTTGTTAAATGAGATAATGCACATGAAGTCCCTTGTCCTGTGCTCAAGACATAGTCACTGTGGCTGTGGCTGTCATGGTGGCCGTATGACACAGCTGTAGGGTCTTGAGAAGACTCTGAAAATGCAAGTCCTTGTCTTAATCCTGCACCATCATCTGCCACTGATAGGACCTCAGGCCAGTTACTTACTCATGATCTCTGGGCCAATCTCACCATCTGCAAAAGGAGGTGAAGGAATCCCTGTCCCCCAGAGTTGTCGGGAAGAACGGAAGTTCTATGAGATGATCCGCATAGCCAAGCATCTGGTAATACCTTTGGCTGCAAAATAACGTTTATGCAAAATAAGTGTCACCCAATTGTTACATCTTATTTCCTATCATGACTGTTATTATTATATCCTGGCATTTGAAATTACCAGAAGATGTTGACCCGACATTCCATATATGAGAATATTATCCGAGGACAGATTCATTTCTTTAGGGGGAAATGTAATTACCACACTGTCAACTGCAAATGCCTCACTCCCAAGCTCCAGGCACTAGCAAGGATGCAAGTGAACATCTGAAGCCCAGTTTCTATCAAAACATTTAAGTGTATATTGATTAGAACTTCAGCAGAACGATCGGCAACAAATAAAAGTGAAGATGTCTTCCACTGCGGAAAACGTAATATTGATTTAGTATATGCAAATATTAGTCTCCATGAGCACTGATAGCAGAATAATAAAATGTAGAATCCAGATAAAATATCAAATGAGGTTGTATTTAACTTCATTATTTTTAGAGAAAATCAACCATCGGACTTAACAAAACCCTTCCAAGAGTTTTGTTTTGCCTGGGACAAAATGAAGGCTTTCTCCTCCCAGCTCTGAACTTGATCTGCGAAAGAAGACTGGAGCATCCATTTCATAGAATGTCAATGACTTTTTTATTTCCCTAGCTTAACATGACTGAGTTCCCAGGTGTTAACAAAATTCATCACAAGAATAATTTGCATTTACACACATTTCTCACATTTCTTTTTTAAATATTTATTTATGTATGTATTTTTTTGCTTTTATTATGTTCAGCAAGATAATTTTTTTCATTTTTTTAAACTTTATTTTATTTTTTCAGTGTTCCAAGATTCATTGTTCATGCACCACACCCATTTCTCCATGCAATAAGTGCCCTCCTCAATACCCACCACCAGACTCACCCATCCCCACCCCTCTCCTCCAAAACCCTCAGTTTGTTTCTCAGATTTCTCACATTTCTCAAGAAAGCTCAAAGCATATTTCGCATGCCTTTATTTTTAATATCTTGCCTTGCCTTTGAAATTGATGACTATGTATGATGATACTTGTTGGGAAAACATGGAGAATGTATCTTAAATGATGAGAAGTGCATTTTTTGTAGTTTCTGTTTCTTTCTGTGTCCTTTGCAGTGAATTATTCTCTGTAACCCGGAGCTTGGCAGGATGGGTAAAAAGGGTAACAGGGAAGTAGAGATAGAACTAAAAGTACAATGCATTTGGAAATGCTCCTTTTATTTATTTTTATTTATTTTATTGTTTCCTTGGATGTACTTTTTCTACGATTGCAGAAGCCAAGCAAAATACGAAGCATCTCCCTTATTTATCCATCCATTCCTTCAGAGGAGCAGTAAAGTCAGCCGAAGGGAAATGACTTTTGAGCTGAATTTGGAGTAGGAAATTGTCCTGTAGAAAATGTGGGGTGAGCATTCTGGGTAGAGAGCATGGCTTGTTCTGAGTTTAATAGGCATGAAATGATACCTTGACTTTAAAGAAATGCCAATTATTTAATTAGCTAGAGAAAGCATAGGGTACAGGAGCAGTGTCAGAGAATGAGGTCTGAAGTGGTAGAGCCCAGAAGAGAGGGGCTTGGAAGCCTTCTTCAGGGCTTAGGTTGTATCCTGTAAGCCTTGAGGAGGCATGGAATAGACATGCTCATTGATTTACATCTGTACTTCTGTTTTCTTTTATTCTTTCTGCTTTTTCAGGGGAGTGCATATTGTCCTTGAAAATATGTCTTCACAGTACCCGTGTGAAGCCCTGACGTTGGCTTTGCACAGGACGACAAACATGAAGGCCACCTGGGGAGTGTATAATGACCTATGCTTTGTGCACACAGGAGGATTCATATTTCCAAAGCCACGCTGGACTGCCTCAATGGTGACTATAACGTGGAAGAGGGTCATGGTAAAGAGAGAAACGAATTCCTGAGGAAGCATAATATAGAGACCTATCTGATTAAGCAGCCTGAGGAGAGTCTGCTGTCATTGCCCGAAGACATTGTCAAGGAATCGGTGAGCTCCTCAGACAGGAGAAACAGTGGGGCGACATTCACAGAAGGATCCTGGAGCCCCGAACTGCCCTTTGATAACATAGTGGGGAAACAGAACGTAAGTCCTGGCTTCCTTCTTCTGGTTAGCCAAGAATGCATGCTTGAATGCACCCCCAGCCTAGACACCTCAGAAAAAACTGGTTCATCTTTAACCTTTTGTCTGTTGAGCACCATAACTGCAAATGATTAAACACCTCTCTTCAGGACAGAATTAACTTATGCATGCATTCTTAGGAAATGTAAGAACTATCAGGGGGTTCCCAGCACCCCCCTCTTTTTTTTTTAATCTAGCTGAAAATGAACATCATGTGAAGGTGGATTATAATCCCCTCCTTCCCTGTCCCGCCAAATTACTCATGTCAGAGAACCTGGCATGATTAAACCAACAACGAAAGTAGAAGATCAAGTCCATGAGAATGCCATTTCTTAGGGAGCCGACAGGCCAGGAGTTCTGAGTTGCCCTCTGAAATTTAAAATCAGGAGGGCGCTGTTGATCTGGGAATATAAAAGCGCCACCAAGTGAGGCCAGGGGTTAAGTGTGAGCGCTTTAGGAGGACCCAGCAATTTCAAAGCTGCCCATATGGTTCTATTCCTATTTAGTGTGGATTTGCATCTTAGGAGACTGACGCGCTACCTACTGTGCTAACGAGGCACCTTGAATTTGCATCTTAAACGAGGGATAGGGCTACAGAGTCAGTACATTGGTATAAATCACCAATAATCAAATTATTTTTGAAAATTATTTTTTCCAAATCCCCAAATCACACTAAATCCAATGAGATGCTCAGACTCCAAGATGCACTGGAGAGGTGAGGCTGATCAAGGCGAGAACCAGAGGGACTCAGAGATGCTCTTGTCCCCAGTGTGCTCGTCCAAAGCATGGAAAAATCACCTGCTCGCCTTGGAGTTTACTTTTAATCCTTTACGCCAAGTATAGATAGTCTAATTCATGTAAATTCATGGTGCAACTCCACTATATCTCTTTATAGAAACAAAAAGAAGCCAATATATAAGACTTACAAATAGTTTCTCACAGATTCCTGAGCCAAGCAAAAGCTGAAAGCAGTGTGAAGAGTATCCCCAGCTTTACGAGGACATAAATGGGTTCATTGTCCTCATCCATGGACCTACACTTTTCTCATTAACTTGCAGATAAGATAAATCTATCTGTTCAAAAGCATTTAAAATGGAGCAGGTTCAAATGGTGGAAAGCCTTCCCTCTTTCTTTTGCATTTGAAAGATGGATGTGGGGTGCCCCAAAACCAGGCTAACCTGTTTCCAGTTCTCTGTGAAGGAGCTATGGGACAATCCATGAATCAGATTCCACCGGGGAAAGGTGTAGGTCCAGCAAACCCTGCATTCCTTGTAAGAGTCTTACCTTTAGGTCTTCACTTGTCTTTTGTGTTTGATTCGCCCCCAAATTATATGTCCATGCAAGTCATCATTGAGTTCAGTGTCCACCTCTTTCCATCCTTGGATTGGTATGCGTAGTACAGTTTGATGTTATAGAAAATAACGGTCTTGTACATTTGCTGCAGTGGATGTATGACCAGCTTACAGTGTTTTCCCTAACCCCCTACCCCCTCTGCCTGTTGTTAGCTCGAGCCCGAATGCCGGTTATTGAGAGGAGATGCATGCCTCACACTGGATATCTCAGTAACTGCATAAAATTCTCTCTTGGTTTTAGTGTTTCTGTTTTTCCTTTTTGGTCTTTCCATTTGAAAATTTTTCTATTCCAGCTGACTGCAGAAATTGGGAAAATTCCTAATTTTTCTCATCTCAGTTGTACCTAACCTTGCCACTAATAGTTGAGTACCAACAAGAGAGAGGTAGAGATGCTTGGTTTAATTTCATGATTGAGCCATCTGGCAAAATTGGATAGGAAGAGTGGAAATATTTTCTTTGCCAATTTCCTAAAGATATTTGCTGGTGTCATGACATAGTTGAAATGACATGTCATTATCAGTCGTAGATTATTAATCTCACTGTTTAACCATACCATGCATTTCTTGTGATGCCTGAGTTTCGCCTGGATACAACCCATCTGTGTGCCACGTTCAGCATGCATAATCTCAATTCATTTTGATGCTGTCAGACCTGCAAGCCAGTGAATGTGTATTGATATTCATAAATAACCAAGTGGAAATGACTGAATCAATGGAAGTGCCCACAAGCTCTCAGAGTTTGTACTTAGGCTTAGCTCTAGAAGTCAGTGAGTCATGTGTGTGATCCAGAGATAGGACGTGCACCTGGAGGAGATCAGGAGTGGTCTGGCTGAGCCCGTGCTCTGTCAGACCCCCAGTGAGTTCCGCAGACCGCCCAGACCATCTGAGTGTTTACATAACACAGATAAAATATGCTAATGCTTCACTGGGGACGGGTGGTTTCCAGCTAAATTGGCCAGATGTTTTGACATCTATTAATTCATAACGTGTGCTTAGAAATGATGTTAATGACTTCAGTATGCTGAGCCCTAATCTGTGCTGTGTAGAAAGCTGATGTTCAGATAGTGACATTTGCATGTATTCAGTCATTCATTTGATAAAGATTAATTGAGCGTCTATTATAGGCCAATCTAGGAATAAAAGAGGAATAAAAGAGAAGGGGAGACAAAGGAAAGAGACGCTTTAGAGGTAAAGTCAGTGGTCTTATGCATAATGCAGACAGGAATTACATATTTCAGTTACCCACTGTTTAGCCTGCAGTTAGAACAATATTTGTTAAATAGAAGAGCTTGATTGCAGTTTGTTGAATGAATGAATGAATGAATGAATGAATGAAATGATAGCAACAGATGGCAAAGGAGAGGAACCAGTCAAGTTTGACATCCAGGTTTCTTGCTTGAGTGACTGGGTCAATGATAGAACCACCCTCTAAAATAAGCTCTACTGGAATGGAAGGAGACTGGGAGGGAAACACCAGGAAGTCAGTTTGGGACATGTGGAGTTTGCGGTGCCTGGGATGGATCAGAGAAAGATCTCCAAGGGCTATTGGACACACACTTCTGAAGCTCTGGTGTGAAAGAACAGTGCAGGAGAGGAATCTGGTAGTCATTCAGATTCACGTGTTCGTTGAAGGAATGAGAATGGCGCAGATCAGTGTAGGGAGTATGTAACATAAACCAACAAGAAGGCACAGAGCAGGTACTGGGAGGCACCAGATGGGAGGTGAAAGATAGTAAGGATCCCATGACAGAAACAGACAGGAAACAGAATGATCAGGAGAGAATTAGGGAATGTGATGTCATGGAAGCCTAGAGAACAGAGCATTCTGAGAAGGAAGGGGTGATCACCCTGTCAGCTATAACCAAGAGGCCCAGTAAGATGAAGACTAAAAAGTACAAATTAGAATTAGATTGAAAAACATCACTGGCAGGAGGCAGATTTGATGAGAAGTCAGAAGCCAGATTGTCACACTCGATAAGAGACAATTCTGGGTTTCCGAGAAGAACCGCAATGCAGTCGCTCTCCCCATCCCGATGCTCATAACAGGAATCTATCAGTGGTTTGGAAGAGCAAGAGAAGTCACTAAGAATTCTCTCTGGCCCTTGTATGAATCTTCCAGTCCTTGTCTATACCTGAAGATAATCTCTTGATTTTGATGTCCTCTCCTGCCCCTATATCTGCATCCATTTGGGTTAAACTTGCTGGTTCAGCTCTCTGGGTTCTAGTATCCAGGTTGTGCTTGGACACGCTGGGTATTTATTCTTTGACTCCCTAACTCTTGACATGCTCATTAATTTGGTGTCTGAGCTTCCTGAGCCCAAGACTCAGTCACCAGTGAGGCTTCCTATGCTCTGAGCCTATGGGTGGAATGAAAGTAAGAAAACGGGAAGGCAAGAAGTTTAAATCCCAGGTGGACTATTGAAAGTTGAGATTGTAATAGCAGAAGTAGGTCACTGAAGTAGACCAAAAATTAAAATGTTGACATTTAGGGGAGGGTGTCCAGAAACTTCAAGGTGAGATGATTGGATGAGTTATCCACATGGTCACTGGCTCTCTCAGAACAAAGAGAAAACTTGAGATGTGAAGACCCAAGAAAATGGTTCTTATGTTAAAGATCACATTTTCCTATTGGTGGCATGCTGTATCTAAAAATCTCTTTATGGCCTTGAGCTCTTACTCATTTAGTTATTTAATAGGCACTCTGTGTTCTAGATCCTGGTGATCCAGTAGTGAGCAGAGAGACTTGGTCCCTATTTTCCAGGAGTTTGCCTTTCAAGAGGATGAGGAATGCAGAAAATGAACTAAAACATACAAGTGCTACAAAGAAAGTAGAGATATATGAATAAGAGGTGGATAGAATTATAGCAGAAGGATTATAGAGGCCTCTGAAGATTCTGTTTGAGTGCTGAGAGGGGACTGTAGATGCAAATAACCAAGAGAAGAACTTTGTTGACAGAGAAAACAGCTAGTGCAAAGACCCTGAGGCAGGAAAAAGTTTGGTGTGTTAGAAGAAGAGCAATAAGGCCCATGTTGCTAGAACATCACAAGCAGGGAAGAAAGGGGTATGAGATGAAGTTAAGGAGCTAGGAGCAGAGTATTACAAGACTGCTGGTTTTAGATTTTATTCTAAGGGAAATGATAGTTTTTAAGCAGAGCAGGGACATGATCAGATTTAGATTTTTAAGAGATCCCTTTGGCTGCCTTGTGGAGAATGGATTCTGGGGGCCACAATGGGCTCAGCTTCAGAGAGAGATTACATCTTAGACTTACGATTTACAAGAGGATGCTAAAGGGTGAAGCTTTCATGTCACTGTAAAAAGGATTGTGTGAGGTCAGTAATAATTTTAACTTGATTTTTATGACAAACGATAGGCCGGGGGAAGTGCAGCTGCTCATTCAGAAGCAAGCCCTCTCTCAGTGCCTGGCGTCTGTCCTCAGATATTTTGAAATCCTCAGCCCTGTCCTGTCCATCCCTTCCCCATTCACCATGACATCCCAATCCAGATACTTGGCTATTACTCCTCCATGCTTTTTAGAAGAATCACCTGGAGAAAAGTATACATTTGCCACGTCATTGTGTATATTAGTCATTTCTACACTATAGACTTGACTTTGATCATCATTGTTACCATGAAAATAATACCAGCCCTGTGAAGACCGAAAACATAGGTAGAATTTTGGTATTCCACACAACAAAACAGAATGTGAATGCACTTCACTGCTGGCAATATAGCTAAATATCCACAGCATCGCCAGCACGAACAGAGATCAAGAGTCTGGGGTCAGGTACCATGTTGGGAGAGTTGTTCCTATCCTTTCCATTTAATTTCTGTACCAACCTTACAGGGTAAGTGGTATATGCCTGTTTTACAAATGAGGAAATTGTGGTTCATAGAGATTAATTAATTCCCTAAAGGACATGTAACCGGTAATAGCAGGGCTGCAATTAGAACCCAGTTATGTCTGATCTCGGGCCACACTGCCTCCCCTTTGTGGTCTGGAGGTAGATGCTGGGTGCCTACCTTCTACTTTGTTTATGGGTCAGTCAATCTCAAAAGGGTGTGTGTGTGTGTGTGTGTTCACCCTCTAACGATGGGTAGCCACTGAATTTTCTGTGAACTCTCCGGGAAATGACCAGATTTTCCTCCATCTTGTCCTCACGTCCTAGGTAGCATCTCATCCCCTGAGCGTCCTGATGTGATCGCTGTTTGCATGGCAAAGGCTAAGCTGGGCAGCCTGCCATGTCTACCTCGTGATAAAATGATAACCCACCATTTAATGTAGTCCCACTTGCCCTGGAGAATGTCAAGCCCAGCAGACAAGGAGAGGTGGAGGGAGTGAAGCTTGCTGGGCTGGAAGCAGGACAAAAAAACCATAGTGGGTTATTGTGTCTTCATCAGTCCCCGCTGGGACTTTTCTTAGATCCTGCTCTCTGTGCCCATAGGGAGAAAAGAAATAATTCTCCTGTGAGTTCCCTGCTGATCAAAACCCTCATGGTGACCTGATGCTGAGGATCACAGGTTCCTCCTACTAAACTGATTAGTCCTGCAGGTTGTTGAGTCTCGTGATCCTGGGACAGGTCTCTGCAGAACCCAAAATTGGTCCGAATGAGAGAGGGAAGGGCTTGAATGGAAACTTCAGAGAACCAAGTTGGAGTCCTAATTGCTCCACTGACTACCTTAAGGTCTTGGACAACCACTTCTCACCTCTGATTCTCACCTCCGATTCCCGGTGTTCTCATCTGCACCAGGGCAGGCCTGCCTGGAGGACCGCTTCACTTCTTTCAGCACTGACATTGGCCCATTCCATTTCCTAGCCCCAGACGCATGCTGGGAGCCTGTGGCTGTACAGTGAGTGAAGTACCCACACTTCAAAATCCCACCTTCCATAGCCCAAGCAACACAAAATTCACCAGGAAGCAAGGGGGACACCCACTATTCACAGTTATCCTAGTATAGGATGGTAGTTTAGCATAATTATCATCCAGTGAACTGTCTTAAAGCATCAATATCAAACTCAGCAACAAGTGAAAGCAAAAAATTGAAAAGGTACTTGAGATAAAATCTTGCCTAACTAGACAGTGCAATCTACCCCCTCTCTCAGCACTCCAGATAGTTGAGTTTTGTGGGGGTTTTTAAGATTTTATTTATTTATTTGGCAGAGAGAGAGAGAGATCACAAGTAGGCAGAGAGGCAGGCAAAGAGAGAGAGAAGGCTCCTCGCTGAGCAGAGAGCCCGATGCGGGGCTCGATCCCAGGACCCTGAGACCATGACCTGAGCCGAAGGCAGAGGCTTTAACCCACTGAGCCACCCAGGTGCCCCAGTAGTTGAGTTTTGATTATATGAGCTAAACACCCGAACATCATTGCAAACATCCTCATACTTTCCCTTCTCTCTGGGTCCTGCTTTCAGCATGATCATTGTGATATGTTGAGTAGTAGTGATCCTGGGGTTTGATTTCTTCACTTGGGGTTCTGCTCCTAATGGGTGTGTGACTTTTTTCTGCAAACCGATGTCCCCAAGAAGAACCCTCAACCTCATTTTACTTCTGTCTTTACTTCTGTTCAACCTCATTTTACTTCTGTCATCCACCTGATGATAGCAAGTCACTTCCCCATCAAGATGCTCATTTGTTCGCTCATTCAGTCATGCATTACTCGGCTGCTCATTGAGTGAAGGCCAAGTGCCAGGCACTGAGCTGGGGGTTAGGGAGAGAGATGAGGAAGGAGGTCCAAGCTGTCCAAGACCCCACTGTCCCTCGGACTGCCACCAGGACAAGAGCTCAGTGTGGGCTTGCTATCTTCCTAGCGGGACAGCGTTAGTGAAGGACAGAAGAATGAACCAGGGTAATTGGGGAAGATCTTCCTAAAGAAGTGACCGTGAAGCTGAGATCCAAAACAAGTAGGAGGCAGGCCAAGGGTGAGGGAACAAGACCCCAGGAGGAGAGAGATGGCAAGGCCACCATCTCAGCCTGGGTTTCTGCTGCTCAAGAAGAAGCACCTGCTTCTTCCCCCCAAGCCCCCACCCCAAGGACTCTGACCCGAAATTCCCACTCAGGATGCCCGAAATACTGGGTATTGGTTTTAAAGAGAAAGAAGGTGTGTTCTCAGACCTTGCTGCTTCTGTGATAAGCTGCCAAATATCTAATTGTCCATATTCAGTCGTGTATGCAGGAAATCACAGGTGGATTTTCCCCAATCTGCAATTTATTTTTTCCCCAAATATGTTTATTTTATTTTTTCAGTGTTACAAAATTGATTGTTCATGCACCACACCCAGTGCTCCGTGCAATACGTGCCCATTATTTTAACATCAGAGTAAGTCTTGATGTTCCCTGGATGGGACACCTGCAGGCTTTTGGGGCAGAGAACACGGAGGGCTTTGTCCATTTCCTCGCAGTGCATCTGCACTCTTCCCGTAACATGGCTTTTTCTGACAACAGATCTCCCCAGGCTCTCCTTAGCCCTGACTCGGAAGACGGCCTCTTGAGTTGAGCCAGGGAGAGTCATTAGAGGGGTCTGGTTTTTCACTCTCTTCAGACAGGCAAGTGGATTTGAAGCCTTCAGGGAGTGTTGAGTGGATTAAGTAGGCAATTTGATCCATTAACTTTGACCAATCATCCTTCTTTTCTCTGAAGTTCCAGAGCTAGCCTAAGGTGGGAGAGAGAAAGGTAGAGGTGAGCTTGTGGCTCACGCAGGATCGCAGGCCTACACATGTGTGTTAGTTGTTGTTGGAAAATGTACAACACACAGCCTGTGCTTCTCCGACGGTTAATACCTGGATGAAACTTTTCTAAACAAACTGGCTGGACTTGACTTTCACCGGGGATTGACTCATTGTTCGGCGAGTCACAAAACTGTGGCCTGAGCAACTAGAAACAATGAACGCATGGTATCTTAAATAGGAGAGGGTTAATGTATGATATTTTAAATTTGTGGAGATAGAGAAAGAACAAAAATCTGGATTTTTTCCCCCTGATTCCATTATATCCTTGAACCGGGATCTCAGTTTTATTAACCTTGGCACTGATTTGACCAATGACTAGGATAAGATTCTTCAATGTAAAATTTCTTCATTGAGCTACATTGGATTTTTTCCCCTTTTTGCCACCAAGGATACTTTTTATTATTTTTACCCAGTGCAAGGCATATGTATGAAGGTTTTTCTTTCCACACAAAACTGTGTTCGATGTGAATGAGTGGGCATCCCCACTTTTTAAAGCAGTGGGGTAGCATGTGCCATAGCCCGCCATCATGGCCGCAGCTCGGCACAGGAAGACGAGGGTTGCCACTCTCCAGCGATTTCATTCCAGCCCAGAGCAGACACTTGACATTTCTGGTGGCCTCGAGAGCCTCATCTTGGCTATTCGTGCATGTACTTATTTTTACTTCACTTAAAGTCATAAAGGTATTGCCCTGCCTTGTACTTTCTTGGGTACTGATGGAACTTTTTGAAAGGTTTTCTCACATCCCAAGGTCCCAGACTACCGTTGTGAATTCCATGTCAGGAACCTCCAAGAGGTACTATTGTGTTTTTCCTACTCTGTGACACTTTTAGTCCCCAAAAGGATTTCCCACCATGACACATAAAACGAAGAATCGCAGTCCCTTCTGCTGACATCATATGAGTAGCCCCCACTCAGGACTCCGAGTGTCAGAGTGATAAACTCAAAAACAAACCCTGGTGATAATAACGGGCCTGGAAAGCTAAATTAATGAGACAATTCCAGCAGAAAAGTGTATGGCAGGGGATTTAAGAGGACGTAGAAGACACAGAGTCCCAAAGACATAACATGACCCGAGTAGCTTCTTTTCCGGGGTCTGTCCTGCCATACAGGAGGATGAGAAGTAAGAGAGGCTGGGTTCTTGAAGGTCAGTAATTGGTAGCACCATCAGAACCAAATTAAGGAAAACAGCCATAACCAGATAGAATTAGCAAATTGCAGGAAAGAGTCTGAGAAAAACCTAAAACAGATTGACTTTTTAAAAACACCAAACACGGGTCATTTATGAGCAACTCACATTTACAATACTTGTTTCCTATTCCTACATAAAAAGAGTTACCTTCAGAGCCTTACTGAAGATAAACATTTTGCTAATGCTTATATTTCAATTCTCTTCAAATTTCTAAGAACACACACATACACACTCCCTCCACAAACATGTCCCAACCCACACACTTTCATTTTCCCCTGTGGCCTTGACATTTCTGAAAAATCTACATCTTAGATGTTCACGCGCGCGCACACACACACATACACACACACAAAACTGAGTAACTTAGGTCCTAAAATGTTTGTTGATTCATTTCCTGAGCCGAAACGATCCATTTCTCTAACCCCGAAGGTCATTTGGTCAGTGCACGACCTAGTTGACATTTTGGTCCACTTGTTAGAGTGCTACAAGCCCTTCCAGCCACACCTGCCCTGTGGCCTTACACACACACCAGTAATGTGTCAGAGTCTCCCCAACTCATGAGTCATGTCCTGAGCAAGAATCCTGCCTGCCTCCCTGGACTTACCCCGTCCCTGTCACTCATTCCAGCTTGACCCTGAGATGGGGTCAGTGCTGGGGTTTACGTATGTAATCCACACATCACAACAGGTGTGATATTTTAAGAGCTAAAACTTCTATTGGCAGCTTGCCTCAAATCACATGGCTTCAAAGCGACCACATCTGAATGGTCGTGCCAAGTTCTGTTTTGGCCAGTTCTACAGTTTAGCAACCCTTTTTGATTAAACATGGCCCAAGTGTTTAGTGACTCAAGCACAATCACATTCCCAACCTGAGAGGAGCATCTCCCTGAGAAACTCAAAGGATATTTACCAGAGTAAGAAATTCTGAATCAGTTTCATAGAGGGTCAGCTGAGCAAAGCCTGACAAGCTTTTCGGGCAGGTTGGAATCCGTGTCAGACACCACTTGTCCTCGGTTAACCTGGCCCTGAGGTCTTGGGCCAGAGCTTGGGGACAAAATCTGGGGTGCCAGGGATTCCCTCTGTGGACCCTGAGTGCCCTGATTCTGAAACCCCTGGCCCATCACCTGGATTTGCGGCTGGCCTGGAAATCGGGCCACAGCCGGCCATCTGCCCACCCCTCATGCAAAGAGAATCAAAACCAGTAAGTGTCCAAGAGCACGAGCCTCCGGTAGAATGAACTGAGGCCAGGAACAAAGCATTAAGTGTCAGACAAAGCACACTGGGAAGACAGCTTAGCATGTCTGAGACCTAAACCCCCAAATGAAGACACTGTCTTAATGATCTGGCTTATCAATATTCATTGAAAGGTCAAGAGCAGGCTGTGGGCTTCATATAAGTAGCAAATTCTAGAAAATTCTTCTTGTGGAATCTACCAGAAGTAGGGGTACCTCCCACATCATTGTTTTATTCTCTTAATCCTGGATTTCAGGACACAAAGTGACAAAGGCCAATGAAAGAATTTCATACAACTTTGTTTCCTCATCTAGATATATAATCCGGGCAATATTCACAAGCTTTCAGTTCAGCCTAAAGCTGAAAAGCAATGATTGTCCAGATAATCTGGGCCCCAGACTCAGGTATGAGTGCTCATGATTGAGGTTTGGGAACCACATTACACGTGGTTGCTGGAAACTTCTAGACTCTTATTTCAGCAAACATGGTTCTGCCCCCTTGTCATTTCATTTCTTGGAGCAGAAGCTAGGCATTTATGAAAATTACTGCAATCTTTCCCCATAGTGATGCCACATAGACGTCTCCTGCAAGAAGATCTCATTGGCCATTATTTGAGTTTATTTGGAGGACAGATTATAGTGACATAAATATCCAAAACATAAAAGGAAGTAGATGTGATCCCTAACCAAAGCACTGTCAGGCATGTAATCTGAATGCAATTCTTCGTTTTCTCTTAGTACAGATGGGAGAAGTTGTAACAATCTTGACTAACACTGCATAACCTCACTTACGGAGGATGGTCCGGTTTGCTAACACTGGCATCCCTATAAGAAGGAAGAAGTGTCAGCAGTGGGTTCCAGAAAACCCCATAAGGATATTTTCCCAAGGGTTCCCCAACTCAGTACTTCTCCAGATGCCACCTAGAGCCTCCTTACCAGGAAAACAGTATGTACCACATTCCAGGAAAATCTCTGCTCCCCTATCCCTAGATTGGAGGGAAAAAAAGAGTCTCTTTCAAATACAACAGATGTTACCCCTGAAGCCCTGAATGCAAATCATCCTGGATTAGATCACCTCAAAGCTTTCCTAAGAAGTGAGCTTAGGAAAAAAAAAATACCTTTCTTTTTTAAAAAGGTAGGTGCTTTCTCTTCTGGGGGTGGGATTGGGGTTTTAATAAACACAGAAAAAAAATAGCTCTAATATGTGCAGCTGGGCGCTCTTACTCAGGCTTAGTGTTTGTTCCTGCCCATTTCTTCTCACGTTTGCCGTTTGCCTGGTTGTAGGACCCAGGAAGTGGGGTCGGAACCAAGTGAAGCAAAAACCTCTGCCCTTTGCACAACTCAGTCTGTGCAAGTGACAAGTTTGGCGTCGAGCTGCAGAGCCCTCCAGGGCAGGGCCTTGGGGAAAGATAAAACATCTCAGCACACGAGGGGAAGGCACTGAGCCTGCTGGACTTGGCGTTTCCTCAGGTCTTTCCCAGCAACAAGCTGGCCCGTACTGTGGGTCCCTGATCACAACTGCTCACAGCTAAGTCTCAGGACAGCCACATCCGTCTCCCAGAGGCGCACTCAGTGATGATTTCAGTCTCCACTTTAGGCCGGCTCATGGCAAAGCCTCAAGCTGACATGAATCCAGGCTTTGGTCTTTCTCGTCTGTGACCCCTTGTGCCTTAGTGGCCGGCACTGGGAGGTGGTAAGGGGGTGGTGCATTCTCTGGATTCCAAAAACCTGGATAGAACTGCACGTTGACAAGAATCATAAGGCTGCCTTTTGATGCTCTTGCTCTTGGCTGGAATTATATTCAACTGTGTGCTAATGCCTTTTACCTCCTGCTGATCAAATACTAGGCGTTTGATTGAATGGTAGAAAAAGAAACTATGTTTTATTTAATAAATACAGTTCGCCAAACAGAATCTTTCCCAACTGGAGTCCACTTGGGAGAGAATATGAAAAAAATAACAGGACTTTTGATAGCAAGAGTTTGGAAACAATGCCCTTATTAGTGCTCTATCTAGTCTCTCTACCTTATAGCCATTCATTCATGCATGCGTGCATGCACTCTCTCCACATGTACTTGTTAAGAACCTACCAAATATTCCAGATGCTCGAGACTCAGTCATAGATAAAACACAGTGCCTGACTCTCAGGGGATCATAGTCTAGAGGAAGAAACACACAGTTAGGCCACCCCCACACATCACAGTAACTGCTGTGCTGAGAATAAGTGCAGGCTCGAACAGGTTTCCTGGAGAAGGGGATGTCTAATTGGTTTTTAAAGTAGTGGTAGGGCGTGCAGCTTAGATGCTTCATGTTCGAGTGCATAAAATAGAATGGGCTGAGTAATATTTTAGTAGGTCATATTATGGCAGGTGTCTAGGCTCCAGCACAAAGTCAGATGTCGTTTACATTGGGACTGATTCTATACACTAGAAGCGGGGCACATGGAGGGAAGTTAATAGAATCTTAGTCAGCAGTCAGAGACAGGACCCAGGTATATGTGATCAAAAACAGGGAAGAACTTCAGGCCAATGCTTCCCAAATGATATTTCATGGAACATGTAGAGGTGATTTGAGCCAAAAAGCATTTTGTGTTCTAAGTTTGGAAAGTACCGAGTTTTAAAATCTCATTTCCGCAGAACTTATCAGTACCTTGATAAGTTGAGTTTCTCAACAAACACGTGCTTAGTGGCTACGATGGCAATGAACCATAATGGATCCATATTTCCTAAACTGATTGGTCCACAGAACCATTTTGTAAAGAAGCATCCCTTCATTCCCCGTGTTCTTTGAACAAGTTTTTTGGACAGGAGTTAAGTAGGAGAATTAGTGATGACCTCCCCAGATGGCTTCACTGCAAGTACATCAGTGGATTTCCAGTATCTCCAGGGATACTTTGGAGGGTGTTTTGCTATTGGAGTATGTGATCCGTAAGAGCAACAGTGTTTCTGATTCAACAAAACTGGATGTTTCTGGAGAGTACACCTTCAGCCAGAACTCTTACTGGGAAGGATGTATTTGCTGCCACAACCTGATGAAGGAATACCAAAGTTCATGGCCATCCATGAAATGAGAGGACAGTAGGAAAAATAGATTTTCACCATAGATATAAGACAATTCCCAAAGAAAAGTCACAAGCCAAAACCAGATGGTGAATTTAAGAGGATCTATGGCTTGTCCCACCCCAATCAGATGCATACCTGGGAACTGTGATGCTGATTTTCACCTGAACCCCCAGATTCTCAGGCAGACCCTATGTTCAAAAACTTGGGAGAAGGGGCTCTGGTTCTCATCTGGGCTTTGATCTGTCCTAAGTGTCTATGAGTAAAGAGGTCATTGAAATTCACCATGAGGGCGTGGATCTCGGTTAGGATAAATCTCAGGGCTGCAGTGCTTTTTGTCAAGTGACTCAGATATGAGAGGCCAGGTCAGTAGCAACCTTTGATGTTTCCCAACATTGTTACTCCCATCTGACCTCCCAAGTATCTGGAAACAGTAGCTAAGGTAAATAAATGAGTATACACACTTAGAATTGTATATAAGCATAATATGTATTTCAGTTATACATTGAAACATATATTCAGATATATGTATTCAATTTTGTATGTATGTATATGTGTGTATGTATGTGTATGTATATATATGTGTGTATGTGTATGTGTGTATATACATATTTCTATTATTCTTGAGCATTTCCCATTTCTTTCCATCTCATCTGTTTGTTTTCCTGTTGCTAGCCAACTGCTTAGATTGTTTACATAAAAGAATAATCTCGACATTTAGGAGGTCAATTGCAGTTGGAATTCTATTTGAAAACTTATGCTATTTTTTAATATGGTTTTCATCTTGCCCCCACTGCAGCTGTCCATCTCAAAAAGAGAAAAAGGCATATTCTATTAAAAACAACTGGTTCCATAATGACTCTAAATCTGCAAATGAGATCTATTATTCATTTCCCCAATACTACTTACAAATAAGTCCCCGTGAAGTATCAGCCTATGGATTGTTGGTGTTGGCAACTATATCCCAACTATATATTGGTCAAATCTAAGTGGTCATCACTAATAGAGGAGGAGAGGTATACCAGATCATCTCAAACCACAGTCACCTCCAAAGCCAGCCATGCTTTGCAGTGGTGCATGAGGGGGGTGAGTGAAAGCAGATGACTTCCTTCCTTAATTCCAATTCGCTTGATTTCTTGAGTTAATGCTGGTCTTTCCATGAGCCTACACATCCTGAGCTGTGTGGTGGGTCCCGGAGAGATTGCTGGTCAAATAGCAGGTATGATGGCCCTATGTCATCGACAAAGTGAATGATCAGGAAAGGGTCCACTGAACACTGACTGCTTCAGTAAAATCCTAGGGATATAACTGCAAAGACTAAAAATAATGGCCTGGAGAAGAAAAGAATTCTCCAGCACAGCATCATAGACATATTGATACAAGAGCTTATTCCCAGCTCTTAACTATATCCTGGTAGCAATGATGAAAAAAGAGAGAGGCGCTTCCAGACTTCTCTTTTATTTTAAGGAGCCACAAAGCTGGTAGAATTTTGTGGAGGGCCTGGAAAGCTCGACAGGTGACTCGACTGGTCTCTGCCGTCAGAAGCGGCCAACAGTACAGGCGACTAGGAAACAGCGCATATTGCTGGTTTTCGGAAGGACTGCTTATAGACCAGAGTCAATCTCTCAGGACATTTTCACCAGTGCCTATCAACATAAGAAAAAATGCAGAGTTACCCATTAATTGAAATGCATCCAATGGAAAGGACTGTCCTTTTTTCCCGAGAGTATAGCATTCTTGTTGAGAAAAATGTCCTTTATTTGATGAAGTGGTGGCCACATCGTGGCTGTCATGGCACAGCTGGCTGCTGCTGGAATTTCTATAAATCAGTCCCAAAAATATTTTTGAAATTCCCTTCTCTGTGAAATCCAGAGGTTCAAGAGCCAGTGAAGGCATGAGGGACTGGGAGAGTAGGTAGGATCAATTTCGTTCCAGGAAGGAAGACTGAGAAAAATAAAAATGACAGGGAGAGAAAGTACTCTGACGATGAATGATGATGAATGTACTGAGCCGATATTTAGCCAACTCCACATCCAGCTGTTCGACCCCAGCTCCTAGCACTTGCTGGGGGGACATCTTGGTATCTCAAAGCCAGGGGGTAAAAGGACATCCTGAGAAAACAGCAGTGTGAGCATTTCCCCCCCCCCCTCCTCTCCAAGACCGAGAACTAAATCTTGTCATCTTCCAAACTATGTGGGAAGAATTTCTGCCTGAGAAAGCAGTGGGGGGTGCACAGTGTGGCCAACAGATGCCTTTGCCTTCCGAGATGCTGTTGTAACAGCATTTAGTCCCAGGGGCTCAAGCCCTCTGGCCTTGCATGGTTCCTGCTGTTCAATTTTCTGGAACATTGGTCCCTGCTTCCTTCTTCCTGCTCAAGCCCTCCTCCTCACCTCTCATCCTGCCATTCCTCCCCCTAACATCTATCTTTTTCTCTGCAGTAGCCTCCTTGGTATTCAGGGCTGAAATTAACTGCTTCAGTGTCCTACGAGCATGTACCTTACTTTTATGTTGGCACATACAACTCGATCCTTTATCCTGGGGCTGGAGAATGGGTCTCAGTAAATTCTGCTAGTGATGAAGCCCTACTGTGGAATTTCTCAGAGACCTTGAATTCGGGTTACGTGAAGTGTCTCCATGAAAGTTAAAATGAAGAGTCTAACAGTACCAGAGGAAGAATCCTTATGGAATGGGCTAGAAGTTTTCCCTGAGCTCAAAACCCCTGGCTACTGGTTCTGGAGTCAGAGGATCTGACCCGACTGTGGATGAGCTGATGGCTCGTGAGCACGTGTCTCTGGGGCTCAGGGACACACGAAGGGTGCGGGCCAGAGGGCACCCCGGATGCTCTGTCAGCTCCTACAGGCTACCATTTGATGGCTCCGTTACCTGATCCCAGTCCGATCTGTGGGCTAAGTGTGTGACCAGGGTGGGAGGCTGGCAGAGAAAAGCAGATGCAGAGGGAGGGAGTTTTCGCTTCCTGACTCTACAAATGCACCAACCCTACACCTCCCCCCCCCCGGAAGATCTCCTGGAGGAGGAGATGAGCACCCCTGTCCCCTTATCCCTTCGGCTCCGACTCCCACTGGTCTGTCAAAGCAGTTGTCTTCAATGGGAGCTGCGAGCACGCATTGCATTTGGCTCCGTCCAGCCAGTTGGTGGTGTCACCTGCAGCTGAAGCAGCGGGAGACAGAGGCCTCTGTGTCACCCCTGGCGGATTTCACAAGCCAGGGCTGGCGCTGCGTCCATGTGGCCAACCAGGGTGGTCGCGCCTTTCCCCACCTCATGCTGTTTAACCCCTGGGAAACGGCGAGAGGCTGCAGCTGCTTGCATTTTTTGCCTAAAAGGAATGAAGCACATATATCTATATCAAGATATAGATATATAATGATCTCTGGAGGGAAAAAACGTATCTGCGAAGTGCAAAAATCTAACAATCTTCAAATTTAAGGAGGAGATCCTGGCACGTTTGGCTCTCCGTCGGCGAGAAATGCCAAAAATAAAAAGATGCAAGCCCTAGGTCTCCTAGTCTCTCCACCACCATTAAAGGAAAGACCGCATGGAAGTGTGGACTCTGCTCGGTGAGAGATGATCATTTCTGTGGGCTTTTCAGCTATTTTACTTTCTGTTTTTTTCTGGTGGTTCTCTTTCTTTCATACCAGCCGTGTGGTATGGTTGGAGAAAGGGTCTTGATTAGTATCTCCAAGCTAACAACTCTTTAAATACCTAAACCAAAGGAATTCAGTGCACCTACCTAGAGGAAAGGCAAGTGTCCCTCCTGATGTGATATTTTGTATTTCCCTGAAGCAAATGCTAACTGATCGACTTCTGTAGGTCTCACTGAATACGACTGCATGCATGGAGTGCTATTACTGTTTGCAATGCAACCTGATCTAAAAACATTGCATTTCTTTTTAATCCAAAGGGGACTAGCAGTTTTATTGTGTTTGCATGTGCTTTCCCCCTAGACTCTGGCTGCCCTAACAAGAAATTCAATAAATCTACTTCCAAACCATCTTGCACAAGCTTTGCATGTCCAGTCTGGGCCTGAGGAAATTAACAAGAGAATAGAACATACCATCGACTTGCGGAGTGGCGATAAATTGAGAAGAGAGCATATCAAGCCATTCTCACTGATGTTTAAAGACTCCAGCCTGGAGCACAAGGTAGAGCTGGGTCTCCAGAGTGGTTCTTTTTCTGAAGTTACTTGTCATAAATGTTCATGGGACCAGAGAGAGAGCCCAGGGGCTGCGGTGCTGGTTGGTGTGTTTCATCATTGGTTTGGTTAGGTTTGGTACTGTCTTTTCTGTTTCTCTTTGCAAATCATGAGTAGACTGAAGGCCATGAATGGAGATGCTGATTAGAAAAAGAGGGCCTCAGCTTTGCTTTTTAAGAAGAAGATAACTAAAAGAGCAGAAGAGTTGCCTTGACCTCAAGATTTTTAACCCTAAGCGACATTAGCACTCACTTGCTTTTGCTTTTAGGAGAACTCGTGTCAGTTGTAACCCTTGTCACATAATGTATGAGGACACCCAATAACTGGATGCAAACATTAGTGATAAAGACTGACTTTCTTAGATTACAGACACCTCTTCTCCCATTTTCCCAGTTGTCTGCTGGATCAGAGGCCCCCTGATGTAGGCGTAGTGGAAAGGTGATGGGTAGTGCGTTCAGCATTGGGTTGGAATTCCAACTCTGCCACTTCCTTGCCATGTGACCTTCAGTAAGTGAGGTAGCCTCTCTGAGTACGAGTTCCTCAATGCACCATGAGGATCACGGACATGCCTCCTACTTAGGTTATTATGGGAGGCTCCCGGCAATGCGTTGATTAGATTAAGTGTTCAAAAATGGCATCCATCACCATGCTGATGATGTTTTCCCGTGCCTCTCCCCCGCCCTAGCTCGAAACTGTAAAGGGTTGTGGGGAGGCAGGCACTGTCCCTGCTTAAGTGGGCTTCATCTCTGCACTGATGGAAGCTGACAAACCTTCCTTGACTGAGCACAGGAGGTGCCTGGCCTCTGTAGGAGCCTCAGGCAAAAACAGCAGGGAATTTGCAAGCAAATTTCAGGAGTTTGATCCGATACTCTGCAAAGCTCCACTGAGCAATTTTTTGTTACTTTGCTCAGCTGCCTGGGACATTCTGCTTTCCTCAATTTGGAGCATTCACACTTCTGTGCACAGACACCATTCCCAGTGAGTTTCTGTGATTAACTAACTAGAGGTTGCAAACTTCAAAATTAGTATCTTCTCCTCTACTTGACAATTTCACAATTTGAAATAGACTGTGTCTGTATGCTAACAAAAAGAAAAGAAACATTTTGTCTCACTCAGCACCCTCCCCCCCCAAATAGCAAGTAGGCTTTTCTTATTTGTAATATATTTAAGGGGCTTAAAGTCCAAATTAAATGCATTTTATGTCCTCGCTGCCACATTGAAGGAGTTAGAAAGAGCCGGGTTGTCTAGCAAAAAATCTTCTCAGTTAGCCTGGGTAAATACCTAGGTCCAAAGCTATACAAAACCCTTTTGTTCATTCTTGCTAAAGACATACTTGCTTCACTAATGACCTGACCCCTGCAGGCTGTAGATAATTTTTAATGCGTATTATTCAATAGCAGCTGCATTTCACCCCGGGGACCTGGTGTTGGAGCCGACGTGGATGTAGGGGGTTGTGGGGGGCCCACAGTGTGTCTAAGGTTGATTTCTGGGTCCAGGAGAGGTTCTTCTAGGAGAAGCAAAGGGTAGCATCCTGAAATGACGTGAGGGGATTTGCCCCCTGTCTGTCCAGCCTTGCACTATGCAGCGTAGACACTGCCTTGCATGGGTTCCCCGCAGTGAGGACAGTGGGGGCACATCAGAAAACTCTCACTCCCCTCCTGTCACAGAGACACTCCTCATTGACTCTCGTTCTGAGACTCTCCCTAGGGGCTGCACTGCTGTCAAGCAGAGGGTGTATAATACGTAATAACCATTAGGCATTTACCAAATACCAAGCTGGTAGCACAAATTCACTTACAATGGCGTGTGAAGTAAGTGTTCTTATGAGCTTCATCTTACGCTTGATGAAATGGAAACACAGAGAAATGATTAAGTGGCCCACCCAAACTCCAACTGTCAGTAGAGGGGCTTCCATCTGAACCCTCTGAGCCCCCAGCCGCCGCCTGGTCTGTTGGCCACACTGCCTCTCCAGAGAGTCCTGGGGCTTGTTCTCTCCCAGGCCCTCAAAGAAAGGCAACAATTCTGTGCTATTCTTGTTCTCTCCTCTTTGAACTTTGGGTGGGGTGGGAGGCAGGGGCCAGGCGCCTTCAAGTCCGTAAGGTTCCAGAACTGGAGAATAGTATCAATGTGAATCTACTCTGTGCCCGGTGTTTATGTGTATCAGTTTATCAGAGAAATGTTACTATCCTGCTTACAAAAAAAAACAAACCTGAGCCGTCTAGCGGTTAAATAGAGGTCACAGATCTCAAAATCTGGAAGCCACATTCTGCTGACTCTAAGGTACCATCATCCGTGAGATGCCCCGTTTTTTATGGAGCACTAAGAAAGAAAAACCCAGTATGGGGAATCTGGAAGGAACTCCTCCTAATAAGCTGGGCTAACCCCTCGAGTTAAGGATAGACAGAAAAAAATCCCACCCACGTGCCCATCCCCTGGGATTGGTTAGGAGAAAAAGGAGCTCTCCAGGAGGTTAGACTCCAAAATGGAATCCACAGTCTTGCTGCCTGATTTCACACACTAAATGTGGTCTTTAAAAAAACCTCAGGTAGGGAATTGGATGTGAAGTGGTCCCGGGTTGATATTGCCCCCTGCTGGCCAGCAGAAGCAATCACAAGCCTCTTTGGAAGAACTCAAGGCTTTACCATTCCATGGAGAATAAGATGCACTCTGCTTTCAGATATTTAAAAATGGGGGCAAAACTGTGCCTCTTGGGATTGTTGTAATATATACAGCATTTGTGACTCCAAAGACCTCTTTCCTCCCACTGCCCTACCCTGCTTCTTAGGAGCGAGTTTGCACCCTTAAAAGCATGTTTTCCAAAAGGAAAACAGGAAATGGAAACATTGATTTTTACCATTGGAACTTTTGTGGGGGAAGAAAAGGCTTCATTCTGTTTGAACAATGAGAAGATGTGTGAACGAGGGAAGGCTTTTCCCTCTCCACCTCTGTACTGAGTTAGAGAACATAAAAGCTCCTTCGAAATGATATTCGGACATTTCCTGATCACATTCGCTTATAAAAATGGGCACCTCTACCAACAGTGTTCTGTGAAATAGGTCCTTTATATACCTTGTGGTGTTTCACAAACACCCATTGAATGAATGAAGACTCAGGTTAAGGGGAGGTTTAGAGGAGACTGGCTTGACTCCTGTAAACTGGTCTCGGGATATTTTTTAGAACTCCAAGAGCCAAAAGGCATGAGTCCGTGTTGATCTGACTCTTCGCAGGAGAGAAGACTATGAAGTTCTGATCGCATCTTACCGTGTCATTTCGTGGTGGTACATACACAGTCACACTCTCTTGCACACTCATACACTTACACACTCACTCTCTTGCACACTTGCACATGTGCACTCTCATGCACGTACACACACAGAAGCAGCATGCTCAGGACTTGTGGCATCACCAAGATTGTGCAGCATGTGTTTGCTTCCCTCTCTGGTCCTCCGTTTCTGCATCTGTGAAGAGTCAGACAGCCCCTGGCATCTTGGAGCACTCGATGCCATGAGTCCCCAAATTCCCTATGACTATGGTGACCCTGGTTTGCTCAAGATATTTCTTTTCTTTTTTAAGATTTTATTTATTTGAGAGAGCCCAAGCAGGAAAGAAGAGACAGAAGCAGAGGGAGAAGCAGACGCCCCGCTGAGCAGGGAGCCAGACGTGGGGTTCGATCCCAGGACCCTGGGATCATGACCTGAGCCGAAGGCAGATATTTTACTGACTGAGCCACCCAGGCACCCCAAGACCTTGATTCTTTCAATGTGATTATTAGTAGCACCTCCCTTCACTTTCAAAACTCACTGGTGTGGATAATAAGAAACATGAAGGACCAAGCCCCTTAGCCAGGTCAGAATCCATGGTTCCCAGCATCCCCATGAGGATTTTCTGAGCAGACCTGTGGGTGGGGTGGGGGCATAATCCAGGCATTAAAGGTCCCCCCAGGTCTTCCCAAATTTCACAGAAAAATCCTCTGCCCTTCTTTAGCCTCGAGCTAAATACTTCCTGAGACAGCTTACAGATCTCAGGAGTGAACAAAAATTAGAATTACAGTAAAGGCATGTAGAAACGTGGCATGAGTGTCAAATACTATGGACCATATTGGATTTTTCTCCTCTCTTACCTGTGACTTTTTTCTTATCAAAAAAATGAATGCATTTTCACCAAGAAAAGTTTATATCAATCATATAAGACAAAAAGAAGAAAGTAACATCTACAAGCTTACAAGCCAGGATAACCACTGTGAACATTTTGGCATCTGTGTCCCTACACCGTCATGCTTACAATTCTTTATGCTTATCTATGTGATTTTTTTTATTTAAATGGGACCATTTTGTACATAATGATTTGTGATACAGTGTTAAGCACTCTTTGCCTAAGCCTTTTTCCATTTTATTAAATATGCAGTTACAAAATAAATTGTAACTACATACTACTTCCTTGCATGTTTTAACCATTTTTGGCTTTTTTCTCAGTTTTTCTTCTTATAAAGTATAAACTGAATTGCAGTAACTATTGTCTTAGTTAAGTCATACACCCATGCTTAATTTCCTTAGGAATAAGATCCTAAAAACGGCTACAAGAGAACGTACATTTAAAAATACTTGACGTGCGTTCCGAAATTGCTCTCACAATTGTGCGTCTACTTTTACATTGCTACTTGGGTAGGAAACAGCGTCTCCCTAGCACTGTTATTTTTTTTGAATTATTCTTGAAGTTGAAAGTCTATCCGTAGATGTTTTTATGTTTTGGTTTTGCTGTTTCTCCTTTTGTGATTTGCACATTCGTCCTTTCCTTTCCTTTCCTTGTGGTGCTCACCTCAGTGTTATTGATTTGTAAGTATTCTTTATATATATAGTGAAAGACTTAACCCCACCACATTTACAGGAAGGGGATATTTATCAGCCTCCAGTTCTCATTTCTCTTTTAGGACGGGGCTCTTTATTTATTATTTGCAAAGCTTAGGATGGGGAAGGCAATTAATTACAATTACTTATGGATGTTTTTAGGCCAAATAAACCAGCCCAATACCTGTAATGCCTAAAGAGAGCTCAGTAACACAGGGATACATACTTGGATGGACTTTGATAAGCTTAGTTTTCAAAAACAGAATATCGCCACCTCTGTGATACTTCCTCATCACGGGAAAGGATGGGCTATGTTTAATATATACTTCAGAACTGGTTTATGGGAATTTATGCTTTTGATGTGAGCATTTTAGGAGGTTAAGTATTAAAATCAAACCATATCAATGATGACTAGATTTCCTTCTCTTTTTTTCCAATGCTAGCATCTTTTTGCTAAATTCCAAAACCTTTTCTATTGAGAAAAGGCCTCATTGTGTGATTGTGAAAATTTTGAGGATAAAAAGCCTTTTTGTCCTCGACTAATATTTTCTTAAGTAGACGAATATCTGAGGATCTTGTTAAAAATACAGGTATCCACCCATTACTCTGTCCCCAAGATTCTGATTTTCCAGGGGGAGCTACATTTAGGATTCCAGGATTCCTTTGTCCCAAATTGGTGGCCAACCTTCTCCGTCCTTGGCCGCACATTAGGATTTGGGGGTGTCTCTTGCCAACCACCCTCAGAGATCAGGTCATCTCAGAAGGTCCTAGATCCACACTGGATGCCAATATGGCCTCAGGGAACGTCTCCGTATAGCTCACAATGTTCCTAGGAAGCTCAGATTCTAGAGTCAAGTAGATCTTGGTTCAAATCCCACTTTGGAAATAGAAGTGGATGCAAAGAGTGGTTAATGAATTTATGGGTCGTGAGTGGATGCTGGCATGTTGAGAGCCTTCCATCACCCAGGTGGGCATTCATGCATCTCCTTTATCTCACAAGTGTCTGGTCTTTGTTAAACAACAGAGAAAGAACATACACTTGATTACTGGATAGACATGCTTGAATCCAGTTCCTACCAATTCCTGAGAGCGACACAGGACAAGGTGATCTCACTGAGAAGATAATGATCCTAATACCTGCCCCTTCGCTGGGTTGTTGTGAAATTTAGTTGACATAATAGTCACAGAATAGATGTTGGAATAAAGGCAATAGTTATCCTTTTCCCTTTCCTTGTGATTGATCCTATGTCAATACACATCTGGGTCAGGCTAAGCCCACACTTAACATAAATCTCAGACGTGTAGAGCTTCCATAAAGAAATGACCTCATTAAAAATGGTGGGAAGAAACAGTGTTCCTGTGACTTGTATGCCAGGGTCACAGTCTTTTGCAAATATCTAATCACCTAAGAACGTAAGGTGCAAACCAACCAAGTACGCACTGGCAGCCCATTGCTGGAGGCCTTCCCAGCCCTGCCTCCCAGTCAGAGCAGAAGCACTGGCCACTGTGGCCCCCTGGGATGTATTTAAATATGTAAGAGTCATTCAGTTGTCTTTTCTCTAAATGATTTTATTATTCCAAATTCTCTATTATCACCATCTTCCAAATAAGATGAAAAAGATTGGCTCTTTAAGGACTTTGGGGGTTTGAACATCCCCAAAGGCCAAGCCCTTCTTCCTGGGAGACCAAACCAGCTAAGGATTTTAGATTTCACAGATAGGTCTCTTCGTGCACCTGCAGGGACTATCCTTCTGTCCATGCTCCTGATCCCTGGGAAGTCCCTCGGGCCCCGTGCAGAGCATTTGCTACCTACTCACTGCTTCAGACATCCACCAGGGCAGGTGCTGTCAGAAGACAGAGAGACGTGGCTTCCACTCCCTTCGAACTCACACTTCAGCTTGTGCAAGTCATTGAACTTCCCATCCCAACACGGCTGTTGTGCAGATGAAAGGCAGGGAGCTCATGTGGAGCGCCTCGAGGCAGCAGTGTTGCGAAGACATTGGCATTTGTTGATCGCTCGCTCCCCCATCAGGCCCCACCGCAAGCGTTTTATATTTGTTACTTCATTTCATTTTTACAACAGTCCTTTCATGGAGGTATTATTGCTTGATAAACAAGGGAGGCTCAGAGAGAGTAACTGTCTCAAGGCTCAAACACGTAGAAGATAGCAAAGCAGGGATTCAGATCTAGCTCTTTTTCCAAAATTCGGATTTTTTTCTACCACTCTTTGCAGGATCTTATTTTCAAGGTGTCTGCTTTTCATATAGTTTGGAATTGTGTTGAAGATGAGGCCAATGGGGTGTGCCAGAGGGATTTTATAGCTATGCGTGCGGCAGATACCTTGGAGGCAGAAAAAAAAACAAAATTAAACCATAAAAATTTCTCTCAACCTTTGTTTAGTGCCCCCCACACCCCCATGCACGCGCACACACGTGTACATATTGCATGTATGTAGACACATGCACAGTCATGGGCACATATGTGTACGTGCACATGCACAGACACATACATGTGTGGATACACATGCATGTGCATACATGGATGCACATGCACAGGCATGTACACATGCACCTGCACACATGCACAGACACATGCATGCATGTGCACACGGCACAGGTGTGTGAACTGCAGGTTATAGGCGCATGCACATATGTACGCACATGTACATGCCTGGGCAGGTGTGCCGCATGCATGTACACATTCTTGTGCATGCCTAGACACGTACACGTGCATGAATACACGCATGTATGGACACATACGCATGTACGTGTGCACACGGACAGACAGGCTGCATACATGTACACACTCGTGTGCACACCTAGACACATACACGTGCATAAATACACATGTATGGGCACGTATGCATGCACACACACACACGGACAGATAGGTACACGTGCATACATGTACACACATATGCACGTATATGCACACACAATCCATCACATGTTCCTGGCAGCTCCCGGATACAACAAGGACAATGCCATCACTCTCACTGCCCATGTGCCTGTGGAAATCCAGTAGGTGACTAAACAGCCATGAAATAGCTCTGTCTTGGGGCTGTGGGGTGGGCACGCTGAGCCCTCACGTTGCCCCTGAGTTGTGTATCCAGACAGCAAGCTGGGTGGCGGGAGCTGTCGAGGAGACGGCTTTGTGAGCCAGTTGGTTTGAGGGAACAGGCCAACCGGGAAGGAGCCCCCTCGCAGGCCAGAGGCGCATCGGACAAGACTAAGGGTGAGCGTCCGCTTCAGGCCCAAGTCAGCCACCAGCTCTTGGCCACTTTTGAGGTAATAATAGTACTACCTGTCATAGACAGTACTTGCAATGAACTGGTGCTGAGTCCTTTCAAAACGTTCATTTGACATTTTTGTTCTGTCAGCAACCACTTAAAAATAAGGACTTGTCACACAAGGGAGCCTTTGGATAATCCTTTGGCTGAGTACAGGTGGTTCTCATCTGTGTTCAGAATTTCTCTCAGCCTCCTCTGGACTTGATAAAGAAATCGATGTTAACTAGGAGCTTGAAAGAGTTCTGGAAAAATGCATCATAAACTTTGACATTTCTCTTTCTTTTTTTCCCACCCACTCCTGTCGGAGTTAGGACAAGTGGCGTGACATCGTTAAGGAGGACTTGTGGTAAAGCCAAGAAAGCTAGGCAGATGTATGAATTTTCTGATGGATTAGGATGTTGCATTCTGGAATTAGGGAATGAAAAACAGGCATTGCATTTTTTTTTTCCTGGAAAATGTACAGAATTTGTTGAACCATTCCATTTTTTATTTAGGTGCAGAGAGGTCTCTGGTCTTAGGTCTTCTTTCTTGTTTTTCCAAATCATACCCTTCCTGATCATTTTCATGACCTTATTTTCAAAATTATTTTTATTTTTTTTTACTTTTTTTTTATTATTATGTTCAGTTAGCCAGCATATAGTACATTGTAAGTTTTTGTTGTAGTGTTTTAAAAGAACTATTCTGCTATGGTCTCAGTTTTATTCTTGTAAGGCCCAAAATAGCAAGATTGTTTAGGCCACCTCCTTCAGGTGGGAAGAACAGATTTCAAAGAAGCTTAGCAAGAGCATCCATCCCTCATTCAAACAGAGGCTTTGTGAGACTCCTTTATATTTGTGATATCACCCTGTAAAATTACTGCTATTTCTAACACCTTCTAGGCAATCAAATGATATCAAGGATCATTTCACTTGTCTCTTTTTTATCAGACCAATTATTTAGCTCCAGTCCCACAAAGCCAGTATTTTCAGAGTCAGAAGTACCAATTTCATCCATAAGTGCTATGTAGAATGGTAAAATTATAACAATTTCCAAAGGATATTGGCTCAGTCCTAAGAGCAATCCTAATGCCGCATGTGTAGACCTCACCAACACCTACAACCAGTGACTTCTAGGCAAGGAACACAGGAGTAGCTACCAATCCTTTGGGCTTATTGTAGCTTGGGAACTGGGCCAGTAGAGAAAGGAAGAGTGTCCTCCCAAGGATGGGAAATTTGAGAGAAGGTGAGCTGGAAGATTTGAGTGGAAAGCTTTGTAAAGTCCTGCTTGGAATTCTCATATGTCAGTCAGCCTCCTTACCAAGCAAGATCATAACGTACTATCATAACACATTATTGATACTGTATTATCATTAAGGATCTTCTGTCATGCCTGGTATAGTGTCCTCCCTTCAGAAGACCTTCAGTCTTCTGCTCCCTTCAGAAGACCTTCAGTCTTCTGAAGCTATCCATCTTAGATATGTGTTCACATGGTTCCTTATGAGTTTACTAAAGATGAGGAAATCTACCTTCGTTCAAAGGTCAGGTTACTTGGGAAGAAGTACGACAGTGAGACATTCCTCAGACACATCTGTCACTCATAGATTTATTACTGATAATTATTTGGTTAGACACTAGACACCAAGATAGGGAAATTGTCTATTTCAAAATATGAAATTATTGAAAATTAGTCCTTCCCTCTTTTATTGCAATTATGCCTTTTCCTCAAATGATCAATTAAGGGTGCTCTAGCCATTGTCATGCTACATAAGGCTTGAGTTTAACAACAGAAGTTAAATTCCTTCATTCACTCATGCAAAATGAGCAGATTATCCCAGTTGAGATTCTTCTTTAATTTAACAAACATATTAATTTATACTAATGAGACATGTGCTAGAAAATGATCTTTTTTCCAATTAGATTTATCCAAAGATGGAATGGGCTCTCAAGCGAGGGATTGATTTCCTCCATCACTGAAAATCTTCAGGCAGGAGTTAGTTCATTTCTGAGGGATTTTACTGAGTAAAATTGGCATGAGTAAGCATTGGATGAAGGTGACAAATACAATCCACTCCTCCTATAATATTGTGTTATCTCACATACACAATTGGGTAAAAAGACAGTATGGCCATAGTTTGGACAATTAACTAGGTTATTGCTTTGGTTAGAACTATTCTTTACATCTCATAGAGATGCAAGAATTTTGTCAGTACTCTTTAGCTCATAGTTGAAGTGGCCAATCTAGGAGAAAAGGGTAATTTTCCTCCCACACATATAGGAAGATTTTCCAGGCCTGACTCAGACACAGACACAGAAACAGAATATTGGAAGCTCTGTTCATCACCTCTGAAAGCTAGCTTCCCTGGTCACAACTTTGTGGATGAAGATTCTAGAATAAGCTTTTCCTGTGTGACCAAACTCGGGTTGCAGGCTTCCTCACGAGAGATCTAGGAACCCCAAAGCCTCATGGCTCTGATGTCATTTCTGAAGATGCTTTTCAAAAGAATGCAGGGCAACATCCCCAGACATGAACAAAATGGAGCACATGTCCTCCCTGCCCCCACTTCCTTGGAAGGGACCCCATGTCTCAACCTGGCCAAACGAATAGGAAAGTTTTATTTTTAAAACGCTGTAATCACTTTAAAATTGTGATTCTTCTTATTCTGTTACTCTTAAATAAAGTGCACTGTGCCTTTTCTTTTTTTCCCTGCTAGTGGTTCACTCCTGCAGGGCTTGAGAAAAGGCTCTTTCCTTTGTATTGCTTTGTGCTGATGATCCATCCATGAATCATGAAAATTCAGCAGTGCCAGTTTATTAAACTCACTCATAGGGTGTTTCTAAGGGCCATGCTTGGCCCGGATCATGATTTACTCTCATTCTAACCACGATTTACATAAACTTGAATTTTTAACACATTCCCTTTCTTTGTATCATGAGCCGCATCACTGAAATATAGCAAAACACGCTATACGGCATGTTATGAAGATGTCTTCATGCCTTGAAAACATCAAGGTGGCAGCAGATAGTACACCCAATGACACATGACACTTCAGGGGTAAACCCTGGATTTCCTGCTTATAATCCGTGAAGTTCTGGTTGAGTTACTCAATTATTCTAATCTTCGTTTTCATTATCTGTAAAATGGAGATATGATAAACAGTATCTTCCTCAAAGCATTGTTGTATTAACTAAAAGAGATCGTCCAGGTAAAGCCCATGGTATGGTGCCTACCTTGTACCAGGCATTAGTTATTATTATTCAAATATGTTACAAGGTTTTGACCATTTCCAGAGTCAACCAGAGCCCTATGGATTAAAAAAAAAAAAAGTAATCAAACTCTAAGATCTCAAAGAAAGCACTTGTGACTTGTTCCAAATGGCATGCTCTTTTAATTGGTATTAATCCCAATTTGGTTGGCTTCAGGCTTACTCTGCTCTCAGACAGTGGTCTAATAGAGCAAATGCTCCATTGAGAGCCAAGAGGTGTGGCTTATTATCTGAACTTGGTCACCAATCCCCTAATTGACCTTGACAAACTCTCCATATCTGACTCTCAATTTCCTCATCTGAATTTATATATATATATATATATATATACACACATATACACACACATATATATATTCTCTTGAAGACCAAGGACTCAGTGAATTGTAAAGCCCCAATAGTCATTTCCAATGACACCTTTCCTAAAGGTCCCTGGAGAAGTGGAGAATTCTACTCACTGGCAGAGTATCTTTTAGGAGGCAGGGGAAGGAATAAAGGCAGGTCTTTTCCTAAGACAAAAAAAAAAAAAAAAACCCACAAAACAATAACAACAACAAAAACCACATAGGAGATTACAATTCCTTTTAAAAGAATCCTTTCTAACATGATGGACCAAACCGTCAGCCACACTCTAGGGGACCCTACTGAGTACAAGGTACCATTTTTTACAGAGGAATAGAAGACAGCATTCTAGAAGGCAACGCAGGTTGAAAAGTAGGCTTTGGCAAAGAAGTAAGCATAGAAATACACTAAGTATAATTAATGGATTACAGGGAACACCTGTATGAGGTTGCCCTGTGCTCTAAGAACCTGCTCTGGCGCTTTGCATATATTAACTCTTTCATTCTCCCAGTAACCATAATGAGATAGTTCCTATTATTATCCTTATTTTCTTGGTGAGCAAACCGTGGCATACAAAGCTTAGCCAACTTGTCCAGGCTTCCATAAATAGTAGGTGTTAGAGCTAAGGTTAAAATCCAGGTACTCTAGCTCCGGGTTAGTTCATTTTGCTCACCACCAAGACTTAAAAGGATAAGCGGGGCCAAGTGAGGACAGAACAGATGTGAGGTGAGCAGGAGAGAGCTCTAACGATGGCAGGAGAGAACGTACATGTAACTTATTATAGCTGCAGGCCCGAGTGTTCAGACCCTCACAAGTCAAGAGGAAGTGAAATGAATCACCACCCAATGTCAGTACCCTATCATCCTGAGCCAATTAGGAATGTTCTTTCCATAGTTCTGTTCTCCTTTGTGCTTCCAAAGTAACAATGCACTCCATTCTGAAACCCAGTATTTTATATTCGATTGACATCAGCTTCCCGATGTTCTAAGGCTCTTCCTTGTGACGGTGCTGGCACTGGAGTTCAGACATGAAAATAATACAATTTATTATTCAGTCGTAACACAATTAAGATAATAGCTTTGGGAACCTATGAATGTATTCATGCCCCCATGTGACAGATCAGAAAAGGGAAGTTCAAAGAAACTGGCTTCACTAACAGCAAGCCACTGACAGAGTGGACGATCTGGAGCCGGAGGAAGTCTTTCCAGCTTGCCAGTCCAGGCAAGTGAAAAACCTAAAGCCATGTGCAACCTGAGGCTTGACCCTCGATGACTATGTGACATTTTTAAGGTCATCACTGAGAAGCATTCAGGAAAGGAAAGGAGGCAGAGACTCGGGCTTTTGGTCTACAGGAAAGACCTCTTCACAGTAAAAATGGACCCAACATGGAAAGAAACCCTTTGCAAAGGAGTGAGTTCTCAGACACTGGGAGTGTCCAAGTCAAGGGCAGATGATCCCCCTAGGATTGCTGCCCAAACCCAGCCTTTGTTTGCCCCAGCAAAGCAGAGAACGTCATCTAATGGTCATCAGCAGGCATTTGAGTAGACCTCGGGCATGTCATGGAAAGGATTCCTGAAGGCCACGACAACTTAAAGTTGCTATGATGATGGTGGGGAAGATAAAGATATAGAAAGACAGGGATTCAACACACTAAAAATTATCGTTGTTTTAAAAATCTTATGACCAAATCTATCTAACCTATCTAACCGGTTTGACATTCATCAGTCAGTCGACAAAGAATAATTAGATCTTGTACAATTAGTTGTTAGAAGAAATTCAGACATGTATCTTTCCTTGACTTAACTGCTCTGTGGCTAACTTGCTGATTTCTAAGCTGGTATGTATATGCCTCTCTCTGATTGTGCCCTGTCCTTAGGTAGTGCTCTTGGTAATACGGATTTTCTGTAGTTTTATCGGGAGTGAGGGTGGCTTATCGAGATGCTTCGGGGGAGTATTCCGGTTTCCCCTCCAGATGCCAAGCAGGTTGTTGGCAAGCAGGCAGACCCTCAGTCCTGGGGAACAGAAGAAGCATTGCCCCAAAGCAGCAATTAAGGTGCACTCTCCAAACAATGTTATGCTTCCCCCATGGAGCTCGCCCGTCACTGGACATTGCCATTCCCCCACATCTTAGCCAGGACACCGAGCGAGACCACACCAAGAAGCAGGCAAGAGAATAAAAATCATGTAACTGTTAATTGTGACTATCACACCAAGTTGGACTGATTTTATTATTTCATTGAACCTGACCCAAACCTTCGCTCAGTACTGGGGACAAGCTTGCAGCATTGCCAGAGTTCCATTTACTTGTTTCCTTTATAAAGTAACTGTGAATTTCAAGCCAGGGGTTACAAAGTTTCAAAGCCAGGCTTAGTTTTCTGTTCCCTTGCCCTAAAAATGATCTGCATGCTGTGTGATCTATGGCAAGTTGTTTGACCTCTCTGGCATTGAGGGAAAATGAGGGGCCTGAGGGAGGCTAATATTAAGGTCTTCTTCAGCTTTAAAAATCCTTTCTTCCTTCTGAAGGAATTGGATTCTTCTTCATTTAATGACTCCAGGGTGGTTTCAGGAAATTAGACGGGACTAAAGCAAGTGCCTATTCAGTGTTGACCTTCCAGAAGTTTTTAAGGCTAGACGGTGAAATCACTGAGCCCTCTGGATATTCAGAATAAAGTTAGCACCATTATGCAGGTGCTAATGGAGCAGACAAGAGAAGGGCATGGAACACGCTGGGCGGTCAGTTGGGTTTCTCTGTGTGAAATGAACGGGCTTTGCACTCACTGAAGTTCTCTGAGGCTGCTCTCTCTTCTAAGATTCTGTGATCTTATTTTTTAATAGTTTTCTTTAAAAAAGAGGCAGGAAGACTCGGGCAAAACCTTTCCCTGTGTCCCCCACCTAACAAGAAGTAGAGCAAGACCCTTCAATGACTCAAATTTACTCATGAAGAAAGTCCATGTGAATTTGATTTGTGACCTATATGGCTGTGTGCTCTTCTGTTTTGCTCAAGGGATGCTAGTGCAGGGGAGGAGAGATGGAGAAGCTTGTGCAGAGTCCCCTCCTGTTCCTTTCTGCTAGGAAGACACCTGGATACACTCCTGGGCTCTCACTGGAAGGCTGGAGGGAGGGATGGAGATGATGCTCTGTGAAGGGTTAATTAAGATATGGATTCCTCCTTTAAAAAAAAAAATGTTTTAATGCCTTGTTTCTTCTTGCTGTTTTCCCCCAACTCCAAACACCGGGAAAACTTAACTTTTCCCGAAGTCCAACTTTGCCATGAAGTAATTTATTCTCCTTCTTCTTCTTCTTCTTTTTTAATTACAGTATTCTCAAATGAGGGATGAAGTATTCAAGTCAAACTTGGTCTGTGCATTTATCGTTCTTCTATTTATCACGGCGATACAAAGTTTGCTTCCTTCTTCAAGGTAAATACGAAAGGATTAAGTTTTCAGGGGAAATGTCTTTGTGAGTTGATGGTCCCTCACGTGGAGCCAGCCAGCTGACCTTCCCAAGGGATCAGAATTTAACATAACGGGATCCAGAATTTAAAATAACACCAAAATGTTTGACAATATCACTGTCTATCCTGGTTGTCTTACTTTGCATCATCTCATTGCTCTGCAATGAGTCTTTCTCATGATCTTAATAAAAACAACCACCAAAATCAAAATAGGCCCCCCTGTTATTTGACACTGCACCCATGAATGCAACAATTAAGTATTAGGGCCTCTATCACCACGATCTTGTGCCTCCATTAGTCACCTCTGTTTTCATACATATAGCACCAAAGCTTCCTGGGCCAGCAAAATTGGCTCTTTAATAATAACACAAAAACCTATATGTGGCCAGTCACTGTTCCACATACTTTCCATGCAGTAACTCATGAAACCCTCATGGCAACCCTATGTGGTAGGTACTACTGTTGTCCCCATTTTAAAGAGGAGAGCATGAAATAATTTGTACCTGGACTCACCATTGAAAAAGTTATAGCCTGCTTTCAAACCCAGGAAGTCTCCCTCCAGAGTCTGGGCTCTGGGCATTCTATCAGACACGGATATATATTGTATGGGTCGTCAGTGCCAAAGCTAACATTGAAACTTAGTTCTGGCTTAGTCCAGGGGCCATGTTCTGTGCTCTTTCTGTACTTTAAGGAAGCCCCCACATCCTTTCTCAGGTAAAGTCCCTTCTCCTTAAATTTACTGTGAATTTTCCCCTTTCAGGGCATCGACGCATATCTGTTAAATGTCTCTTAAAGCGAGCAATATGCCAGACTTTGAGGATGGTATAATGTTGTAGGTGGAGATCCACACCCTCTAAGATGTAATGTAGTGGGGGAGACAGACATCAGTGTTGACTTCCAGTTAATGGGCTCTTATTACATGGAAAGCGTGGCATCCTTGGCACGCGCTGTCTCGGCAAAGCCTCAAAGGCAACCGATGAATGAGAGAGCACTCTGATTCCCATTTTGTAGATGAGGATTTATCCAAGGTCACATATGTCTATAATGGCAGAGCTGGGAATTGAACCCAGAGACAGAGTCTGTGCTTTTAACTACCTACCTACTCTGTACCAAAATCAGTAATTCATTCTGACCAGATGGATTAAGGGAGAGTTTGCAGAAAAGGTAATATTTTGAGCTGAGCGGGATGAGATAGAAAGAGGAAGAGGAGGGTCATTCCCCGTTTAAAAAACAGCACTGGCAAAGGCACAGGGGTGTGCAAAACCTTGTGTTTGTAGAGTAGTGGGCACATGGGAGAGTTTAAAGTAAAGGGTTTGTGTGAGGATATGGTGGACACCATAGCCGATTAAGGAATGAGCTAGTGTAGACACTAGTTCAGTGTCTACAGTGATGAAAGGTGTTCAAGCTAAGTAACACTCCGAGAATGGCGATGCTTGACATTCTCCAGATTAGCAAGGATATTGAGAGAAAGAGAAAGGGGACTCCAGGGAGATGGTGGCAGAAGGTGGTGTATTTCAGAACCTCTCAAAATTCCCACATATCTGAACAGCTAGATAGCAAAACCAAACATTTCATGGACTGTTTTTACAACAAGAACAGGTGAGGTGATAGCCCCATAAGTTCCCAAATGGAAGTGGGTGGTGACAGTCTCCCAGCAGCACCAGGATTGGTGTGACATCAGCATCCGTGTGGGCGGCATCAGAAACAAGCAAGTAGACATCTATCATGTCTGCGAACAAAAAAGCCCCAGTATAGCCAATAGATATTCACTGGGAAGAACTACAATGCAAATTGAGAAAGCAGCTGGAAAAGGGAGGGGTTTGCCCACTCCAGCATCCAGCGAGTGCAAAAAGCCACAGTGAGTTCTAAAGAGCTGGAGCTGTCACACACTGGGAACCCGCCAGACCAACCACCCCGTCTCCCTCCTGGGATAGCGCCTCGGAAGGATCTGTGTGAGGGGAATCAAAAGGACTCACAATAAGGACTGTAATGAAGAAGAAAAGCCAAGGTCATTGTAAAAGTGGAAAAAGGATGTGGCCATCACGTTTTTGAACACCACATGAAAGCAACTAAAGAGAGAGCTCTGTAGAGTTAAAAAATAAACTCTCCTAAACCACACGCATTTCTAGAAGTTCAGCAAAGTTAATTTGACACAAAAATGAGCAACAAATCATACTGGTGGCAATCTGATACCAAGTTATTATCCAAAAAAAAAGGGGAGGAAAACTAGGTGGATATTCTTACAGTAGATGAAAACATTCCAAAAAGACAGGCCTACAACATATATCAAATCTATAACCTACTACCTCAAAAGAATTGAAGCACTTCATGCGGTTCAAGACATGAACTAACAACCTAAACCAGAAGTAGAAAAACCTAGAAATTTTACAAGAGAGCTCAGGAAGGAAATAAAAATGAGAAGAAAGATACATTTCAGAAATGAAGACCTAAGAAAAGGGAATGTAGAGCTCATAAACACAGTAAATAATGCCTTAAGAGGAATGGAAAGTATAAAGGATTTTTAATCAAAAAGAAGAGTAAAAGGCAGAGCCCCCTCCCCCACACCTTCCCACTACACTGACAAGAATCCGGAAAATTAATGGTGGACTAAAGCTAAAAGAACTGCAAGACACAGACTCTTTCTGAGGAGCAGTTCTCAGGGGAGCCCAGTTCAAGAGGGGAGACAAAAGCAAGGACACAAGAGGAATTTGAAACCAATTATACATATATAGCTACTGAAAACACTAAATGTAGCCCAACTCCAAGGGAGATTTACTTAAATCCTTACAGTAAAGATTAATTTGCCCCAGTTTCTTGAATCTGATACAATGTGACCGGTTTTCAACAAAAAATTACAAGGTATGCCAAAAGGAAATAAGAGACAAAGCAATCATTAGAATCAGACTCAGGGATAACAAAGATGCTGAAATTATCAAAAAGAGAATTTAAAATGACTATTTTTAGTGTATTAAGTGTTCTTCGTGAATTTGCACGTCATCCTTCCCAGAGGCCATGCTAATCTTCTCTGAATCATTCTAATTTTAGTATATGTGCTGCTGAAACAAGCACAAAATATTAAGTGTTCTAATGGAGAAATTAGACACCATGCACGAACAGATGGGCAATGTAAGTAGAGAGAAACTCTGAAAAAGAATCAAAAGTAAATGCTAGAAATAAAAACACTGCAACAGAAATAATGAATGGGCTCATTAGTAGACTCAGCAAGGCCAAGAAAGAATCAGGGAGCATGAATATAGGTCAATAAACTCTCAACTAAATACAAAGAAAAAAATTAGTGGGGAAAAAAACAGATCAAAGCATTTAAGAATCTACTTTATTTTTTTTCTCCCCAAATATGTTTATTTTAATTTTTCAGTGTTACAAGATTGATTGTTCATGCGCTACACCCACTGCTCCATGCAATACGTGCCCTTCTCGATACCCACCACCAGGCTCACCCACCCCCCCACCCCCTCCCCTCCAAAACCCTCAGTTTGTTGCTGCTTTAAACATAAGAACTGATATACGTTAAAAGTAAAAGAGACGGAGAAAGATATACTATGCTAATACTAATCAAAAGAAAACTATTGTAGTAACTATACTAATTTCAGTCAGAGTAAACTCAGAACAAGGAAGATTATCAGCGGTGAAGAAGACATTACATCATGATAAAAAAAAGTCAATTCTCAAAGAAGACATAACAATATGTATGTTCTTTCTTGTATCTACCTATGAAGAGAGTGTCAAAATACATGAAGATTAAATAACACATGGGCCAAAAAAGAAATCGCAAGAGAAATTTCAAAATATTTTCACTTAAGTGAAAATGAAAATACAATTTATCAAAATTTGTAAGATGCAATAAAAGCAATGCTTAGAGAGAAATTTACAGTAATCAATGCATATATTACAAAAGAAAAATTTAAAATCAGTCATCTAAGTTCTACCTTGGGAAGCCAGAGAAAGAAAAGGAATTTAAACCTAAAACAAGTAGAAGATAAGAAATCATATAAATTAGGGCAGAAATCAATGAATTTAGAAACAGGAAAATAATAGAAAAATCAACAAAACTGAAATCTGGTTCTTTGAAAATATCAATAAAATCAGTAACCCCCTGGCCAAGTAAACAGAAGAGAGAAGCAGAGAGAGTGAGACACACACAAATTACCAATATCATAAGTGAAAGAAAAGTTTTCACTACTGATCCCCTGGACATTAAAATGATAATAAAAGAATATATGCCCATAAAGTTAATGACTGAGATGAAATGGACCAATTTGTTGAATGAGACACAAACTACCCAGATCTACACAAGAAGAAAAGGTTAACCTGAAGAGCCCTATATCGATTAAAGAAATGGAGACAGTGACTTAAAAACTGACTAAAAAATAAAACAGCAGACCTAAATGGTTTCACTGGTGAATTCTACCAAAGATTTAGAGAAAAAAATAATACCAGTTCTACACAAACTCTTCCAGAAATCTTAAGTGGAAGGAACAGTTCCTAACTCATTTTATGAGGTCAGAATTACCCTAATATCAAAAGTGGTATTAGGGTAAAACTGGTATTAGGGTAATTCAGTAAAGACTTTGAAAAAAAGTCAGTATTTTATTCTTTAAATACTATTAAATAATATTCTATTCTTTAAATACTTATAAATAAGAATATTTATGTTCTTTACTAAATTACTAAATTCAGCAAAGACTGTGAAATAAAGGAAAATTACAGACCAATATCTTTCAACAGAGACACAAAAATTCTCAACAAATTATTAGCAAATCAAATCCAATAATGTATGAAAATAATTACACACCATGACCAAATAGAATATATTCCACATAGGTAAGACTTATTCAACAATTGAAAACCAAACAGTGTAACCCCCCCATCAACAAGCTAAAGAAGAAAAATCATATGATCACATCGATTGACACAGAAAAAGTATTTGACAAAATCCAATGCCCATTTAAAGTAAAAACTCTCAAAAAAACAGAAATAGAAGGGAATTTCTTTAACTTGATGAATACAGTCTACAAAGAACTTATAGCTAGCATCATCCTTAGTGGTGGATAGATAAGAACATTTACCCTGAATATCAGAAACAAGACAAGAATGTACTATCTCACTACAACTACTTAATATTGTATTACACATCCTTGCTAGTAAAATAAGACATCAAAAAGGAAAAAAGGTATACATATGGGAAAGGAAGAAATAAAACTAGGTGTATCTGCAAATGACAATGACTGTCTATATAGACAATCCAAAAAAATCCACCAAAAAACTCCTAAAACTAATAAGCAAGTGTAGCAAGCTTACAGCATACAAAGTCAATATACAAAAGTCAATTGCTTTCCCATATATCACCAATTAAAAATTAGCATTTAAAGTTAAAGAAACTATTTTTAAATCACCAAAAATTAGATACTTAGCTATAGCTCTAACGACATGTGTACAGGATTTGTATGCATAGAACTAAAAAACACCATTGGAATAAGTAAAAAAAAAAAAAAGATGTAAATAAATTCTATGTTCATGGATTGAAAGACTTGATATTGCTAAGATGTTAGTTCTTCCCAATTTGATCTATAGATTCAATTCAGTATCATTCAAAATCCCAGCAAGCTAGTTTGTAGATATCAACAAACTGAAGCTAAAGTTTATATGAGAACAAAGGCTGTAGCATAACCAATAAAATACCAAAAACAAACAAACAAACCACCAAAACTGGAGTATTCACACTACTTAATTTTAAGGCAATATAAAGCTACAGTAATCAAGAGAGTGTGCTATTGAAGAAAGAATAGACACATAGTTCAACAGAAGGGTGAGCCCAGAAATAGACTCATATTAGTGTGAGTCTAACAAATCAAATGGTTTGTTACAAAGTGCAAAGTCAATTCAATGGAGAAAGGATATTTTTTCAACAAATGGTACGAGAAAAATCGGATGTCCTTATGAAAACCAAAAAGAACCTATACACAAATCTTACACCTTTCACAAAAATCACTGGAAATAGTTCATATACATAAATGCAAAAGTACTAGAAGGGAACATAGGAGAAATTTGTGATCTTGCATTTGGTTGTGAGTTTTTGGATATAATGCCAAAATCATGATCCATGAAAGAAAAAATTGACAAGTTGGGCTTTATTAAAATTAATATTTTTGCTGTGTGAAAAACACTGTATCATGGTCCATGAAAGAAAAAAAATTACAAGTTGGACTTGTTAAAATTAAAATTCCTGCTGTTTGAAAATACTGTTCAGGGAATGAAAGCTCAAGCCACAGATTAGAAGAAAACATGTGTAACTCACATATCTGGTAAAGGACTTGTAGCCAAGATACATAGAGAACTCTTAAAAAGTCAACAATAACAAAACAAACTATCTAATTTTAAAAATAGGCAAAAGATCTGAATAGACACTTCCCCAAAATAGATACACAAATATCAAAATAACATATGAGAAAATGCTCAATATCATTTTCCATTAGAGAAATGCAAATTAAAACAATGACGCTATATCACCACATACCTATTCACAATGATGAGGGCCAGAAAATAAGTATTAAAATACACACACACACACACACACAATGATGGGAGAATGCCAAAGGGACACAGGAGTCGACTGAAAGAGCTCCCAGGAGCCAGAGATGGAAAAACTTGAGTAAGAAAAAATAAATAAAATAGAATTGGGCTATAACCCAAAAATAAATATCTAGGGATGGATACTGATAGAAATAAATAATTGAATGAATAAATTAATTAAGAATAGATAAGTCTCCCATTCAGAAAAATCCCAAATAATTTATACAGATACTCTGTCCTCAGTGGTAAAATTTAACACCCCGCTCTTGTGGGGGCATGTGGCTATGCTGAATGTAACTTCCTTCTAAGGAGTATAGTGTGCCCTTCAACAGACAAATAGATAAAGAAGATTTGTCCATATATTCAATGGACTATTACGCCTCCATCAGAAAGGACGAATACTCAACTTTTCTATCAATATCGACAGGACTGGAGGAAGTTATGCTGAGTGAAATAAGTCAATTATCATATGGTTTCACTTACTTGTGGAGCATAAGGAAAAACATGGAGAACATTAGAAGAAGGAAAGGAAAAGTGAATTGGGGAAAATCGGAGGGGGAGACAAACCATAAAAGACTGTGGACTCTGAGAAACAAACTGAGGGTTTTGGAGAGGAGGAGGTGAGGGGTTGGGTGAGCCTGGTGGTGGGTATTGAGGAGGACACGTATTACATGGAGCACCGGGTGTGGTGCATAAACAATGAATCTTCGAACACTGAAAAAATTAAATTAAATTTAAAAAAATATTAAAAATAATAATTTTTAAAAAATAAAAAGCATAGTATGGATGGAAGGAAAGCCTGGAGAAACATGACAAATTCTCTCAGTCAGCTGATGAAGATTAACATTAACAGTGATAAGTGACGATGAATGAGAACAGCACATGACCTCTGTGATCTTCCTCTCAAAAACCCATAACTTAATCGTGGAGGAAAAAAAAAAGAGACATTCCAATTGAAAAACATTCTACAATATACCTGGTCAGTGCTCCTCACAACTGTCAAGGTCATTCAAAGCAAAGAAAGTCTAAGAATCTGTCACAATGAGTAGAGCCTAAGGAGATAGGACAACTAAAATTGAAGGCGGTATCTGGGATTGGAGATATGAATATGAAAAATCTTATCAAGAATGCCCAACACAGTATCTATGAGCCTAACAAGGGGCCAAACTGTGCTGTTGAAATAATATTCCAGTTTTTATTTAAAAAAAATTTTGGGAGATATATGTGATTCCAGGGCTGGGACAGGAAATATAAGACGAGCCTGGAACATCTTGTCCTATTAAAAAATAAGGAAGCCATCAAGTTTATTAGCCATGTCTAAAGGACTCGGAAGCCACAGAATAACTTGAACTTCAATACGGATAATTGTTAAAACAGTCGATGAAAACCCAGAAAATATTTTAACTTTATGAGTTTATAATGACACTTTTAAAAGTTGAATAGATGATAGAGAATTGATGGGTTATCTTGAAAATCAGTAAAAAAAGAAAGAAAGGAAGAAAGAAACATGTTTTCTGTCTTTCCTGCATGAAGTGTATCATGAACTCACCAAACAGTAGGTGAGTGACACATCATAAAATTATTCATGCTAATAGTTTTTAAAGAAATTATATAATTAAAATATTGCCATTTTTCAACATCCCAATGAATTAATGGATCTAGGAATTGCGCATCAGAGGACATTATTAACACAAAAGGAGAGAGATATGTCTCCTGATGGGAGAAGAGTAGAACATGCCTATAGTCTTAGCAAAACGATTAAACCTAAGTCTGATCAGGCCTTTGAATCCTGCATCCGATCTGTAGGAATCATGGAGGATAAAAGATGTTAAATGAGTCTGCAAAAGTAAAATCCAGGCAGTGGGAAATGCTATAGGTCAAGGGCACATATTCTTCAATAAAGACATTGTGAAGAAAATAAAGGGATAAAGAGAGAACCTGCAGATTTTTTTGAAAGACTGAAAAGATAAATTTAATATAAAAAATGGGCACAACTAAATTGTAGTGTCTAAATATAGAAGATAAAACTAAAAAGGAAAGGGAAGTGATTGGTTGGGGGTAGGAGAGAAGGTTGTAATGGAGCCCGGGGATGGGCTTTCAGAGTGCCCAACAAAGTTCTGTTTTGTGCATTCAGTGGTCATTACAAAGGCAGACATGTTATAATAGCTAATTAAGCGATATTTTGGTGTGGTTTTCTGTGTTTATGCTTCCTTTTACAATTTAAAGTCTTTAGAGAGAGAGAGAGAGAAAGAAGGAAAGACTGTGTGCCTCTGCTAAATTGAATGCCTGTTATGAACCAGATCTGTGTTAGATGCTAGGAATCTATCAGTGAACAAAAAAGACAAAAAAAAAAAAAATGTGCTCTCCTGGATCTTATAATCCAGGAGAAACATGACAAATTCAAGACATATGCAGATGTCTACATGTAGATGCCATCTATGTAGCTACTTATGTGCTATATGGAGATATATATGTAGATATATACCTATGCTCTGGATATAGATAGTGTATATACTAGTATGCAGAGCTGTATTTCCTATTGTAGTGAATGCGTGAATCAGGAAAGGTACCAGGGAGTGCCATAAGAGGATGGGTATCCTGACTCCCCAAGAACTATGTGGGGCCTCGAGTGTCAGGGATGGTCTCCAGGTGGTGAGCTGTGAGTGAGGGCGGGGTCTTGTCAGATTCACCCCAACTTCCTGGACTCCCCTCTTGACTCCTGCCAGTGGAGAGTTGGGGGCCAAGAAGGGCCCTATCTGGTACATGCTCCCTCCTGACTCCTGGATTCTCAACAAACATCCTTCATGTGCCTGTTTGTGCTGGACACCAGAGGTACACAGTCCTGGTCCCCACCAGCATAAATCTCACAGTCTAACCGGAGGAAGGCAATTAGCCCAACAGCTAGAATACGGTACAAAGACTCTTACGATAGGGCAAGTATAAGGTGGAAGAGGATGTGTAGGAGTGAGGTGAGGAAAACAGATCAAGGCAGTCTTCCCAGAGGAGGTGACACTGACATCTCACCCCCCTCCTGAAGGACTTGCCAGGTCACGGGGAGAGGACTGAGATGGAGGGTTAGGGAGACTGGAAAGTGAGTGTTCGGAGTGTTTTGTAATCCTTGCTGAGGAGTTGTGACAGGTTAGCAGTGAAGATATTATTGAAGCTTTTTGTGGATAGTAGGTACTATCTTGTCCCTCCCCCCTTGGTAGTGGCCATGGAGGTGGGGGACGGGGGAGCAGAGAGGAAGAATTTGCTGGATAGTTAAGGCAGAGAGGGACTGGGTTGTGGGAAATTGGAGACAGAGAGGAGCTCAGGCCGGAGCTGAGGGTCAAGACTAGCACTGGGAAAGAAAAGGTCATTGTGCCAAAGAGGAAGGGGGTGTGGCACTCCCCACAGCCTGGGCAGACTCCCCTCCCCAGGGCCTTGACTGGCTGATTCCTGGCTTCTGGGGAAGAGACCTGGCTCCTCAGGCAGCAGCTGGTGGGCGGGCGTCTCTGGCTCTGGGGTGCAGGCTGAAATACCAGCCAGCACCCGAGCTCACTCGCACAGTTGGAGAGAAAAAACTGACAATGAAGAAAACCTCCCAAGCTGATCTCTGACCAGACAGGCCACATGTTGTGGGGACCGAGGGGCCCCTTTGCCCCAGACACCGCACAAGCTTTCATTACTGTGGGCTTGTTTCCTCTCCAACTCATTTTGTGTCTGATTGATTCTTTGTGACTAAACAGATGGCAGGTGCCTTTCACTGGCATTTCTTCCGTCACGGAATTTTTAGCAGAGGAAGTAGGCTCTGCTCAAATGACCACGGCTGAGTCCCAGCCCCCAAAGCAAAGTGTCGGGGACCCTCGCACGGAGAGTGCTTGCTCCACTCTACTCTAACTTTCTCATGCACGCAGATGTTCCTTTCCCAGAGGGGTAAACTGAGGAAAGAACAGAAAATATCTTTGTGGTTATAGAGCGGTGTAGCTCAGTCTGCAAGCGTGGCGATGAGGGGATGGAGGACAGAGAGGAAGGTGGGGAAGAGGGAAGGAAAGAAGGGGAAAGAGAAACTATGCGAGCAAGAGGGGGAGACTAGAAAAAAATAAAAAGAAAGAGGCCCTGGGTCTTACTACTTTCTATGCATCTCGCTAGTTGTATGTACCTACTTGACCTCTCTGGAGCCTTGATTTTCTCATCTGTAGAATGGGATAACAATGCCCATTGCCCAAGGTTGCTGTGAGAATTAAAAGAACCGTATCCGTTTTGATAAATTCTGGTTCCCTTCCCTTTCGTGAGCTGTAGTGTTTTCATCAGTTGAAGTGGCTAAAAATACCTACCTCTCAGCGTTGCCACGGGGTTCGGGTGTCCTACTGCACCCAGGGTTTTTGCAGATTCTGAAAGGTGGTACAAATGTCATCTTTGGGTATGACCCGACTTTCCTTTCCTACTGCACCCCAAGCTGCTAGAGGCTGTTGACTCATCCCCATTGATCCCTGCCTCCCCCGCAAACACCCAGTCATGATACCAACACGGACTCTGTTTTATAGACAGTCTACGGAGAGCAATTAGAACTTAATGTCTAGAAATGATTTGGAGAGAGCTGTTTGCAAACCCTTTGTCACTTCTTTCAGACTTGATTTCCGAAATGAGAGGCTTCCTTGCCTCTTATGGACACCAACAATGCAAAGCAAATTCAGAACCCCTGGATGCCTGAGTAGCTCTATAATTAGATTAAAAAGCTATAATTGGTTCCTACAAGGTTTATGTGTGCAGAAGGAGATGAACGCTGAGGAGCTGCTGCAGAGATTCTTAGAGGAATTTTCTAGGCAGCGCCAGCACCTTGCATCTTGTAATTAATACTCTTCCCACCGATTTTTGAAACTCCCTTGGTCTGCTGGATCTCACTGTGAATAGAGGAGAACTAATGTTTCTTTGAGTTCATCTTAGGTGCTAAGCATGCTGCTTTATGACTTTAACCTCAGAGCCTTCTTAAAAGGTGGGCTTAACAATCCTGGTTTTGCAGATTAAAAATATGATACGTTGCCCAAGGCTGTGCCACTGGTTAGGCTTTGGAGCTATGGGTTCACATACCCAAGGTTGTGTTTGCTTTTGCCACTTCACTCGCCCACATGCCCGCCTTTTACCTCCTGTCTTAGCTCTGTCAGGCTGCCGTCACAAAGTACTACAGACTGCGGGCTCATAAGCAGCCCACTCGGTTCTCACAGTTCTGGAGGCTGGCAGTCCGAGATCGAGGCACTGGCACATTCGGTGTCTGGTGAGAGCCATCTCTGCCTAGTTTGTATGTGTGTCCTCACCTGGAGGATGGGGCCAGGGAGCTTTTGCAGGGCCGAGGGGCGGGGCGGCTATCTTATGAGGGCACTGGCCCCATTCATGAGGGCTGCACCCTCCTGACCTCATCCCCTCCCCAATGCCCCACCTCCAAATACCACCATATTGTGCATTACGATTCAATATCCAAATCTGGGGAAACACAAGCCCTCAGCCCATAGCTCCTCCCTTTCCTTTGTTTCAGTAAACCCAGAAAGAAGTGCTAATCACTTAGAATGGTGTTGGGGCAGGGATGGGTTCTGTGTGCGAGTCCCACACACAGCCCTCCAGCATACCAAAATACCCCACCAAAAGTCGACCCGGAAGCACAGTAGCTAAATTGGGCAACAAAGGATCCGTTTGGTAAATTGCCAAGCAAATGCTTGCTTTGGCAGTGCGAAACTTATGGCAACGGCTGGTATAGAGAATGTGGTTGAGGTTGGGAGAGGACATGGCATCCATTCTGAATCTCCTGGATCTCTACTTGTGTCTCCTACTTGGCCTTCCCAGGCCAGTGTGGGTCTCACTGCTGCAATGCCGAGAAAGACCAGTATGGGGCACACCCCGCACCCCCAGTGCCGAAGGAATGAAGAAGATTTGGGCAGTCACCTATTGGTACTTCCTGGGGACACCTGAGTTTCGTTGCTCTGGGGGAGATGGCCCCCCTTCTTCTTATAGAGACGGTCCCGGCTCTGGCTTCCCAACCGGATCTACGAGGACAGGAGAGCCAGCAGCTGAACTTTACATAAACCTTGAACTTCAACACTGACCCTGCCTTCTGGGAAGAACCAGGTCCCCTGAACATTCCGGATAGATGGCAGACCCTTCCTGGAGGCAGGAGGGGCGGCGGGTGGCTGAGAAGCCCTTTCCCTATGAAGGCTGCGGAGGCGAGGAAAAGCATCTTCTGTAAGTCAGTGTAAGGTCAATGAGCGTTTATTGAGCATTGTCTGTGAGCTCAGCTCTCAGCAGGTGTCATGGAAGAATCCAGGGAAAAACAGCCTTGAAGAATGAACGAGACATTCCCCCGGGAGAGAGCACGGAAGGAGAGCACAGTCCTTAGGGCACATGCCTGAGAGTTGCCCATGAAGGGCGGAGAGGCTGGAGGGGGAACCCAGAGCAGCCCTGTTGGCCCTGCACAACCGAGGAGGTCCGAGGACTATTCAGATGGCAGTGGGGGGCCGCAGAGGAGTCTGAGGTTCCTGCTGAGCGGCTCTCAACATCCTCTTTGCCAGCTTTGCTTCTGCCTCACGCTTTGAAACAAGGCATTGGTATTCTTGGTGGTTGCCTCACGGTATTGAGACCCATCAGCCTCGAAATTGGCCCCTTTTCTCCGGGGACTGTCTGACAAAAGCGGTCCTCCTTCATTTGCCTCCCCTGGGTGCCCCAGAATAATGGTGTGCTGTTCAGGAGTATTTTTCCAGCCTGTTCTGGGGGAAGTTTCCCATCTGCCCAGAGCCCTCTGGGAACCCACTGCTGCACAGACCTTCTGTTCTTATCTAGAACTCCTGCAGAGACTTCCTGTCAAGGTGATCTGTAAGACCAAAGCTGTGCGAGTATGTTTTGTTTTGTTTTTTAAAAAAGGAAATATAAAACCTTCAACAATAAAAGCTGGGGCTATGAGGAGAGTGACTTCCCAGCCGTCGTGAAGCTTGAGCATGCAGAGGGATTTGCCAGTCTTTGTTACCCAGCCCTCCCCCTTGCAAATGCCTTACCTCCTGGCTGCACTCCTTCGCGCCTGCTCATTTGACCACATTTCCTAAATTCCTTTTGCTGCCTTCTCTCTTTCCAACCCACCAACTTCTGCAGCCTCATCTGTGGTGCCCTTACTTCTTATCCTCCTTGGGCAAGCTCCTCCCTTCTCAGACCTTCAACCAGCACCTGTTCACTCCAGACCCAGAGTTCCACAACCATCCCTCCAACTGCCTAGCTATCTGCATATCTCGAGCTGGATGATCCACAAGCACCAGAAACTCAACTGGTCCCAAATCAAATTCATCATCCTTATCCTCTATGGACCATCTTCTTCTCCTGCATTTACCAGTTCAGATGGCAAAAACATGAGTGTCACCCTTAATGACGTTGCTCTGCCACACACCTCCGCACACGTACAGAAAACACTTACTAAGAGTAACGTTATGTCTCTCCCTGAATCTCCCAGTTATCCGTGCTGCTACCTTATGTCCCTCCCTTGGTAACTCGGGTCCCAGCTATCTAAACCTCTGCCAAACTCTTTCTTTTCTCTTCACTCCATCCTTCACCTCCCACCACGGTTGTCCTGCAGATACGCAGATCTGACTGTGTCCTTCCTGATAAAACATCTGGAACATCTGTGTATTGCCTCCACGTGGAAATTTTCTACACAGCATGTATGAGACTCCCTCACTCTCCAGCCCCACAGCCTCGCCACCTGGTTTAGTGGAAGTTCTAAACATAATGGTCACTCTTACTCTCCTGCCCCTCACTTTTCCCTCCCTAATACCCTCTCTTCAACCTCCAAGGCCTGACCCAAATGTTACCTCTTTTGTGAAGCCTTCCTTGATTCCTTTTTCTGTTTTCTAAATGATGGTTGCTCAAATCCCTCTATAGATCATAGCCTATTATCCAGTAGTTCATCATGTATGTGTCCATATTCTCCTCTAGATTGTGATCTCCTAGAGGATGGGGAAGATGTGTCTTGGTGCCTACCACTGTTATCGGGGAAGAAGACTGTTGAATGAATAAGTAAATGACACCAAAGAATCCAAAAAAAAAAAAAAAAATGACAGCACCCATGGGAGGTCTGTCACTCATCAAAATTATTAGAATGGCACAGTGGACTTTAAATCCCAGCTCTAACACTAACCAACTCAACGACCTCTGGGAAGTTGCTTTTTTCTGAATCTTAAATCTTCACCTGAAAAAAGAGAGATCAAGAGACTTCATAAGTCTGTGCCAAGGAATAGAAATCAGATATTATATAAAGTACTTGGCATTGTGTCTAACACACAGAGCTCTGTACATTACTGACACCAGTGTTATTAATAATAAATATATGAAAATCCAGGAAGAAGGATAGTAAGGCTTTGTTAGAAGGTGGAGCTAACTTCATTCACTAAGTGTATGTTGATAGAAGATGCTGAAGCCAAATGCATGGACTTCACTGTAGAGAGGGAAGAGCCACAGGTACCCTTCAATGTGCAACAGTTGGCTGGCAAGAGAAAGGTAGAGAAATGAGACACAGATGGCTGGACAGACAACAGAGAACGAGGGATGAATTCCCAAGGAGAAGAAATGTGCCTGCTGAGAGGTTGGTTGGTAAGGAGAGAAAGCAGTCAAAGATGCCTCCAGAGATCACCAAGATCTCTTGGAGTTCACCAAGTTGCTGTAAACAGCCTGCCACCCAACAGAGATGTCCAGTAGACAGGGGCTACCATGGAGAGAGCTTTGGTGAGACCTTGAAGCTCAAGATGTGTACTTTGGAGCGATGTTGAAGCCTTGGGCAAGGATGAGTTCTCCCTACCTACAACTCAGATTGCACCCTTACCCATGTCTCAAATGGCACTTAGTATACTCCCTGCAAATCTTGGCAATCACTAACGGGTGCCAAGTTCAGTTCTTGGCATCAGAGTAGACTAAGAAGGAAAGTGTTTCATAAAACCCCCCTCAAAGAGTGGGCGCGTGGGTTCTTCCCACAGCGGGGGTATTGATAAAAGTCCAGTGATGTGTTGCCTTGGCAGCAGTTGTCTAGTGAGAAAGATGATGATATAAGAAGCCAAAAAAAGGGGGGGGGACAATAAATCAAGCCAAATACTTGATGATCATTTCAAAATTTCTCGATAGAATATTCTAGGGATGGATGTAATAAAAATGTCTCCAGTTGATTTTTCTTGAACAGAGTTTTAGAGAATTATTGGGTGCCAGGGTGGGAAAGGGCAGTCATGAATGATGCCATGTGATTCAATGTTCTGGGTTTCCCTGCAGGGTGATGCCAATGGCCATCCAGTTTTCCATCCTGATCATGCTGCACTCAGCTCTGGTCCTCATCACCACAGCAGAGGATTATAAGTGTTTACCCCTCGTCCTCCGGAAAACTTGTTGTTGGATTAACGAGACCTATTTGGCCCGGAACGTCATCATCTTTGCATCCATCTTGATTAACTTCCTGGGCGCCATCTTGAATATCGTAAGCATTCCAAACCCACCAACCCTCTGGTTTCTCATGTGCGGGCAAAAAGGAAGGGTTTATGGAGCCTGTAGCTTCTTGCGTTGCCTTTCTTGGTACCACTTACCTTCAAGTGCCTGGTGCAGCCCCAAGCTTAGAGATAGAGAACAAAAATGCAGCTACTGTCAGAGCTGTGCATTTTACTGGTGGCAAATTGTCTCTTCCCAGTGGGGGAGGTTATCTGCTCCAAGGGACCGTAAACATCCTAAAGTTTCTGTATTGTCAGTGGCCAACCAATTATAATCGTGAATCAGAGTTCCTTTTAATTAAGTACCTACCTGCTATGTGCCATGCACTGAAGGAGAAGCTGTACATGTTTTTCTATTAAATCCTCACATAAACCCCGTGAGGTAAGTCTCCTTATCCCCACTTTATGGCTAAGGAAACTGAGGCTCAGAGACATGAAATAACTTGCTAATAAGGTCTGTCTGACTCCACGACTCATGCTCATTCTCAAATGCAAAATTTTATCTCTGGAAGTCTGGGTGGGGGGGTGGGAATAAAAGAAGCATCATTTCTTGAGCACCTACTATGTGCCACAGGTAGGTATTACCATTCCCATGCAATGGGTAAGGAAAATGCACTTCAGGAAGCTTGAGATCTTGTCTATGACTTTCTAAGAGTTCATATTGGATGGGACATATTGGATTGAACTCGGCTGACTCTCCAGCTGCCATATTTATCATTGCTTTTAATTTGGTGATCCATGTTTTTATGATTTCACTTTCTCTCTAGAATGGTAACATGATAGCGACAGCATTTTCTGTGTACATACAAACAGTCCGTGTTGTCCATGGCTTAGTTACTCTAGATTTTAGGAGTTATCTGTCTCCTTCCAGGTTTCGAACTTGGTATGTTGAGGGAGGCTAGTGGAGGCATCCCTCTTGTGGCTGAACCCATCACTGTGCCCTTGGGGCCTGAGGGAGGGTCTCCACGTGTTCAGGGACCCACACTTGTCAGCTTGTCCATTGTCAGCCTGTGAGTCAGAGGCTTATACTGCCTGAAATTCGTTGTCCAGAATGGCCCAGTAGTCACTTAGAGTCTATGTTGCCCAAGCTCTGTGGTTGGCCTTGTAGGAAAGGATTCTATGAGATAAAGAAAAAGGAAAATCCTAACCTGACTGAAGTCATCATCTAATGAATATTTTATTGATTATCGCAATTGAAAATGGAAGTGCTTAGGAGCATTGCTCATGGGCTGTGGAGGCGTAGTCACGATCTCAAGGCTTGACAAATCAGGTATTTCTGAGGTGCTTCCAGGATTTGGAAATAAATTCAGTGACTCAAGGTCAAGGTTGCGTCTGGGCCACCCATGCCATGGTGGCGTACCGGGAAGTTCAGAGGCTTTGGAGTCAGATAGACCTGCCATCAAATCTCAGCTCGGTGATCCTAGACAAGTTACTTTACTTCTCAGAGTTTCATATTTTTTGATTGTAAAATGGGGATAAAAATAGTAACTACGTCACCAGGTGGTTGTGAGGCTTTTTTGTCCGAAGTGTCTGGCACAGAGGAGGCATTCAGCCCATGGTAGCTACTCTTTCCTGAGCACCGCAAAATCTGCAGCAGTTTCTGGCCTAGGGAATGGCCCCCCACCCCCTCTCCCACGCTCAGGGTCTTTCTGGAAAACATGCCCCCTCAGATCTCTGGAGTCCTCCCAGCTGTTGGTGAGGAGACAGGCTGCGAGCATACCCCAGGCCTTTTCTCCTGCCGTCTGGCTCTCTTCGGAGCCCCACGGGCACTCTCCACTGACCCTACGTGACGGGGCCAGCCCAGCTGTCTTAGCCTGGCTTAGGGCCTGGCTTGCAAAAGCTTTTTCTGAGCCAGTCTTTTCTTTAAAACAAAAGAGGAGATCCCAGCTGGCCCCTCCATTCTAGAATAAAACCCGCTGTAGGGCCTGGTCTGCCTGGGCCCCTGCCAAGTCTCAGTGGTGAAGGCACACTGCTTTGTTCCCAGCACTCACACTGACTTTGTTGTTCCTGTGTTGTTTTGTTTTGTTTTGTTTTTTGTTGTTGTTGTTGTTCTTCTTCTTCTTCTTCTTTTTTTTTTAATCCGCAGCTGTGGTGTGATTTTGACAAGTCGATACCCTTGAAGAACCTGACTTTCAATTCCTCAGCTGTGTTTACAGATATCTGCTCCTACCCAGAGGTATTTATTATCGAGCTCCCCTTGGCAAAACCTGGGCCTAGGTACCTCCGCCAGCTCCATACAGGCACAACTGGCTGAAGGATCTCAGAAAGTTCCAGAAGCCTGCTTCCTTTTTCTGTCTCCCCCTCCTCCTGCTCCTCCTCTTCCTCCTTCCCCTTCTCTGCCTTTCCTTCTCTCCCTTGCCTCTTTCCTACCGTCTAGCCCTTCCTGATTCTCCCTTCTTCTTCCTCTTCCTTTCTTCCTTCTTCACCTATACCTCTATCCATTCTCCTCTTCCCTTTCCTTTCCCCCTATTCATTTCCCCATCTCATCCTGAAATCCTAGAGCAGAATGTGCTGTTGTTCCCAGTGTAAGACAGACTTATGGCTCAGATGGCTTTTGCTGCATTCAAGAAGGAGGGAAGGAAGGAAGAGAGATAGGGAGAAAAGAGGAAGGAAGGAAGGAAGGAAGGAAGGAAGAGGGAGAGGAAAAGGAAAGAGGAAGGAAAGAAGGAAGGGGAGAAAGAAGGAAAGAGTGAAGGAAGGAAGGATAAGAAGGGAAAGGAGGGAAGGAAGAAGAAAGGGAAGGGAGGAGGGAAGGGAGGAAAGGGGAAGGAATAATAGAAGGAAGAAAGCTAATGGGTCACAAACACAGAAAACCACAACTAAACTTAAATCAAGAACAACACCAAAGAGTCAAGAGGTGTCTCAGCAAATACCCACCATCATTATGTAGGTCTCACCCTCCCTTGGTCACAGAACCAGAGGTCTACCTGGGCCTTAGGGTCAGCCTATGGTACTGGGAAAAGGACAGTCAGGCTGTGTTAGCTATAACCCAGAACTTTACATTCAGGGACAGAAGTTCTGGGTCAGGAGAGAGGACAGCTGGGTTGTCCCAGCAGACCCCAGCCAACCTCACACCCTGGGGACCTGGGTAGACCCTTGCTCTCTAAGACCCCTCCACCATCTGGGTGGGAGAAAGGCTCGGTGTTGTCTCACCTAGGCCCCAGAATCAGCGTGAGAAACGTTCTGAGAAGGAGAGAAAACCTCCTGCCCTGTACAAGGTATAGAGCATCTATTTGATACACGGGGCATCATTCAGTCGTCCAGCCGTTGGGGCACAGGCAGTTGTCATTTCCATTCTCTAGACAATACAACAGAGGCCCAGAGAGTAACTTGCTCAGTGCCACCCAGCACCACTCCTGCCTGCCTTCCATCCTCCCTCACTTCTTTCCTTCCTTCTTTCTTTCTTTCCTTTCTTCTCAATTCAATTCTCGATACTTGGAACTGCAATTCAAACCCTATCTGGCTTGTTCTTGACCTTGTGCTTCCGCATCCAGCCTCAGTCCTCCATTCCTAAGGAGGAACTAAGCTTTTCTTAAGGAAGTCCAGGGCAAGATGGAACTAGCTCTTGGGGGTCCTCGTCCCACCGAGTCCTGAGAGAGCACAGACTTCGTGGACTCTGTGGGGTGCCAACTCCCTGAGAACATCTCGGATTGGAGGGCATGAGCAGTGTCCCAAGAGGCAGTGAGTTGGCCACCCATCAACTTTGGAGAGCTAGGCAAAGCTGGATTTCACTCACGGCTGAGCCCTGTCACCTGCTAGCAGTGGAATCTTGAGTCAGCTCTTCCTCTCTCTGAATCTGAGCTTCCTTATCTGTAAAGTGAGAAAAATAATATCTTCTTCATGTGGCTTTGGTGGAGCTGGGGACTATCATGTTGTATGGTGCCTGCCTAGACGAGTTTGCAGATGTGGAGCTCCAACGTGTCATCTGACGTGAAGTTTGTGTTCGTGAGCTAGTCATCTGGGCTTCCACATCACTCTGAAACAGTGCATACCCTTGACCCCAAGCCTAAACTCCCAGACTCAGGACCACAGCGTTCATGGGTTTGCCAGTCCTAAGAATGTGGCTTTTGGCTCACATCGCATCATCTCCGTGTCTCGGTTTCCTTATCTATAAAACAAGGGGGAAAGTAGTACCTTCCTGAAGGGTGGTTGTGAGGATTAAGTGCACTAATCCATGTAAAGTGTCCAGAGTAGCATCTAGCATAAAGTATCTGCTCATTAAACGTCAGCCATGATGCATTTATGATTTCCTGTAAGAAGGTTTTGAACCTGCACCACTGATACACATTTATCTCTAAGTTACATTCTTGTATCACTGTGCTAGTGTATTGTGCACATTATGGAACATATTCAAAACATGGGAATGTTAAAAAATGAGATGAATTAAAGAAGAGTCTCAATACTTTCCTCCCACAACCAAAGGATCATCTTGCTCAGGGGTGAGCAAACTGTGGCCTCCAGCCAGATTCTACCCACCACCTGTTTTGTAAGGAAAGTTTTATTGGAGCTTAGCCACACCCGCTCAGTACTAATTGTCTATAGCTACTGCTTTTGGGTGAGGATTTATTTTTTTAATTAGAGGGGAGCACTGACAAGGGGAGGGACGAGAGAGGGAAAGAGAGTCCTCAAGTAGATGGGGATCTGGACTCTTTCCATCACCGTCTACCACCAACAGCCTGATTTGACTGGCCAGTTGCCATCTTGACATACACGGCCGTGCCTCCTTACCTAGGGATTTGTCCCCCGAAAGAGAAGGAATTCGATATTCAGACCTTGTAAAAGACTTAATTCACACACAGTGCCTCCCGGCACTCACACGTGTGACCCCAAACTCCTTCATCTCTCTGAGCTTTGGCTTCCTCACCTGTGTACCTGACCTTTCTACCTCACCCCATGAGAAACAGGATTCAGTCCGAAAGCCTGCGATATAAACATATCACATAAACATGGATGATGTGGTGTAAGCATAAAAGGCTGTTTTAATATATGGTATCGACTAGAATTTAGTCTTGAACTGGAGCTTGCCTGTTACTCAGAATGGATGAAGATACAGTAAATGACAGTGAAGAAAGCCGCATTCCAGCTACAATGTGGGAAATCGTCCAGGGGAGGGAGGAGACACGCGTTTGCAAAACGAATGCAGATCGAATGCACAAATCCAGAGTGTCCTTATGTCAAACACTCGCGAGGGGTTCTCAGCACGCTCAATGGGAAGACCTTCATCTTAGAGTCGAGCCCCTTTATTATAGGCGCTGGCACATTTGAATAAATAGTCAACTGTATTTGCAGGAGCAGTTAGAGCTTGCTAACCTTGTCAAGTGTCCCCGAGAGCCGATCTCCCATAGGGGCGTCATTATCTGTGTCTTTGCTCATTAAATATTAGCTTTCATGATGAAGATGAGAGAAGAAAGGTGGGGGGATTGAAAGAGGAAGACGGGAGGGAGAAAAAGCAAGGAGGCCGAAAGACAAAGAGAAACAAAAAGAAAAGAGAATATGGGATCAAGGAAATAAGCAGATGTTTTAGACTCCAAAAGTGAAGATAAAAACTTGTGCCTTCATTTCTCTGGTGAATCTTTAGGTGGGAGTCCGAACCCCGAGTGGTTTTGGAGGAAATTTATTCAGGGTGGTCAGAAATCCACAGCTGCTATTCAGGACAAAAGTAGGTTTTCCCATGTTCCTGCAGCCGCAGGCCTACTGAAACATTCGAATAAAGAAGGGGTATCAAATGGCTTGGCAGTAAGTTCAGAACTTTTTCCAGTTGAAGAGAGGGCTGTTGCAGGAGCTCATTTTGTTTCTGCACAGAGCCAATTAGACGTTATGCCTAAATATATAACGAAGATTGTTGTGTTTTTTTCCCAAATGATAATGAGTTTCGGAATTGCCTTTCCCCACAAAAAGCCCAAAAGCCATACAGGCAAAGGGAGATCCAAAAACCAACAAACCCCACCGTGCTGAAGCTTAGGTTTCAGGTCTTTCAGGACATTAACAGAACATGGGAAGCAGAGCAGGTGTGGGTGACCTCGAGTGAGCAAGGCGGACTCTTCTTCTGCCATTGACTTGCTGTGTAGCCTTGAACAAGTCACTTACCTTCTCTGAGCCTTAGTTTTATCAGCTGTATAATGGAATTACTTTTCAGTGTTGTTGTTTTGTTTTGTTTTGTGGAGCCCCGTGGGGGGCTTGAACTCACAACCCTGAGATCAAAATCTAAGTCGAGATTAAGAGTCGGTTGCCTAACTGAGCCACTCATGCACCCCTAAAGTGGGATTGTTAGTAATACCTATCTCATAAGATTGTTGGGGTGACATCAGTAAAGCATTCATCAAATGTTAGTGTCTTTCTTGAAGCCTTTGGTAACTAGGGCAAAATAGTGCCTGCCCAAGTGGAGATCTGAATTTAAGGAAGATAGGGAAGTTATAAATTTCTTAAATGCACAAGGTTCTCTGCTCCAATGAGATTATTTACATGACCATGTGTCCAGACCAAAAACTTGAACAGGCCATATTTTCATAGCCTGTTTCCTTTTCATAATTACTCTCCCGGCCTCATCAATTGTTTCCAAGATGGTGACCACCTTGCATTGCATCATTCTCCAGGAGCCAGATCCTTCCAGACCCTCCACTTGCTGCCCTTGCTGAGGGAGTGGCCTTGGAGGGCACACACTTAATTCCAACAATCTCACGATGTTCCTCTCTGCCGATCGTTTTTAGCTGACAGCGTATACTTCCTAGATGTATATTTCACAGTGTCAGATTGCTGTCCCGTAGAAGAACATTTAATATCCGAAAGTCACTGAGATGCATGGTCTGGCTGGACATTGCTGTTCAGGAATCAAACACAGACTGCATTTTTGATGTTTTTCAAAGATGGACTCTGATGATGATTTACAAAGATCTGAGCTCAGTCATCAAAGAAGCACAGCCAAGATAAGGATGTAGTCTTGCAAGTGACTGCGTTGAATCAACCAGTAAGCACCACCAAGATAAGCATCATCCTACATTTTAAAAATATTGTGTTGCAATGCCTTTCCATAAGAAATAGAGACTGTGTAGGCTTTTTGATTATGTTTTGCTTCACAGCTTCCCTGGGATAGTCGTTATTGGTACACATCATTAATACAGGTATGTCTTTCCAGGAAGGATTATGAGGTTAAAGTATCAACTGCAAATGTAGTTGCTTCTAGGAAATATCTAGAATGGCTTATCTCCCCTCAACCCAAGTCAGATACAAACATCACATCTACTTGTGGACTTTAAATGCAGTTTCAACAAATATAAGCTAACAACTGTAATGAACTAGAGAACATTCACCATTCGTCCCCTAGTATGGAAAAATTTTTAAAAAAGGCTAGTCATGGAAACCAGGATCTAGAAGAAGCCAAAGCACAGTCACATTGTAGCAGAGCATCCAGCCTATACGAAATGCCCCTTTCCCCTCACACAATCTAGTAAAGAGCGGGATACGTCGGGTTAGTCATCTCACCTGCACCCGCGGTGACCCCCGGGTCGTGACACTGTCACTCCTGGACCGCGTGGGGAGGGGGGGCTCAGGATGAAACAGAGAAGCCTCTGTCTTTGGCCCACGTGCACTTCACTGCACTGATGGCACCAAGTACCATCATATGTACCAAGTACCAAGTACCTGATTATCATCGACAACCAGGTTTTGTGTGAATCAGAAAGTTTGGGTTCTTTCCTTAAAGGACAGTGACTTCTGAAAATTGTCAGCCGTCTTTCCTTTTTCTTCTGTGAGTTTATAATGCCACGGGGTTCGGCGGCAACCAAATGCGTGCTGACAGCCCAGCATGTGTGACCTGTGAGGGGCTGAGTTCAAGTCCTTCTTCATGTTCCCGCGGTGTGATATTCTTCTTCCTCCTCCTCCTCTTCCAGGAGGAGAATGTGCACCTATTGCCAAGGCCATTTATGATACTTTGTGATAGTGTCCTGACCTTAGCACAGTCCCTTCCAGCCTGGCACAGTTCTTAGTGCTCAGTAGGTGCTTTGTGCTCAGTAGGTCCTCATCCAACAATTGTAGAATTGGGGCAACGTACTTGTTTCATGCAAACACGATCCCCAGCTGTTACTCCCCTGAACCCTTTGCCATGACATGGGGCTCCAACTTTTTTTCAGTACAGACTTAGAAGATATTGCTTTATTTGTCACTCCCCAAGTCAATATATTATCTGACAGAAGAAAATCTTGATTATTCAGAAGAACTGTGTTCTTTATGCTTCCCTCTTCTGTAAAATGGGTATAAGAATAGTACTTGTCCTTGGAACATTTTAAGAGTTAAGTAAGTGGAAGCATATGAAGCCATTCATAAAGTACCCTACACAGAATTTGTGCTCAGCAAATGTTTGGTTATAATTATTATTTCCACCTCCCACCAACTCACCCCTGATGCACAGGCATTGCCTCTCCAACTTGATCCTCTCCCCTTCCCTAGTATTCATCTAGTATGAGGACCTGGGCTGCCTCTGACCTGTACATCCTCAGTGTCTGCCCCTCTTCTCCTACCCACATGTCAACCTCACTACCGAAATGCCCCTCACCTCTTTTTTCCTAACTCGGGGACCGAGGCACTGGTGCTCATTGGGGCAGTCCATCTTTTATTTTCCAGGTCAAAATTGGTGTATTGTGATTAGGTCTTTTAGCTACTCAAAATGCACAGCTTGTCTGTGTTCTCTATTAAAAGTTGCTAGAAACTGCCTGGTCCCTAACATTTCTCACACATATCCTCACAGTACTGTTTTCCATCATTAAAACCTAGGAAGAAGTAGAGAACCCCGTGACGACATAGGATGCAGACGTCTCAGGAGGAACTCCCTGCAAAACTGTACATTTGACCCACTGCCTCACTTGATCTTTGGTGTTATGATCAGATTAAAGGACTTTACAGATGTCCTTTAATCTACTCCAAATAATCTACTCCAAATCCATGTTCTGAGTCCATACTTTACATTGTTGTCAGTATAGTGCATATAAAATTTCACAGCCTGTTTTACAGCATTAAATTATTTTGAAAATATTTTCTATACGCTGCCCATGCTCCTCTGAAAATCTTTGTCTATGGAGATTTTTATTTTGGGGAGGCTACCTGTTTTTTCACATCTGTCTCTCCATTTCCTCTCATATCCCCAACAATCCCTAATGAATGTTCTGCTTCCCCAGCCCCTCAAACATGGGAGTCTCTACATTTTAGTCTCTGTAATCTTCTGTCTTTACTTTTTATGTTCTGCTTGGGCGATGTCCACACTGTGGGGTCAGCTGAGCCATGTCAAACGTGTCTCCGGACCCCTCTGTCTTCCAAACCTCAGCTTCAGGCCTGTGGTTCCCCTCAGTCGTCCTTCCTGAATCATCCTGGATCCCTGAAGCTTGAGAAACCTAAAGCCGAATGCATTCCCTTTTTCCATCCTCATTCTGTAGTTGGTTTTTCCTCTTAGTTAATAGATTAATCCCCGCTGGAATGCCTAGCACCTGTTCTGACTCCTCCCTCTCCCCACCTTCACGTAAAACTACACGTTTCTTGCCCCATCTATTGGGTTGGTCCCCAAACTTGTCATTCAACTTTCAGCTTTTCTCCATGACTTACAATCCATCCTGTACTTGTCCACACCACAGTTTATTCCTAGAGCACTGATCTGTTGAATCCATTTCAAACCTGAAACCCACCCGTGGCTCCTTGCAGAATAAAGTGCAGATGTGGCTTTGCTCCCTATCTCTGCCCTGCCACACCTGTGAAACCCTAGTGCTTAGGACCCATTAAGGGGACACTCTAGAAGCTGTGGGGCATCTGAGTTCTTGGGCTAACTTAAAGGAACACAGAGACTGTTGGTCATTTGAAAGAAATTTAGTCATTGTGTTGGGCCCAGCATCCCCCCCAGTTGTGGGAAACATGCAGTTTATGGGTCCAGATGCAGCTGAAAGAGAGGTTTTCACAAAGTCATAATACTTCAGTTGCTTGATGTTTCTCTCCATTCCCTGGTCCCAACTCCCACTATTCATTCAAGCTAGAAAGGAGAGGAAAAGTTCCTGATGTTATTTACCCAAGGTCTTTATGCCACTATGTCCTGTGGTTTACAGCATCACCATAAAGTTCATATTGCTGGCGAAGAAAGTCCAGCACATTGGTGTTGGTCTTTCCATGTTGGCTTTACATCTGAACCACTGTAAGATGTGGTTCAGGCCATCTCTTACCTTGGAATTCCCAATGCGTGGCAACATACCTTGATTGCAACAGCCACTCAATAAATCCTTATTACACTTCTTAAACTTAACTGTTGTGCCTACATTAAGTTTTGCTCAAAGGCATAATCATTTTGACGGCTTTAATTTAATACACGATTCAGAATTTGCATTGACAAAATTATGCACAGCCCTTCATTATAATGCAGGTAACAATGAAACAAGATGCTTCAGGTCTATTCAGCTCTTCTCTGTCTAATAAAATGATGGCTTCTGGGCATCAAGATGAGTTACCTGAAAATCTTGCCCAGGGAAGATCTCAAAGGAGAGTTGAAGAAAGCTCATCATCCATTTGAGACATGGATGTAATTGGATTAACTAAGAAAGACAAAAGTAAATGGTGCCCCACACAATGGGGGTCTTTAGGGATAAGGACACTGCCTTATTCATTCCCAAGTCCACCACATGCACAATAAAGGCATGGGGTCTGGCCCTCAGTGGGGTCTCATCAGGGTGCTAGTCACATTTGTTGATATCACTGGTGAAAGTGTACATTAATGAGTCGGTTTGACTTAGGAACTCAATAAACGTGTCTTCCATAGTCACTTGGAGATTTCTAGAAGTTCTTATGGTCTCCTCTGTCCATCCAGAAACTCTTTCTGTAATAAGAGAGAGGAGACATCCAATTGCTACAAAGAGCCATGAGTAAGAGGGCTGGAGTGGTTTTTGGGATTATCAAACTCAGTGTGCCCACTGTAGTCACATGTATGTGGACAAATCACTTCCAAGTATCCTCGGTGCCATTTTCCAGTTGTGAGATTTCGAGCAATTCACGTAAGCTCTGTGAGCCTCAGTCTCTTCCCGTAAAGTGGGAATTATGACTCCCATCTTGGCCACTTATTTTGAAAATTACAAGAGAACCAAGTGGGCTTTGATAATGTGACATTTATTCTTTTTTCCCACCGGAGAGTGAGAATCCAAACCTGCCATCCAGAATGCTACAGTGGGAAGGGGAGGAGACTGGGCACCATCCTACAAAGGGCTAAAATCTGGCTGGGCACACTTAGCTTCAGGGCCTGCGTCAGGATCCCAGCTGGAGCGGTACCGGACTGGCCTTTGGAGCAGCTACTTCTTACCCAAGGAGATAGATCCTACCCTGGATGTGGGTGGTGCTGTGGAGGAGCAAGGCAGCGTGAAGGGCACCTGGAAATGCGCGCTGAGGCTTCTCAGAGGAGAGGATGCTCGTCAGAGAATCGAGGCTTAGTCACGTGGATGAGATCTGAGCCAGAGGACACGGGATGCAGAGCTCGGAGGCCTGGGAAAGTCAGGACACAGCTGTGGGAAGCGCAGGTCCATAGTGAGACTGAAGTATCTGTTTTGTTTGGAAAGTGAAGGGAAATCTGATCCGTGCTGGCCTTGTGAGCTTCCCACTCGAGTTCGAGAGAACGGTGAGCCGTGAAAGTCCTCCACGCTGGGGCGTGGCAGGAGGAGGTCTGTGTTTTAGAAATTCTGGAGAGAGAAAGACAGTGCGCGTTCAGTGGGGGCTGGGGCTGCAAGCACACAGAGCTGCGGGAAACTGTTCCGGAAGCGGCACAGAAAATGCTTGGGAGGGGAGGGCTGCTGGATGTGAGCTCTGGGAAGGAAGTGGAGGCTACAGACCTGGGGTGGCCTGGCTGTGGACTGTGGGGAAGAGAAAGGCGGCAAAGAAGAGACCGAGCATTCTTTGGCTTAGGGCTGGTGTAAATGGTCCCCAAACGCCAGGGAACAGAGTCTCAGGAGGTGGTAAGGGAGCGACGAGTTCTACTAGAGGCCTGGTGCACTTGAAGGCAGCCTGAGGTCTCCAATGGAGGTGCTCAGCCGCCATTTCCAGTGCGTCAGGAGACCCACTGGCACCCGTGCTGAGGGGAGTCGCCCTCCCCCACCCCTGTTGGGTCTGACCGCCCCTCTCTCTGTTTCCAGTACTTCGTCTTCACTGGGGTGCTTGCCATGGTGACCTGTGCAGTTTTCCTCCGCCTGAACTCTGTCCTGAAGCTGGCCGTGCTGCTGATTATGATCGCCATCTACGCCCTGCTGACCGAGACCATCTACGCGGGCCTCTTTCTGCGCTACGACAACCTGAACCACAGTGGAGAGTGAGTGCCCGCCCTCACGTGCTCAAAAAGGGCTCAACTCCCGGCGGGAAATGGAGCCTTGGGGAAGATGCTTAGGGTGGCGTCACCAGAACTTGGGGACCATTGGATATTGACCTCTGTTTCCTAGCTCAGGAGCTCGCTGGCTTACAAGTCTAGGCAAAATCCCTTTTTTTCAGTTTTAAAGACTGGACTGAGTCGTAGCTAAAGAGTAGCTCCGGTCTCCTTCCTCCAACTTAATAATTTATGATTCCTCTCAATTTAACAGCTCTGGGATGCGTGGGGTCTGATTGTAATTTGGCTGTGACAATATTAATAGTAGCATCGAACACTTACTATGCTGCTTGCCCTGGATTATTTGTGAAATACAGAAAAGTACAAAAAATAATGCCTCACCCTAGATTTCTTGCAACAGAGCTGGAAACAAGGCGGAAGGGCCAGCATAACTCCAGGGCAGTGAAAGAGAGGCGGAAGAGGTCGGGAGGCAAACGCAAGCCAACATGGTATTTTGTGGCCTCATGGGTCATGAGAAGATTGAAAGGAGCCACTCAGGGAAACCAGGTGGCTCAGTTGGTGAAGTATCTGCCTTCAGCTCAGGTTATGATCCCGGGGTCCTGGGATCGAGCTCCAATGTGAAATCCCTACTCAGCAGGGAGCCTGCTTCTCCTTCTCCCTCTGCCTGCCATTCCCCGGGCTTGTGCTCTCACACTCCCTCAAACAAATAAATAAAATACTTAAAAAAAAAAAAAAAAAAAAAAGGAAGGAAGAAAGAAAGGAACCACTCACTTGAAATGTGTCTGGATGGGCAGTGAGGTGGGGAAAGGTGGCTCAGAACAGAGAAAGGGAGAGGAATTTCTCCCCTGGATTCATCCCTTTCCTGTCTCTCGTGAGTCACAGCTTAGTCTCAAGATGAACTTCCTGGTGACAGCCGTGGTCCCTCACACAGCCCCATAGGGGAGCCAGACCCCACTCCTGCAACATGGAGCTTCCCCTGAGCCGGAAGTGGCATAGGCCACGGGCCTCAGATGTAGGAAGCGTAGGGCTTACTGAGACCACAGTAAGGGGCCCACCAAATGAGAAAAATAGGAGGCAAAGATTGTCCAAAAAGCCTCAGAAAATGGATGCTAATTATATGAACATCTATGAACCAACCCCTGGAAATAAACGATGCTAATAATGAGTCATATTTACTTCTTCATTTTTTAAGGATTTATTTATTTACTTTAGAGAGAGGAAGAGCGAAAAAGTGAGAAGGCTAGAGAGAGAGAGAATCTCAAGCCGACTCCGCACTGAGTGTTGAGCCCGACGCAGGGCTCAATCCCATCACCCTAGGATCTCAACCTGAGCCAAAATCAAGAGTCACAGCCTTAACCAACTATGCCACCAAGGTGCCCCTACTTCTGCATTTTTAAAAGGATCAAGTATTTCAGATATTTTGCTGATGTTCTCTTGCCCCCAGTATTATTCTCTCCTCCTAAGAACCAACTTTTAAAGCACTTAATGTGTATCCTTCCCGTCCATGTTTTTTATATATATTTAGTTATGTCTATATTATAAGTTACTTATACAATTGTTTCCTTTTAAGTGAACTGTCAGGTCATGTCCTTTGGCTGGTTTTCTGTTAGGCTCTTTGCCTTTTCCTTACTGGATTTGTGAGAGCCCTTTAGAAATTCTAGATGCTGATTTTTGTTATGCACGTCCATCAGACACTTTACGCATGTTCCCTGTTTGATCCTTACAGCGACCCTCCAAAGAACACGGGCTCAGAAAGGTTAAACAGTTTTCCTGGTGCCCATGGCCGGTAACGAACAGATCTGGGGTCCGGCTGAGGTTGTCCTGGCTCCAAAGTCCACCTTTGTCAATACTGCACACACTTCTCCTAAGTCAAGCTGAAGAATCTCTTATGATAGGCCCAGGCTTCAAAGAAAGTCAAAACAGTTTCAAATTAGGTAAAATGGTTAGTGGCAACGAGTGTTGCCATAGCCAAACAGAGGGCAAACGGATATAGGAACAAAATAAGCCACATTTGTGGTACGAATAAAATTAAACCAACCAGCCAGGGCTTTGGCTTCAAATCCAGAGTCTGTTGCCTTAGGAAATCACTTCCCATCTCTGGACCTCAGTTTGCCCGTCAGTGAAATGGAGTAACTGTCCTCCATCGCGGGGCCATGTGAGGCTCTCTGATGTGCCGGGTACATAGCAGGTGCCTTCCTAGCGCCTCCCTCCTTTTTAGGAGAGAGGTTTATTAGTTCTGAATTATGTTCCAAGGTCTTCAGGAAGAGCTTGTAGTGAAATTGTTAAGTAGGGTTGTGAACGTGAATGCAATCCCAAGCTCACTGCCGCAACGTTGGAGTGTTTTTCTCAGCTCCTTCCTGATTCAAGGTCAATTATTGGCCAGTCTCATATTGACTCACACTTGGCTATCCACAGAGCTAAACTAATAAGGATCAGAAGAGCTCATTCATCCTTCTCTTTTGCTGCATTATGAATCAGCAGATCAGTGGCCGCTGTGCACCCCATTGCCAGCCACAGCCTACTCGTGCTGTCGGGGAGTTAGCCAACACTTTAGGAGCTCAGCTTGGTTCAGCAGCACTACGATGGTTGTACCTGAGGGTCAGGTGCCCCTGTAATGCAGAGCGCAAAGAACCTTCCACTGGCGGCCTGGCTGAATCTCCAGCGAAATGGTCCCAGATACTTAAGACCAGCATCTCTCAGTCTGCTCAGGAGGACCCTCCATGACAACTCCCCATCTCAGCAGATGACTCCGAGCCCAAAACCGGAGAGGCACCTCTCCCCCAGTATCTTATCAATCCCTGGAGATTCACCTACCTCAGTATGCCTCGTAAGGAAGCCCTCTATCCCAACAGGTGTGGGTACAAGTTTCGGAGTTACGGCACTTAGGTTCAAACCCCAGCTCAGCCACCAGTCAGCTGTGTGATCCCGAGGGAATTTATGACAAGTGACGATCTCTCTAAGCATGGCTTTTCTCATCTGTAAAGTGAGGGTAATAACCCGTCCTATGTTGTAAGAATAGCCAAAAGATCAAATGTGATCATGGAAACTTAACACAAGACCTGAAATAGAACAAGCACTTGATTGATACGAACAATTATTATCCTACATGCCCCCTCCATGCCATAAACACTACTATTCTAGAAAGATCCTCACTCTCATCTCTGGGCTGCTGTCACCTAACTGATCTCCCAGTCTTCACTCTCGATGCATCCCTCTCAAAGTCATCAGAGGCATCTGGTCAACTCGTTATCCTTCTTAAAACCCAGAAGGGGCTCCAAGGCACCTGGTTTGTTCAGTCATTTGAGCTTTTGACTCTTGATTTGGGCTCTGGTCATGATCTCAGGGTCGTGAGATCAAGCCCTGTGTCAGTCTCTGAACTCATCTGGAAGTCTGCTTGGGAATCTGTCTCTTCCTCTGCCACTCCCTCCCACCCCTCTCTCGTTTTCTTTTTCTTTAAAAATAAGTATATCTTTTTAAAAAATCCCTCAGTGGGCTCTTTATCACCTCTATGAAGCTAAAAATTCAACCGGCTTCTCAAGGACTCCACATGTCTCCCTGGTCTGGCCCCCATGACTCCTCTAGTCTTTCCTCCTGCAGCTCCAAAGACCACCACGGATATATAGTGTTATTACAGGCATGGTGTATGATCAGCATTTAGAAAATGTAGTCATTAGTGTGGGGCTAGAGTAAAGCATCATTCAAACTGGCTGGTTTATTTTGAGTTTCAAAAAAAGGAAATGGGACTAAGAGCTAAACTAAGAATTTAGCATCAGAGGCACAAATGGCCAGAGCTCTGAACTTGGTGCTTGAGATGTGAAAGTGCATCCTGGCTCTGATAGGAATTGGCTGTGTGAACTTGGGCAAGTAGTTTCTCCCTGGTCCTCAATTTTAAATGTATAAAATAAAAGCCATGCAAGGGGTATTACATTATCTATTATACACATAACATGGAATAGAATGGACCCACCCAACTTGCACTGAAAAGTGTTTGATTACATGGAATTATTTTCATAATAAATACTATGTACAGAAGTAGGTGTCAAAAATAGTATGAACCATACAGTCCTAAATTTATAACCATATTTTTGCATGGAAGAAAAAGAAAGGACATTTAGTTGATGCCAAAATATTTTTTAACGATTTATTTATTTATTTTAGAGAGTGAGAAAGAGAGAGAGAGGTCAACCTGGGGGAGGGACACAGGGAGAGGGAGAGAAATCCTCAAGCAGACTCCCCCTGAGTGCAGAACCTTATGCGAGGCTGGATGGCAGGACCCTGAGATCATGACCTGAGCCAAAATCAAGAGTCGGACCCTCAACAAACTGAGCCACCCAGGTGCCCCTAGTTGGCTCCAAAATATTAATCGTTGTTTTCTCTGAATGGTAGGCATAAGGGCAATTTTTGTTTTCTTATCTGTGAATTTGTATTAGCTCCCAAATTTACCATAATTAGCATAAATACTTCTGTAATGAGTAACACTCAAATTAAACATTAATTTTTATGAGACATCAGATAAGATGCTCTCTAAAGACTGCTATAGCCCTCGAGAATAAGCATTATTCTACATGTGTTTTTACTTAATTATGTGCCTTTTATTAGCATAGGGAGATGGTTGTATTAATTCCATGATTTTATTACTATAAATAAATTAATTCAAAATGTCCCTGGTTTTAAGTCTGTGCCATCTGATACCAAGCAAAGCGTTATAATTCCATACACATTTTGGTCATTTGGTTCTGTTGGAAGTTCTTCAAAGATTCACAGAAGCTACCAAGAAAAAAGAAATTCCTTCTAAATTTAAATCACGGTTCTTTTTGGATGTTCCTTGGCCTAGCTGACTTTCTATGCATACTTTGCAATCTTGACTCCATCCATAATTTTTTTTAATTTTATTTTATTTTTTCAGTGTTCCCAGATTCATTGTTCATGCACCACACCCAGTTCTCCATGCAATACATGCCCTCCTTAATACCCACCACCAGGCTTGCCCAACCCCCCACCCCTCCCCTCCAAAATCCTCAGTTTGTTTCTCAGAGTTCACAGTCTCTCATGGTTCATCTCCCCCTCGATCTCCCCCAATTCACCCTTCCTTTCTTTCTCTCAATGTCCTCCATGTTTTTCCTTATGCTCCACACATAAGTGAGACCATATGATAACTGACTCTCTCTGCTTGACTTATTTCACTCAGCATAATCTCTTCCAGCTGTAATATTTCCAGGTGAAATAGAACTTAAAGACTAAGAAACCATTCATAATTTTCTCGTACTTTTCTTCTGATCTAGCCAGCTCTTTATTTTTGGTCAGCCCCTGCTTTCCAGAGGTAGGGGCATTTTTCCTCGAAAGTGTGCTGCAGGTGATACATTGCTGGCCTTCCAGTTCTTCTATGTCACAAAGAAAAGGCTGTCCAAAGTGCCTGGGAGAGCAGGCATTCCATGAGGGCACACTCGGGACAAGTTAGGTGCAAGATGTCTCCCGTTCACACGAAGCTGTGTGAAGGAGGGCTTTGTTTCAAGCCTCCCCACCAGGAGCAAGAACAAAACCCAGCAGATTTTCAACCAGCTAGCTAAGCAAGATACATGCCCCATATTCATAGAGCCCGTCCTCTCTTTTCCCCCTGAAGTTTACCACCCTCGAAGACTCAGCCCCGTGTTCCCAGAACATCCATCCCGGGTTACTTTCTCTTCCCATGTATTCCCATGGCAACGAGGACATATTTTTACAATGGAGTGTCTTGTGTTATAAACTTATCTATCTGTTTGGTTCTCTCTTTTCCTGGACTGTTTTGAGGGCAAAGACAATGTGCCTCCTTCATTTTCTGTATCCCAGCATGTGCCTGGCACACAGTAGTGCTCAGTAATTATGTGCTTTGCTGGGGCTATAAACGACAGACACAATAATGAGTATCATCTATTATTAGCGTCTTATCTCCAGGGAAAAGCAGATGGAACTAGGAATTCACGAATCGGAATCTTGTGCCAGCCCGCAGACATCCTGGTCCCCTTGGGTCCCCGTATGCACAAGAGCTCCCCAAGAGAAAGCACATTTCTGTTCCTGAACAGAATGTTCCTGAACATTCTGTTTCTGCAGATCTGGACTGGGCCCACACTCTGGATCAGCTGGGAGGGTCTTCTACATAAAGCTAGATGAGACGCTGGTCTTGGCTGCGGGGTTCATGCCCCCATTTCCTAAGCCTAGTGGTACTCCTGCTCATTTCCAGTGAGGAGAGAAAAAGGAAGGCTCGAGACCACCTGGGTGCAGCGATGTCAGCGTTCACTCTTTCCCCCCCACCTACGGACTGCATCTCCTCTTTGGTGGCCCCTTGTGTCTTTCAGCCTCATCAGAGTTAAGTCACTAGTGAGTCTATGTGTGCTTGTGGTTGGGAGACAGTAAAATAGAGAGTGATGTCATCTGGTTTTAGTGATACAGAATATTCCGGAAACCATGTTGGAAATAGATGTTGGAGGGCAATTCAGGGGGCTACTGAAAGTCGTGGTGGCTGAACTCAGGTGTTGGAGGTAGAGATGGAGAGAGTGGAGGGGCAGGGGGACAGGAGATATATTTGGGTGGAAGAGCAGACAGGATTTAGATATTGGGGTGGTGAGGACTGACTCCTAGGTTTGTTTTTGTATTTGGCTCAAGCACCGGAGTGAGTGGATGAGGGGGGCATTGCCCGAGATGGAGAAAGGTGGGGGTAGAACAGGAGGTAATGGAAAGCAAGTCCCAATGTCCCTACAGATAATTTGTCTAAAACATTTTTATTCTTTTCTTCATTAGTCCCTGGAAGCCTGTCAAGGGGACTGTGTGGGTATGTATGTGTGTGTGTGTGTTTTAAAATATTTTATTTATTTGACAGAGAGAGAGAGATCACAAAGAGGCAGAGAAGCAGGCAGAGAGTAAGGGGGGGAAGCAGGCTCCCCACTGAGCAGAGAGACCGATGTGGGGCTCAATCCCAGGACCCTGAGATCATGACTTGAGCTGAAGCCAGAGGCTTTAACCCACTGAGCCACCCAGGCGCCCAGGGAGACTGTTTATTTCCACAAATTGCCCGTGTCCATATTCAAAGTCCATTGTTGCTTCTTCCAAACCCTTTGCCTCCTGGCTTAGCTTGTCCTGAGAAAGGCTTCATGCTGGGCTGAAATAAAAGAGAGAAAACATTCAGAATCAAACAAGGGTCTCCCTGGAACTTCGGAATTCCTCAGGTGACTGAAAGTCACATCAGTGTTTAAACACAGGTTTGCCCATCCTCAGCTGCCTTCCAGCTTGATCTCTGGGAGAGCCCAGGACAGGCCTGACCAGTGACCCCTCAGCATGTGCCCCACCAAGGACTGCAAATGGAGCACTTGGTGTGGGTGAGAGGCATCAGTCCCAGAGGAGATGACGTCCAGGGAACCAAGATTTTATTAAAAGGTCTAAGAATTAAAATGGGGATGATAACAGTGCCTGACTCATAGACTTAATATAAGAATTTTAAACATTGATAGAAGAATTAAAATAATGTCCAACTCATTGAATCAATTTAAGAATCTAAACCAGAGCAATCTATATTTTCAATGCCATCCTGATCAAAATTCCACCAGCATTTTTCAAAGGGCTAGAACAAACAATCCTAAAATTTGTATGGAACCAGAAAAGACCCTGAATTGCTAGAGAAATGTTGAAAAAGAAAAACAAAGCTGGGGGCATTACATTGCCTGATTTCAAGCTTTACTACAAAGCGGTGATCACCAAGACAGCATGGTACTGGCACAAAAACAAACACATAGACCAGTGGACCAGAATAGAAAGCCCAGAGATGGACCCGCAACTTTATGGTCAAATAATCTTTGACAAAACAGGCAAAAATATCCAATGGAAAAAAGACAGTCTCTTCAATAAATGGTGCTGAGAAAATTGGACAGCTATATGTAGAAGAATGAAACTTGACCATTCTCTTATACCATACACAAAGATAAACTCGAAGTGGATAAAAGACCTCAACGAGAGGCAGGAATCTATCAAAATCCTAGAGGAGAACATAGGCAGTAACCTCTTCGACATCAGCCACAGCAACTTCTTTCAGGACATGTCTCCAAAGGCAAAAGAAACAAAAGCAAAAATGAACTTTTGGGACTTCATCAAGATAAAAAGCTTCTGCACAGCAAAGGAAACAGTCAACAAAACAAACAAGAAACCCACAGAATGGGAGAAGATATTCACAAATGACACTATAGCAAAGGTCTGCTATCTAAGATCTATAAAGAACTCCTCAAACGCAACACTCAGAAAACAGATAATCACATCAAAAAATGGGCAGAAGACATGAACAGACACTTCTCCAAAGAAGACACACAAATGGCTAACAGACACATGAAAAAATGTTCATCATCTTTAGCCATCAGAGAGATCCCAATCAAAACCACACTGAGATACCACCTTACACCAGTTAGAATGGCCCAAATCAACAAGACAGTAAACAACAAATGTTGGAGAGGATGTGGAGAAAGGGGAACTCTCTTCCACTGTTGATGGGAATGCAAGTTGGTGCAGCCACTTTGGAAAACAGTGTGGAGATTCCTCAAGAAGTTAAAAATAGAGCTACCCTATGACCTTGCTATTGCACTACTGAGTATTTACCCCAAAGATGCAGATGCAGTACAAAGAAGGGCCACATGTACCCTAATGTTCATAGCAGCAATGGCCACAATTGCCAAACTGTGGAAAGAGCCAAGATGCCCTTCAACAGACGAATGAATAAAGAAGATATGGTCCATATATACAATGGAATATTATGCCTCCATCAGAAAGGATGAATACCCAACTTTTGTATCAACATGGATGGGACTGGAAGAGATTATGCTGAGTGAAATAAGTCAAGCAGAGAGAGTCAGTTATCATATGGTTTCACTTATGTGTAGAGCATATGGAAAAACATGGAGGACATTATGAGAAGTAAAGGAAGGGTGAATGGGAGGAAATCAGAGGTGGAGATGAACCATGAGAGACTGTGATCTCTGAGCAACAAACTGAGGGTTTTGGAGGAGAGGGGGTGGGGGGGTTGGTCGAGGCTGGTGGTGGGTATTAAGGAGGGCATGTATTGCATGGAGAACTGGGTGTGGTGCATGAACAATGAATCTGGGAACACTGAAAAAATAAAATAAAATTAATTGAAAAAATAAGAAAGAATCTAAGTGAAAGCAGTTAGAACCAACAAAGCCACACCGTCAGCACCATGTACCCATCTCTTAAATAGAATAACATCTAAAGGAAAAGGAGGCATCCTGGTCTTCATGAGGATTTTTGTGACGAGAAAGTTTCAAAGCTCTTTGAAGCCTGGAAGTGTTCTGCAAAGGGAAAGCATTTGTATCAATGTGAGTGCGTTGTTGAGATGCTAGACTCTAGATTCGTCCACCAGGTGTGATGAAAATGATCTCATACCCTAGAGAATCAACTGATTTCTGAATTAGCCCATGTTGAAGCCTTCAGACAGCAGCCCCTGTCGCCTACTGCATGCTCAAGAAATATTCCCTTCTTTCTGTTTACCCCACTTCTTTCTGAACCTGGTCTCCTGATGAGTCTCCTTGGGGTCCCTCCATGGTTGTAACCTCGCCTTTCTCCTTGTAACCTTGCCTTTCTTCTTCCAACAGAGATTTCCTGGGGACCAAGGAGGCGTCACTGCTACTGATGGCCATGTTCCTCCTTGCTGTGTTCTACCATGGACAGCAGGTAATCCAACACTTTGCTCAAACTCCCTTCCACTACCTGGCGTTTCCCATTGCTGAGAAACTGACCTACGAGGCTTCCACTCTTTCTTGTAGCAAATGACCCATCAGCTGCTTGCAGGAAGTGGCATTTCTTAAGGAATCAGTTTCTAATAAAAACCACCTAAAAAAAAACTAAGCTAGAGAAGATGATTTGGCAAGCCTTGGTTTTAATGACTTTCAGGTATATCTCTTTCAAAGAGATCATTGTTATGAAAAAAGCAAAACAAAAAAAAATTTCCACTTCTGCCTGAGGCAAACCGGGATCTCTCCCAGTTCCATTATTGCCTGTATAGAGTCATTCCTGGAGAAGTTGTGTTCTGGGCTAGGGAACCATGTAGGATTGGAGATCAGCTGAGCCAGGATCCTAGTCCAGCCTCTGACTCTGTTTGTGACTTTAAGCAAGTAGCTCATCTCCCTGAACTTAGAGATCTTCCTCCAGTGTGAAATAGGATAGTAACACCTGGATGGGGCCCTTTCAAAGAATTGTCTGAGATGATCATGTGCAGCATTTTGCATACCGCCTTGCCTAAGTATAGGAAGTGAGTCATTCCTTATTTGTCTCAAGCAGATAAAGTGCCTGAAGTATGTCAATGCCACTTCCTATGAACTGCTTCTCTGCCGGGGTCTGGGGTGGGCACTGTCTGGCTCCATATAAAACCCCATCCCTGGCCCCCAAGGTTCATCTCCTGGAGGATCGGCTATGTGGGGATCAGGCTGTCCAAGGACTTTAAGAGCCATTGGGGCAAGAATTTATTCTGCATGGGAACATGACACCAGACTTCGCCCCAGGCAGTTTACCTGCTGTGGCCGGTAGGACATCTCGCAGACTCAGACCTTGAAAGCTGTGGCATTCATCAGCTGGAGAGATTTTCTCTCCCCTGTAGACCCAGGCCCTGCCAGCTTCCCGGCTCTGCCCTAGATCCCGGTCCATCTTTCTTTGGTCTGCACGCACTTCAAAAAAAAAAAAGTAACCAGAAAAGGAGAAAAACAAAACAGAAGACTCTGAGCTAGGGCAGAAATAGAAACATAGTGCTGAGAAATCACCATGGAAACGGGGAGGTAATCAACCCTGAGAAACCCTGAAACAGCCCTAAACCCCGAGAACCTAGAAATACATACACAGGGATGTGTAACGAGGGGGATGGTAACATGTGGTCAAGGGGGGAGAAAGACATATACAAAGACTTGATGAGGGAAAAGAGTTAGTGGGTATCAAGTTCTACCTCTGTGCCTCTATTATCTGGTATCTTCCTCCCAACAACCTGGAATGGTAGTTCTTGGCAGTCCTGTTTTACAGATGAAGAAAGTCATGCTAATCATCTAGTCTCGGGGGAGAACCCAATTCAAACCGAGATTGTTATCCAAAGCCCACCCTTTCCACTTCCCTAGACTGGAGAAAGAAACAAGTTAACATACCAACACAATGGTCCCAGGCACTCAATCTTGCAGTGTGACTTTGATTTGGTTTTAAATTGGAGCTGAATTCATGGAAAATAATAAGCCAAATGTCAAAGTGTAACCATTTCCATAATTCCTGTATTTAGGTATTTCTAGCTCTCTGTCAGAGCTGGGTCATATCTTCCATGTCTTGCTGGCTTCTGGTTACAGAGGAGAACCCCTTAGTCTGACATGCAAACAGCAATCCATTTGAGGATGGATGAGCAACCACCCTCCCCCCTCCAGATAACTAAGAGCAAGTTCAGAGTGAGGGCGCTCCTTCCGTAACAGGAAGGATTTCCTTACTCCTCCATCATCTTAAGGAATTATTTTGTGTCCTGACAACGTCCCTTCCTCAGTACCCTTTGATTAATTTGTTCTGCGCTCCCTTTGTCCCAGGAAACAGACAACCTAACCGTGTTAAGATTATTTGTAAAGTAAGAGTATATTTGTGCATAGTGAGGATCCAAGTGCTTAAGTGACATCTGATATGTCTCCTTCTTATTTTTAACTTTCAAAAGGCTCTAAAATTACATAATCACATCCCATAACGGTAGCAGTTACAGGTTAATTGGCTTTGTAGTGGGGGAGAAGTATTCACCCCCCAACTCTGCCACTTAGTGGCTATTGTGACCTTCGATGATTTACTTAACTTTCTGAGTCTCAGTTTTCTCTCCTGTAAAATGGATATGCTAATAATAGGCTTATGTCAGAGGGTAGTTATGAGATTGGATGAGAATATAATTGTAATATACTAATCCCCTTGTTTGCTCATAGAATAAGTTCTCAAAAATCATAAGCTATGAATGCTTTACTTTGAAAACAGGCCTCTGAGGTAAACAGGGAAATCATTTTTTGTGCGTCTGGGCCCAAGTCACCGAGGTCATAAAGCCAACAAGGAACATCAGGTAGAAACAAGAATCCCAAACTTCCGGGTCTGTTCTCTCCCCAGCGCATGTCCCTGCCTCTCTTTGTGAGAGGAGTCTTCCTGCCTCACTTGCATCATTTCAGTGTCAGGCTCCTGTTTCTCTGAACCAAGTCTGTCTACTCCTGGGTCTGTCACCTGCTTCCACCAGTTTCTCTTTTTGTGACTCAGGGGCCCTCAATTTTTTTAAAGGTTGGATAATACACATCGGTGCCCAGCGGGAGCATGTGTAATGAGACATGTCCAGAGGGACGGAGGGAGTCGTGTCACTGAACACTTGGGAAACTTCCTCTCATACCCCTGGAAGTGCTATGCCAACCCTTCTTCTTCTTCCAGAGAAGGTGAACGTTCTAAACATTGGAGGGAGAGAGCAGTCAGGTGCCTGCCGCCTCACCTGTTCACCCGCAGCCCTGAGGTGTGGGTTTAGCCTCAGGGGCTCCATTTATAGCTGAGGAAGCCCCCTCTGGGCACAGGGACAGAGATTAATGAGGTCTCCAGTCACTTACTTCTGGGTCAGATAAAGACAGACCCCAAGACCGCGTGGTGTAGAAGGAAAGACCCAAGCATTGAAACCAAATATTCTTTTTCTTTTCATTCTTTAATTTATTTAGTTAGTTAGCGAGAGACTAAGAGAGAGGGGGCAGGGAACATGGTGGGGGGAGGGGGAGAGGGAGAGAGAGACTCTCGAGCAGGCTCTGCACCCAGCACGCTAATGTAAGGCTCCATCTCACGTCCCTGAGAGCATGACCTGAGCTGAAATCAAGAGTCAGATTCTTAAATGACTGAGCCATACAGGTGGCCCTGGAAACAAATATTCTTAAATTTGCTCAGCAGTGTCGCTGGGAGGATGGATGACATTGAGAAACTCAAGCCCCTAGAGCTGCCCCTTCTTTGCCTATAAAGTGAGAAGGATAATAGTTCTCCACGAGGAGCTGGAGAATGGCTGCCTGAGGTTCGTGTCATGCAGGGGTTAAGCCATAGCTCGGCGTCAGAATGTCCTGAGTTCAAAGCCAGTCTCCATTTGTGAGCCCTTGCGCAATCGACCCTGCCTTAGTGTGACTCCATCTCTTCACCTGTGAAATGGGACTAACAAAGTACCCACCTTGTTGAGTCCTGTGACTAGATGAGCTTCAGTAGAGGAAGTGCCTAGAACAGGGCCTGGTCCAAGGCAAGAGCTGGGCCAGTGTTGGCTCTCATTCTGTGCTGAGAGCCTGGCACAGTGCTTCTGGACAACGTGTGTTGGTTCCCGTGGTATTCTTTCCATAGAGCCAGCTCCCTAATAGTCTGGTGAAAATCAGGAAAGAGATTGCACTTCCAAATCCATTGACAGTTCTTGAGCAAATGCTGAAGAATTTTCACTTTCCAAGCTTCTGTGCTTTGCCTTGCCGTCCACACCTGCTCTAACCACTGTGTTAAAATGCTCTCTTTCCTTAAGACGTTCCTCTGTCTTTCCCTCTTCTCCTTTCACTCCTGAGCTGGGAGCAAATCATCTTTGTACGCCGAGCACTGTGCACATAGTATCTGCACAATACACTAGATCTTTAGTAAACTGGAAGGGCTTCCTTTCCTCCCCCAGAGATTGAATAGTAGACGATGCCTGCCTGCAGGAGAATTGTTTTGTCAAGACACAGAGCTGTCCTCGAATTAGAGTCTCCTTCAATGCAGTGACCGGCCATCTCCTGGCTGAAACGCAGAGTGCGTTCTTAACTTGTAGCTGGAAAACCCTGGCTGAAATCAACTCCAGGACTCCAGATTTCCCTACCTGTGTTTCGGAGCTGAATTCAACCGGATGAAAGATTTTCAACAGACAATAAATAAAAAATGGTTTTGTGCTTCAACCAAGCATGTACTTTTAAGGGAGATAACAAAACATTTCATTTGGAGAAGAAAATACTGTCCTGCAACTTGACAAATTAAAATCCGATGCTCTTGAATCTGGAAGGAAAAAAGCTAATGCTCAGCCTTGATCTGACCTTATCCACTGCCGCCTTAAGTTGCAGTAGTACCTTATAAATCCATAATTTAGACATTTCAGAATTTTTTTGCATGCATGATGTGATTTGGCCCATATAATAGATCCATATAATAATTCATACCTCTTGAACTAGACATCAGGAGGATGATTATCTTGTTTTTTAGAAGAGGGAACCAAAATACAAGAAATGGAATGAATTTCCCAAGTTCCCACAGCAAAACAGTCACGACCAGCATTCTGCTCTGCAACCTGCTGCCTCTGTGGAAAATTTTTTGTTCTGTGGAAAATCTCAAACAAATACAGAAGTTTATGAAGTGCATAATAGTCTACAACTTCAACAATCATTAACTCTTGTGTCTTTTCTCACCTATCTCCCTATTCATTTTGCTCATCACTCCTTCCCAATTATTTTGAAGCAAATTCCAGATGTCCTGTCATTTCATCTGCAAATGCTTCAATATGCACCTAATCAAGATAGAGAATTTTAACCTAATCACAATGCTATTAGACACTTTAAAAAAGAAAATGGTGTTTCTTTAACATTGTCAAGCCTCTAGGCACTGTTTCAGTTTCTTAATTGGCTTATAATCATATCTTTAAGTTTGTTTATATGATTTGGGTCGTGAATAAAATCTGTGTATTGCCATTGGTTGATATCTCTTAAGTCTGTTAATTTATAAGATTACTCTCCATATCTTTTTTTCTGGCAACATTTTGTGAGAGTTGCGCAACTTCTTTAATGCTTCCCAGTTTTGAGTTTATTGATTACATCCTCTCGGGGCATTTAACACATTCCTCTATCCATTGTTTTTCCTGTATTGGTAGTAATGTTTAGAAACTTGGTGAGATTCAGTTTCATTTTTTTTCTATAAAAATATGTTGTTGATTGGTTTCTTGAATTACTTTTAACAGGCGCATACTATCTGCTTATCTTTTTTTTCTATTAGCAGCTATTGATAAGAATAGTCTCTAGTCATTTATTTTATAGGTGGTGATAGCTCGATTCCATCTATAGTCCATAAGTCATTAGCCAGAATACGGTTTGAAGAAGAGTCTACTTCTCCAGTACACCTCATAAAGCAAAGGCAGGATAAATGCTTACTTCTTTCACTGTAACCACATTCCCTATAAGTTTCCCGGTCAGTCTGTCCCCAGGCACCATCCGGAGATGATCAATGAGGTCATGTGTCTTAAGGGTCATTGCGAACTGATGCATGCTACCATATTCCCTGTGTTTCAATCCATTGCAATCATTATCCTTATTCAAGCTTGATTGATCACATCTTTGACACATGGGAGCCTCTTCATATAACCCCCATAGTCTCTGTGGGGTCTTCTTACTTTCCGGTGTGAAAAGATGGCCCAGGCTTGATTATTTCCTGCCCTGAACTTCGGCCATTTCTACAAAGAGTGTGAGGTCATTTTTGTAGGAATTGATACTTGGAAACCACAATTTAGACACTGGAAGTGCCCACTGCTACTAGATTTTCATTATTTCTAGGCTTTTATATCAGTGGGCCAAGGTAGGAAATATGTACATACCATGAGTTCATAGTGGTACTTATTGACTTTTGGCTTAGACCCATCAATTTTATATCTGCATCTCCTTCTTCCTCTTCCCAGAAATATCAGTTCTCAGTGACACCGATACAATTACCCATTTGCTTTATCCTGCAATTTACGTCCAGGAGTCTAAGAGTAATGATAGACACTACCACCTACAATACAATTGCTGTGGGTGGTTTTAAGATTCCTTCTGAGTTCTTTTTATCCTCAGAATATTTCCCTCTACAAAGGGGTCATCAAATTATTGTGTTAAAGATATTTGGAATATCTCCTCTTGGTGTGGTTATACGCATAGATTCATTTGTTTGTCTACTGTCCATTTTTTTTACAGTTTTTTTTAAACATCTATTTAGTTTTGTACGCAAGTAAAATGTTTCCACGATTCAACAGCCAAGTTTATAAAACAAGGTATAATTTTAAAACTTTAAAGTCTATCCCTATTTCTCCACCCTATTCCCTCCCTCCCTCATCTCTTTGGTAATGAGCTTTTATGTTTGACCTTTTATTCTTCTATTTTCCAATAAATAAAGAAAAATATATACATGTGGACAGAGAGAGAAGTAGATGCCCCCTTTTTGGTTTTTTTTATTATTTATTTAAATTCCATTTAGTTAACAAATTCTGTATTGTTAGTTTCAGGGGTAGAATTTAGAGATACATCAGTTTCATATCACACCCAGTGCTCATTACATCACATGCCCTCCTTAATATCCATCACCCAGTTACCCCATCCTCCCACCTACCTCCCCTCCAGCAACCCTCACTTTCTTTCCTGTACTCTAGCATCTCTTATCATTTGCCTCCCTCTATATTTTCATCTTATTTTATTTTTCCTTTCCTTGCCATACATTGATCTGTCTTGTTTCTTTAATTCCATCTTTGAGTGAAATCATATGGCATTTGTCTTTCTCTGGCTGACTTATTGCACTTAGCATAATACTCTCTAGTTCTATCCATGACATAGATGGTCCTTGTTTAGATCATCTATGTCATGGAATAAAAAAAAAAAAAAAAAGATAGACTACTCTACACACTTTTCTCTACCTTGGAGTCTAGGCCATCAAAGTATAGAGAAACAGTTTTCCTTTTTTTTTTTTAATAACCATATACAATAGTTTATTCAATGAACAAAATGAGCATCTGGGTTGTTTCCAGACTTTGCTATTACAAATTCTGCTTTAGGGGTAATCTCGTGCCTCTGTCTTTCCATGTTTTTATATGAGACTTTCATGTAAGACTGAGACTTTCATGTAAGACAAAGGAAAGAAACTAGCTGAATATTTTAAGCCCTGGAATTCAGGGCATCTCATCCTGTGTGTGGCTGTGCAGCATATTGTCCATTTCAATAGTTAAAGACTTGGAATTAGGGGCACCTGGGCGGCTCAGTCAGTTAAGAGTCTGCCTTAGGTTCAAGTCATGATCCCAGAGTCCTGGGATTGAGTCCTACAACAGACTCCTTGCTCAGAGAGGAGCCTGCTTCTCCCTCTGCCTGCCTCTCCCCCCTGCTCGTGCGCTCTCGCTCTCTCTCTCTCTCTCTCAGTCTCTGACAAATAAATGAATAAAATCTTAAAAAACAAAAAACAAAAAAGACTTGGAAATAATGGCATCCCCAAAGCTGTGGTAAATATGGTTTAGAGATTCTTTAAAAAGGAATCTGCCTGCGCTCCAGTGCAAGGAAACTAAGACAAGGGGGAGCTAATAATGTGCATTGCGTACCTACTGCGAGCCCCGTGCCTTCTCTGTAACTTCCTAAATAATTCTTCTTCCATTCCCACGTGCTCATTGGTGTTCATCCCAGGTGCAGAGATGAAGGATCTGTGATGCAGTCACGAGTCCAGGATACAGCGTTTGAATGTGGGACCGGGACTCTAAGCTGCATCCACGTCACAACTTAAAATCCACGATCCTTTCATTCATTTCCTCCTCTTGCCTTGTTGAAGAGCTCAGACTGGGGAGATGGACTCTGGAGTTAGAGTTAGTTCCAATCCCGGCTTCCCCACTCACTAGTGTATGATTTTGGTCAACTGCATGCTTTGACTTTCTCATCTGCAAAATCAGGGTTGCTAATGATCCCGCCCTATCAGGGTTGTTGTGTGATGAAGGGAATGAATGGATGTGTATTGTTTAGAATAATGGTTGTATGTATCAAGCACCATCTAAGAGTTGGCTGGATTTATTATTGGAATTTATTTGTGGAGTCGACAAACATTGAGGGAGCATCTCCCTTGCTCCTGGCACAGTGCTCCGTGGTAAGGATAGCATGGAGGAAGTGAAGGGACTCCTGACCTCACAGCACCTATAATCCAGTAGATGACACAGTCACCCCCAGATACTCACACAATCACAAAATTATAGGTGTCTTCACAGTAGGAAGGGAAGGTACACACCCCCATGGAGTCAGATCACCCTCCGATCTCTTGGCATCAGGCAAAATGCCCCTCAGCATGTTCAGCTTGGGCTCCATTTTGTTTGTGAAGGGTTCCCCAGAAGCCTTTCCCCCCACTCTGTGTGCCTGAGCCAATACCCCGGAAGCTCACCCGTTCCTTCTCTTTCTCTCTCACACACGGCAGCTGGAGTACACAGCCCGCCTTGACTTCCTTTGGCGTGTACAGGCCAAAGAGGAGATCAATGAGATGAAGGAGCTGAGGGAACACAACGAGAACATGCTCCGGAACATTCTACCTAGCCATGTGGCCCGCCACTTCCTGGAGAAAGATCGAGACAATGAGGTGAGCCCAGGCTTATCTAGCTGGGAGGAAGGGTGGTGGTGGGAGGGGTGCAGTTGGGCACACTGGTCCCGAGCTCTGTGGGAATCCCACTGCCCTTGCATGAGCACCCAAGAATGGAGACCATGCTACCCCAGAGTGCCAGGCCATCCAGACTGCCTAGCACCATGAGGTCTACCCAGGGCCTCCCCAGCCTCGGGTACCTCATCTGTGAGATGGAGGAGCTTCATGTGAGCTCCATCATGAGACTGGATGGAACTCTGAGTTTTACATACGTTTACGTGAGTCTTTCTGTGTTTCCACGGAGTCGGCTTTCCGGTGTCTTCTCGCTATGTAGGTAAGATGTTACCATTGATGTTACCTGCTGATCATCAGGACATTTGGGTTTGTGAACCTTGCCCAAGGGTCGAACTAGGAGAGACCCCCGCCCCAGGGTCCATTTGCCACCCAAGTCACCGCAGCAAGATCAGTGGAAGAGAGTTAAGGCGATGAATAAGCTGCAGCTTGAATAATCTGGGTGCACCAGGACTCTGGAGGTCTCCTGGATGCACATCCAAGCACCGCCCACCCTCCTCAACAGACAGGGTTCTCTGGAATCAGCTTCAGGCCTGTTTTTCTCAAGGCTCCCTAAGATCAGGGGCTTTGTTGCAAGAACTTCTTGACGAAGCCAAGAAAGCAAAGAGACTATTGCTGGGCACCCATCATGATCGCCAGAAGGGGCACTTGAAACACTGTAGCCCTCAGAGGGAAAACCAGAAGAGAAATGAAAAACACCCAAACAATGCGGTATCTGGGACCAGGGGGGAAGAGCAAGAATATACTGGCTTTATCCTGAAAGGAAGGAAACCACCCAGAAATGCTGAGATCACCAGCCGGGATCCAGGCCAGAGCTCCACTGAGCAAAATAAATGACAGGTTCAGCCTTAATCATAGAAGATGTGTTTAATCCAATGTCTTATTATGCCTATTCAAGGTTTTATTTTTTTTATTAACATATGATGTATTATTTGTTTCGGAGGTACAGGCCTGTGATTCGTATTTGAGGTTTTCAATTCTTAAATAGTTCACACATTAAGCCAGGCTTAATCACAGAGTTTTGACATGGCCCAGAAAATACTCACACTATAAGTAACCATTTACGGAACCCCTGCTGTGTGCCGGCTACTGAGATAAGCAATTGATGTAAATGATCTTTCGTTCTAGCTACAGTCTTAAGAGGAGAGTTCGTAGCCCACGTTATTGACGAGGACTCGGGGGCTCGGAGAGGGCCATGACATGCCTCCCTGTGTGTAAGCGATGTTGTGAATCAAATCTAGTCCCAAGGATGTCTTCTGTCTGTGCTCCACTGCCCCTGCCATGCCTCTGGGGGTTTGGCAAGATGTGTGTGTGTGTGTGTGTGTGTGTGTGTGTGTGTGTGTGAGAGAGAGAGAGAGTAACATGAGAAGGGGTGACACAGGCAGAGGCAGGAATGTGGTAACCTGCGGGAACTCCCAATATCATGTTTCCTGTTTTGTTATTGTGAGAGGCATTCTTAGCTTCTTTTCTTGCTACAAATCGAACTACGATACGAACCTCTGCAAGGCCGGGGACATTGTGAGCTTGCAGCCACCGCACTGCTCACAGAGAAGAATGATTATCCCCATTCCGTAGAAGAAAGTGAGGCTCAGTAAGAACACGAAGTTAGTGAGTAGTGAGCTTGAATTCACACCCAGGTCTGTGCAACTTGAGAGCTAAGTCTTGTGTTTTGTCCCACATTGCCTTTGGGGCGTGGGCAGGAGAGAAGGGACAACAGTGACCAGCAATGACTCAAGCCATCTAAACACAGAGTGGTGGACAGCCTTGCTCCCTGGGACATACTTTCCAGTTGGTTCTGGCTATGTCACCCCACAAAGGTTCTGGCAGCTTCTGCTAGTCCGCTGGACATTTAACTTAGATTAGTGCTTCCCAACCCAGGGCAGGGACTTTCTGGTTCCTGGGCTGGACCATAAGTATAGAGTAGGTTGTTGCTGAGTCCCAGGAACCCCACTCGCTCTTTGTAGCCTTTCGAAGACCTGCAGAACAGGCAGTAATGAGGGCAGGTGTCCTGGGTGCGGCAAAGTGGGTCCAGCACAAAGTCTGTCTCTGCTACTCGCCAGCTGTGTGACCCAGGGCAGCTTACCCAACCTCTCTGAACCCATTTTTTTCCATCAGATTCATGAGGAAATAATTCCTCATGACTTCAGTGTGAGAATCTTGCTGACTTTCATGTAAGAACTCAATTGAGTAAGAACATAATAAGCGCTCAGCACAGCCCGGGGCAGGGGATTCAGCCTAGAAAGGCTGTGTCTCAAAGCCTGATGCCCTAGATTCAATCCTGGCTCCTCTTCTCGCTACCTCTAGAACTGAGCAAGGGATGAGCCCCTCTGGACCTCTCTCTCCTCACCCACAAAGTAAAAATCTTTTGCAACTTGGTCTAATTGCTACCATGTTTCCACGAGTGGTTATGCGTAAAGCATCTAAATGGTGGTTGGCCCATTTTAGGAGCACACTGGGCTGTTGCTAGTGTTTTGTTTTTTTTTTTACCCAAACAGCTTGAATTTATTTGCTCATCCAAAATTTTGAGACAGTAGCTATTATTAAATTAAATTAGGTACTGCATGTGAAAGCAATTTGTAAATTCTAAAAACTTAAAATGGAGAGTATTGTTATTACAAGTTTAAATAAAATCTCCATCTTTTCTTTCTTTTTTTTTCTCCCCAAATTTGTTTATTTTAATTTTTCAGTGTTACAAGATTGATTGTTCATGCATCACACCCAGTGCTCCATGCAGTACGTGCCCTTCTCGATACCCACCACCAGGCTCGCCCACCCCCCCCACCCCCTCCAACTTTTGTATCAACATGGACAGGACTAGAAGAGATTATGCGGAGTGAAATAAGTCAAGCAGAGATAGGCGATTATCTTATGGTCTCACTTACGTGTTGCTACTGTTTTTGATAGAGGTGAGCCATGATTATCTTTGGGTCCCTTTGCAAGCCCAGTCCCCACCCACTGACTCATTCACTCAGTCACGCATTCACTCAGCAGGTATTTATCGAGGGAAAACAAGTACCAGGTGTTGTTCTAAATCCTGAGGGTCAAACAGTGAACAAAGAAGAAGAAAAGTCCTTGCCGACATGGAGCATGCGTTTTCAGGGACAGATAGGCACGAATGTGAATAAATATACAGGATAGTGCCCAGGAGTGATCAGTCTTCTGCGGAGAGAAGACGCGGAGTAAGAGAACAGAGTAGGTGAAGGGGGCAGGGTTGACACTGGAGGGTCTCTCCAAGGCGGTGATGCTCGCACAGAAACCTGAGGCTCCTAATAAAGTCAACTGGCCTCAGACACTGCTTCTCCCCTGCAGCGAGGTGGCTTAACTCAGGATAAGAAACCGAGGACCCGGAGCCAGGCAGGCCTAGATGCGCTGGGCCAAGAACTGACTGAGTCTTCATGCTGATATCTGGGCAGAGCAGGGAATGTGCATATGCTCAAAATCCTCTATGAAGCCCAGACCAGAGGACGATAGAACAATAATAGCTTTTCTATATTCATCAATCCCTCCCCAGTTTACAGTGCTCTTATGTTCTTTGAGCCCAAAATAGCAAGAACCAGATGGCATACGCAAAGCAGTGGGCCGGGGAGACTTGAACAATGGGGCTGTCTTTAAAGGTGTAGGCAGGTGGCTGGCACACTTCCATCACCCCCCAGACCTCACCTCCTTTGTGTGCAGAACAAATTCCATCTCCGTTATTAACTAGCTGTGTGATCTAGGGCAGCTTGCCCAACCTCTCTGAGTGCATATCCTCATCCGATTCATAGGAAATAATCCAGACCTTGCTAGGTCGATGTGGAAATTAAATCGGGTGAGAACACACCAAGTGCCCAACGCAGCCCGGTGCACGGTGGGTTCAGTGTAGAGAGGCCACCTGGTGCACTTGGAAGCCCACTGCCCTAGGTTTGGTTCCTTAGAGCCGCTCTCTTCACCGGTTAGCATCAGGCAGAGTGGACTGAGCCTCCTCCTACCCCCTGCAATAGGGTTCAGTAGAGTCAAGATCTGAACTCGGGTCAGAGGTCTTGAAGTTTATGCCCTGGGAACCCCAACACCGCACGCGAAAGCAACCGTCCATTCAGAACAATAGCAGTAATCAGGACAATGCCTAGGAATAAATATGACTGGGACTGGACACTGGATCCATTCAGAAGGACTTACCGGATCCAGTGTCCAGTCCCAGTGATATTTATTCCTAGGCATTGTCCTGATTACTACTGTTGTTACTGGGGTAGTGGTTGGGGTCCTGGTGTCTGCTTATTAGTATTAACAGCAGCGGAGGCAGCATGGGCTCTGGAGTCAGACTGCCCGGGCGGGCGTGAATTCCAGCTCTCTCTCTTAACGACCTCGGGTCTTGGGTAAATTACGTAATGGCTACGTGCCTCAGTTTCCCCACAAGTACACCAGGATCTTAACTATATCTAGGTCCTGGGATTGTGAACCCTCACCACGGTGATGTGTGCAGCCTTCTGTGTAAGGCTTGTTACACAGGAAGCTCCCTATAGATTTAGCTGACATTATTAGCATTATTTGTGTTATAGAAGCAATCGGAACATTCTGGTGGTTGGCAGAGGCTGAGAAGAAAAACCAAGAAGAGGCTGGGAGGAGCTAGGATTTGTGAGAACACTCAGGCTGATAAATGATTGATGAGAAAGCCCTGGAGACCTTTTCTATCACAGTGGCATTTACCTATCACCAGGCATTAGTGGGATGCAAGCTGGCCCACTGGGTCATGATGGACTGTGTTTCAGAGGGCTCTGGTAGGGTTTTCTATTTTCTCTCTATTTTAAACAGGAATTAGAAATAATGGGTGTTATGGGCTGAATTGTGTCTCCCACAATTCATATGTTGAAGTCCTAACCCCCAGTACCTCTGAATGCAACTGTATTTAGAGATGGGATTTTTAAAGAGGTGATTATGTTCTAATGAGGCTATTAGGGCAGGACCCTAATCCACTCTGATGGTGTCCTTGTTTGAGGAGATTAGGACACACATGCAGAGGGGAGACCATGTGAGGACTCGGGGAGAAGAGGGCATCTCCAAGTTAAGGAGAGAGCCCGCAGGAAAAAAAAAAAGACCTTTGGTCTAAGACTCTGTAACATCCAGAACAGTGAGAGAATGAATTTCTGTGTTTAAGCCACTGTGTTAAGTCTGTGGCACTTTGTGATGGTAGTCTGAACAAACTAATATAATACTTAATGAACAGATTTTTTTGAGAGTCAGACCCCTTCTGGAGTATCACTCCATTGCTCAAGGCCAAGGTGAATGGCCACCCCTTAGAAAGCCAGGTGCCATGGCTCGGCTCCTTGGCCATAATCTGCTCTCCCCACACCCTGCCCAACCCAACTCAGTGAGGCCAGTCACCACCAGTCTGTGCTCTTTTGGACGGGGACTCATGAAAGTATTCACTCAGATTCATCCACGTCTGAAGCTCAAGACCGACTGATCTTGAATCTTTCTCAGACCAAGGCCATGAAAGCCAGAGGAGATGAGCCCAAGTGTGCAGAGTGGGGAGGGTCCTGGAGGTCCTCCAGCCCTGCCTTTTCCCACTGCTGGGGGTATGATCTCGACCAGAACAACACCGTAACTCTTCAATCTCTCTCTCTCTCTCTCTCTCTCTCTCTCTCTCTCTCTCTCATTTTCCTTATCTATAAAGTGGCAATAAGAATCAGTGCCTATTTCACAGGATCATTGCAAGGATTAAATCACTGAATTCATTTGAAAGTGCTTGGTTAGCTTTGATGTTTCCTGCAAAGACCAAGGAGGCTTTAATTCCAACAGGTTAGAGCATTTACCTTGTACCAGATGCTAGAGACAGCAAGGATGATAGTGCAGGCCTCTAGAAAATATGAACCCGGTGATTAGAATGCACTAGGATGAATGGCATGGGATCTCTGCCTTATGGAATTCATGCTAAAGGAAGAGACAAACAGTAGGAATCAAAGCATTCAAGTGGGAGAAGTGGGGGGGGGCGTGTGTGTGTGTGTGTGTGTGTGTGTGTGTGTGTGTGTGTCTTGGGCTCTTCCAGCAGCAGACCTTGAGACGAGGATTTGGATGAAAGTATTTCACTTGGAGGTGATTCCAGGAAGCCCAGGCAGGCAGGAGAGTGGGGAGCGAAAGAAGGGCTAAATGAGGCACGATCAGACTAGTTACCTCTGTGGGGGACTGGAGCTCAGTCCCACTGGGAATTCAGGAACATGTTAAAAGCATACCTCCCAGCTGCCTGGCCCAAGGGGTGAAGGAGCTGAGGACTACAAGGCAATTACCATCAGTCACTGGTTGAGAGCCGCTCCCCAGAGACATTAATTTCCTGGAGTGGTTAGCCCACGGCTCACGGGGGCAGAGTGCCCTCTAGTGGTCAGAGAAAAGCTCCATGTAAAGCTAAGCAAGGGCCCACAGGTGGGACTTCTGGGAGAGAAGCAGTATGGTGAGAACACCGGAGTACAATGCTTCGCTGTTTCTCGAACATGAGGTCCAAGGCAGGGAATCGCAGGCAATGAGGCTAAAGAGAAAAGTGGAGGCAAGGGCATGCATATATGAATATATGTCATGCTGCTGTTGTTTGAGCTTTATCCTGAGGGCAGTTGTGGACCACCGGCAGGTTTTAAGAATGGGAGAAGCATGGTGGATATTCTGTCTTTAAAAGATCACTGTGGCCACCATGGGGAACATGCCTCGGGATGGGACAAGACAAGTCAGGGAACCCAGTGTGGGGAGGAAAATGGGTAGCCTTGATAAATAGCAATGGCAGGAGGGGCAGAAAAAAAATATCTGAGACAAACAGAAAGCTAGCAGAACTTGGCAATTTATTGAATCTGGACATGATGGGGAAGAAGACATCAAGGCATCTCTGAACATCTCTAACCTTGATGACTCAGTGACACTGGTGCCACCCACTGAGAGCATGAGGGGGCAGGATCAGGTGGAGAGGAGATGCATTCGGGTGTGGCATTTATAGCTTGAGGAGTATGAGGACAACCCAGCTTGGGGCCCAGCAGCTGGGAGCCCCAGAACGGGAGCTGACTTGAAGACAGGAGTTCAGAGGCTGTCCCACTGAATGTTGGAGAAAGGTTAAGCATAAACGAGACGGCCTGGGGAAGTGTGTGTACTTTGGACCTGGCTGTGGGTCAAAGACAGAACCATCATCAACATTTCAGATGGAAAGTCAGCCTCAAAAGGCATCTCTGAAGGAGCCAGGCATAAGGAATGCAAATGCAGCCACACTGAAACAAGGAAAGTCAAGAGACTCGTGGTCTTGGGAGGGATGACCTCACCGACCTGCACAGATGTCCCAGAAGACATGAACCTATACCCCTGTAGTGATTTTTTTCCCACTTTGGCTGGAAGTCTGACCAGCTCCGAGTCACTTCATCTCAGTCTAACATGAGACTGAACACTGCCTGGGTGGGGAGAGGCAATGGAGGGAACTCGTTTGGGAAGTTCACGCAAAGAGGAAGAGAGATGGTGGGTGGCCACAGGGGTGTTCAAGTTCCAGGGCCTGTCATAGTATTCCATATAGCGGACATTTGGAGGAGAGAAGGGCGCAGAGGAGAAAGAGGTGGAGGAAGAGAAGGAATAAAGAAAAGGATCACTGCAGGAGGAAGTTGCTGAAGAAGTTAGAAGCAGGAACTGCCAAGACATCCGGTAGAAAGGTTGACCTTCAGCAGACGAAAATGCATTGTCTGCAATTGAAGCAAAAGGAATGAAAATAAATATGAACACAGACATGAGTATGAGTATTGGAGCTGGATCATTGCCAACAGCCTTAGTTTTTGCCACCGAGGTAAGAGATGAGATCATTTCTTCAAAGGAATTGAGGGTGGAGGGAAGTGAGGGGCAGTGGTGAGAGTTCGTTGCGAGGAGAACAGAGAAGGAAACTGACCGAGGACAAAGGATGTGCTGTCAGAACTCAGGACCCAGCCAAGGCTGGAGACCATAAATTGTCAATGGCCCCAGTGCCTGTGGCTACCATGTTGACATGACAGTGTCAGAGCCCCATTCTCTGTCCTCTCCATGGACACCTGTGCGTGGGTGCAGGTGCACATGCTCATGGGGGAGCATCGGCACAGAACCTCACCTCTGATGACCGTTTCTGGCTCCCTCCATGTGTCTCCCCATGCAGGAGCTGTACTCTCAATCCTATGATGCCGTCGGGGTGATGTTCGCCTCCATCCCGGGGTTTGCTGATTTTTACTCTCAGACTGAAATGAATAACCAAGGAGTGGAGTGCCTGCGTCTGCTGAATGAGATCATTGCTGACTTCGATGAGGTAAATCAAAGCCTCAGAAACCCACAGTGCCCGGTAGGCATCACTGTTGTCTTAGCATCACGTTCGCTGTGGCAGTAGCCATGGTTTGAACTCACAGAACTTCAGGCTGCAGTATGAACACAAACACGTATTAGCTAATTTAAGTATCGTGTGAGATAAACCCCATTGTTTTTCCATCTGGGTGATCGAGATTAGAAGTCTCAGTGAGGCAGGGTGATCTAACCCAATGGCAAACCACCAACAAATGGCAAAACCAGCACTTGATTGGAGGCTGCTGCTAGTCAGACCTTGGCATTGCAGAGACTGGGGACCGATGGGGACATTTCTCCATCTCCTCAAAGTGCCGTAGATAAAACCATCAATTTGGTCAAAGACCTAAACACAAGAATGCACGTGTTCCACATAGTGCTTTCTCCTCTTAGGCTCCGTGAGGCACACGACATGGGGGGATATAGTCATACATTCACCCTGCACTGTATTTACAGGAATAGAAGTGGCAGGAGTGATCTTCCCCCACCCCGTCGTCTAGCTTCAAGTAGGGCACCATTGTCCATCCATTTGCCCAGGCCTGAGAAGGGAAGTGATTTCATCGAGAAAATGCTAAGGAAGAGGCCATGCAAAGATGGAGATTTAGTGGCTGTCTAGCCTCCTAGCCTGATCCCTGGGGAGCTCGGGAGCTTAAGTGGCACCACAGAGTTCACACTGAAGCAAGGGGGCCAAGCTTTTGTACACCTCTGTTGGTCAGCCATTAGCTGTGGGCTGCCCCTTGGTCGAGGAAGTTGCTTCACTTCCCAGGCATTTCCAGCGAGGGGGCTTTCAATGGGCCACAGAAGTTCTCCAGAAAAGGGTACAGTAGTGCATCGTCAGCAGCCAGACCTTATGGCATTCTTGAGAATGGCCCTGTAGTGGAGATGTGGATGCGGCACCAAGAGCATTTGTGACATCACTCAACGTCCTCTCACTCAATCCCCACATTCCATTTAGCTACTGAGTTCTGTGGGTTCCTTCTTGATGGCTCTTTGGTCTTCCCCTTCCTCGGCATCAGTGCCGTCCTCTTCTTGCTTTTGGCCATCTGACTTCCCCGTTGGATGACTGTGGCATTCCCTAGCTGCCCCTTCCTGCACCTTACCTCAGCCATCACCAAAAACATGTCTAGCTCTTCACATCCCTTTGAAACCTAAAGCCCATCAGTGGGTCCCTTTGCCAACTCCTCGTAAGGTCACCTGAGGCTTTGCACTTGCTCTCCCTGTGCCCTCTCCGGCCTTACCTCCCACTGCGTGCCACCTGGCCCCCCACCCATCCAGCTGCTTACAAGCCATTATGCCCACCTGGCTATTCAATGCTCTGCTCTTTCTGCCCCAAAATTATGCCATCCTTACCATACCCCGTCCTGTCTCCCTCAACATCATGACCAGCAGAAAACCCAATACTGAACACTCCATTCAAACATCTTCTCTACTTCTGACACCTTTTCTAATCCCCCTTCTATCCAGGTTAATGTTGTCACTCCTGTTTTGATGGAAAACTTATACTCTGAAACTTTCCATCCTAGAGCCTGAAACCCTTCAGTGTACAGATCTGCAGCCCCCACTAGCCACTGAGTTCTGGGGCAGAGACCCACCTTATTAGTTTAGGTATTTACCATGTGTTGCCACAAATGCAAAACAATTTTAATATATAATATTCGGGTGTTACTTAACCCTCAACAAAACCCACAGGGTAGTAATTATTAGCCTTCATTTTATAAATAAGCAACACTGAGTCTCTGGGACACCAAGAGAGCCCAGGCTTTGTCACCACCAAGTAGCAATGCCAACATTTTAACCCAGGTCCACCATATTGTTTTGATTTTCAGCCGTTAACTGGCACTTATGGTTCTAGTTCTGTAGTCCAAAAGGCAACAATGACCATTTTCATTGTTCTAGGGATGGGGGTGGGGATCAAGATAAATAAGATACAGTCACTCCTTGTTTTTGTGGCCTCACAATCTAGTGAAGAACAAGATATTTGAAGCACCTTTACGTGGGAAGTCAGCGGTTAAGTGTACTCATACAGAAGGCCTTGCATTGTGGAGAATGGAGGATGAGTCCATGATAATAGTACCTTTATTTCAGCTCTTTGTGGCAGGTCATACACTCATAAAGATTGAAATTGTACTCTTATGTATCCTGTTAAGTCCTCAGGGACTAGCACTGTGCCTAGAATATAGGAGATGTTCCTAACAGATGCTTACTAAGTATTTGCTAAAGGGATCAATCAATCAGTCAATTAATTAATTAATGGGGGACAAAAACCAACTTGAAATTAGCAAAGTGAAGATAAACTAGTGTAATCCAAAACATATCTTTAAATAAAAAAATATTAATATAGCTGTATTAAAAAAAATGACTGGTTGAGCCATAAGGATTTTATTTTAAACTCTATAGCCCTCATCTCCCAAAAGTACTCAAGAGCATGTTTTTAAATTGTAATAAATAAATAAATACTAAATTTGCCCCCAGTTTGTAAACACCTGGTATCTTACAAAAATAAGACAGCGCCCCTAGTGGTAGATGTGGGTTTTTGCAGAGGGAAGTTGGATTGGCTAGAAGAGGGGAAGATTGATTGGTCCAGGAGCTGGGTTTTAGACCAGGAGGAGGAGAGGGGGAAGAATTGGAGAGAAGTGAGAGAAGAAAGGAGGGCAGAAATGAAAGGGAGAATCAAAAAGAAGATGTCAGGGAGGATGTGGAGAAAGGGGAACCCTCTTAGTCTGCTAGTGGGAATGCAAACTGGTGCAGCCACTCTGGAAGACAATACGGAGGTTCCTCAAAAAGGTAAAAACAGAAGTGCTCTATGACACAGCAATTGCACTAGTAGGTATTTATCCAAAGGATACAAACATAGTGATTCAAAGAGGCACCTGGACCAAAATGTTTATAGCAACAATGTCCACAATAGCCGAACTATGGAAAGACCCCAAATGTCCACTGACTGATCTGATAAAGACGATGTAGGGTATACACACACACACACACACACACACACACACACACACACACACACACCAATGAGCTATTACTTAGCCATCAAAAAGGATGGAATCTTGCCATTTGCAAGAATATAGATGGAACTAGAGGATATTATGCTTAGCTAAACATGTCAGAGAAAGGCAAATACCGTATGATTTCACTGACACGTGGAATTTAAAAAAAAAAAACAAAACAAATGAACACGGGGAAGGGAAGGAAAAATACAATAAGATAAAATCAGAGAGGGGGACAAACCATAGAGACTTTTAACTCTAGGAAACAAACAGGACTGCTGGAGGGGGGCGGGTGGGGGGGATGGGGTAACTGGGTGAGGGGCATGAAGGAAGCACGGGATGGACTAGGCACTGGGTATTATATGCAACTAATGAATCACCGAACTCTGCCCCTGAAACTTATAATACAGGACATGTTAACGAAATTAAATTTTAAATTAAATTTTTTTAAAAAGGAAAGGAGGGGAGGAAAGGGGAAGAAGTAGAGGGGAAGGGGCAGAGGAGGAAGAGGGAAGAGCGTGCCGTCAGCAGGATAGTCCCCTGGCCTGCCAGCCCCAAGCGCTCTCAACTTTCCCCACGTGGGCTCCCAGGACGCCCAGACATGCCTTCTTTCTTTGTGTCAGGAGAGACCCTCCAGGTTCTGCCCTGGCTAAGCTCCAGCCAGATGCCCTGGTACTGACTTTGGTAATGATGCTGCTCTTCTTGCTGATAAAAGTACCACAGGAACCTGAGAGCGTGTGATACTCGTTCTTGGCTCAGAGGAAAGCAGAACATTGCACGGAGCGCATGCTCCAAGACTGGGCATGAAATAACCCGATGCTGGGCCTCCTCGCCCCATGGTCCCCGCTTGTTGAAGGCCAAAGCGTCCTCCCACATCTCAGCGCTCCGTGTGGATGAGTGAATTCATAAAGGGGCTGATTAGGAACCATGTTATGCCCCCAGATGCTTTGAACTATGTGGTGGATACATTTGCTGCAGGGACATCCGTTGAAATAATGAAGCCTCTTGCTGCCTTCTGATTGACATCTGAGGAGGAGGCAGCTTTGTCTGGGCCTGGGATTGGCCCTCGGCCAAGTTGTTCCAAGAGAAGAGAGCAAAAAAGAGTTCCCCCTCCCTGTAGGAAGCTGGGGAAAGGCCGTTGTAAGGAGGCAGAGGGAGGGAGAGGGACAACCAAAGAGATGCCAAGATCCCCCAGCTAACATTTCAACAGCCGCAGGGCTGCTAAGAGACTAAACCTGCTTAGTGGTGTGTGAGGGGAAATGATAGACATGATCCCAGGCTGAGGACGTGCAGGATGGTCCAGCCACTTCCCTTCCTGGGTGCAGGTGGTGGAACCTTCGCCAGGGCAGAACAATGGCTTCACGTTAGCTCAAGAAACAAAAATAATAAGCAAAGCGTGCCTCGGCTGTGAATCAGGCTACACACACACACACATACACACACACCCCAAAGCAAATCACAAAAGCACCTGCCAGCGGTTTTCTTGTTTCCCAGAAGAATTTCTCTCCAGCCAGAATTTTTCACGTTTTCTTAGTTCCAGATTAATTTTCAGAGGATGCCTGTAGCAAGACGTGTGTAGAAAACCCATCTCGTCTTCTTGGTCTGACCCATCTGTGGTATGAACCCCTGAGCATATTATAGTCTTAAAGGGAGACAGAGAGTTGGAGAACCAAAAGTTATATCTAAATACCTGCCAACATAGGGGAATCAGAGGCTGTAGCTTAGCCCTGGGAGCCAGGAAGGTTTGAGTTTTGAAACTACATCCTCCACCCTGGGCTGGCTTCATGGATGTGTGACCTGTGCGGGGCAGGGAGTGAGATACAGTCAGAATCTGGATATATTTGAAGGTGAGATAAGGATTTCCTGAAGAGTTGGATGTGGGTTATGATATTTTTATCTAGAACAGCTGGAAAAGTGGAGACACCATTAATCAAGATGGCAGGTGGGTAGAGAGGACCAAGGCTGTAGTTTTGGGAATGGCAGGTTAGTGATGCCTCTGAGGCATGTAATGGGGATGTCACTGAGCAGTTTTGTGCAAAGTCTGATGGTCAAGGGAAAACACATACATTTAGGAATCTTCATCAAAGAGATTGTGTTGAAAGCCACAAGCCATCATGAGATTGCAAGGGAGTAAGTTATTTTTTTAAGATTTTTTTAATTTATGTAATAGAGGGAGGAGTAGAGGGAGAGGGAGAGAGAGAATCTTAAGCAGACTCCCCACTGAGCATGGAGCAGGACACAGGGCTCGATCCCCTGACTCTGAGATCCACCTGAGCAGAAATCAAGAGTTGGCCGCTTAACCGACTGAGCCACCCAGGTGCCCCAGGTGAGTTAAAATGGAAAAGAGAAGAGGTCTCAGGTCTGACCTCCGGGGCCACTGACACGATGAGTTAAGGAAGATAAGAAGGAACTAGCAAAGGGGACTGAGGAATTGCCAGTGATGTGGAAGAAAAGCTATTAGTGGGCAGAAACCACGTGTATGAGAAAGGTGTCACAACCCACTGGTCAGATCCTGCCAACGGGCCAAGCAGGGTGAGCCCAGTGGTCAGGCAATGGGAAAGGTTGTCATAAGTCCAGACAAAAGTAATGTCACTGTCAAGGGGTGACTCGGGATGCCGGTCTATCGTGGATTTAGAAAATAACAGGGAAGAAGTTAGAGGCAGAGAGAAAAGTTTGAGGCAGAGAGAGAACTCTTTGAGGATTTTTATAGCAAAAGAAAGGTGGTGTGCACAGGGACTTTTCTTAAGATGGGAAAAATAACCACACCCCTCTTCTTACTTCTTTGAACCTACCGTGCATTCTCCCCCAAACTCCAGCCCTCGTTTGTGTTGTCCCCTCTGTCCCGATGCTCCTTCCAACCCATTCCATGCCCCCAGTTTCTCAGAACGCAAACCATGCACGCACGCTAAAAGACCCTTCCTTCCTCGCTCTTAAAAGTGAAGCTAGAGACCACCTGCTCGGGGGGCCTACAGATGTTATCAAAATGCTCCATTCTCCCCATTCCTACACCCTGTATATTTCCATCATGCACTTTACGAGAATTGAGCTAGGGCACGTTTTGTGAGATTATTTCTTTGACGTGTGGTCCCCGCCCCTGCCTGGGCTGTCAGCCCTCTGATGGCTGGGATCTCCCACCTTGCTGGTGAGATAGCGCAGAAGCTCAATGGATAGTTGCTGTATTAGTTACTACCACTGTTGTAACAAATCGCCACCAATTCAGTGGCTTGAAATGACAGAAATTTATTATGTTACAGTTTGGAGTTCAGAGTCCAAAATGGATCTCACAGGTTGAATCAAGATGTCAGTGGGGCTGTGTTCCTTCTGGAGGCTCTAGGGCTTCCTGCATTCCTTGCCTTGTGGCTCCTTCCCTCATCTTTAGAGCCGGCAGTCACACCTCTGACTCCTGCTTCTGCCCCCACATTGCTTTCTTTAACTTTCCTGCTTGTCCTTTCACTTACAAGCATGCTTGTGATTACTTGGAGCACACCCAGCTAATCTAGGGAATCTCCCTATCTCAGGATCATTCCCTTTATCACATCTGCAAAGTCCTTTCTGCCATGGAAGGTAACGTATCCACAGGTTCCAAGGATTAGGACATGGACATCTTTTGGGGGGAGTAGAATGGGAAGCCACTGGAGGGTCTTACACAGACTGGGGACGTGATCTGCCTTGCTCTGGAATGGGATCACTCTGGCTGCTGGGCTGAGAATGTGGGGGCGAGGGAGGGCGCAGGTAGTTCGTGATGGTACGACAACAAGGTCTAAGCCAACTGTGGCTCAGACCAGGATGCTGACAGCAAGTGTTAAGATTCCAAATACAGGGCGCCTGGGTGGCTCAGTTGGTTAGGCAACTGCCTTCGGCTAGGTCATGATCCCAGAGTCCTGGGATCGAGTCCCACATCAGGCTCCCAGCTCCACGGGGAGTCTGCTTCTCCCTCTGATCTTCTCCCTTCTCATGTTCTCTCTCACTGTCTCTATCTCAAATAAATATATAAAATCTTTAAAAAAAAAAAAGATTCCAAATACATGTTGAAGGTATAGCCAAAAAGATTTGTGGGCAGATTGGGGAACATTTGTGATTTCCTTTTTGAACCAATAAAATAACCATTTATTTCAAAGATGCACTGATACAGATCTACTCCTTAAAGAGTATCGGGGCACACCCATGGTGACGCCTGGTACTTAGCAGGTGCTCAGTAAACGTATGTTGACTGCCCAACGGCATGATTCTCAGAGAAAAGAGTAGCTGTCTCAAGGATGCTAAACCAGGCAGAGGTAGTCCTCATTGTGAGCCAGGGGCCTGTTTCAGGAAAGCACGCCTGTCTTCTGGAAGAATAAACACCAGGACTAACATCATTGCCTGGATCTATTTTAGCTGCTCGGTGAAGACCGGTTCCAAGACATCGAAAAGATTAAGACCATTGGCAGCACCTACATGGCCGTGTCAGGCCTGTCCCCCGAAAAACAGGTAAAGGAGCTCCTTGCACTCGGCCACACTGCATGGCAGGTGCCTCACTGTTGTCATGTCACTGAAGGCTGTGAGGCCACCGTCACCAGGCTGCATGTGGACTGATGGGGAGAGAATCTGATGAACTGGATATTCTAGTTGCTTCCGCAGGAAGTGGGGTCCGCTGGATCAGACAACGCTTCTTTATGATTGAGAAACCTCTAGTCTCCATTCTGAAACTCGTTGACTTGATGAACAAAATCAAGGCCATGAAATTACCCTGGATATGAGTTAGTTGTGGGTGTTACCAAACCCCTGATGCGGCATTTTCTTATTCTTACGGTACGTAAGAATAGTAATAGCTCGCACTCTATCGAGGGCTGACTGTGGGCCAGGCCCAAGTGTCAGGAAGGAACACCAGCATCTACCGTCCAGCGTTAGTGGATGAGACCTGAGACTGTGTCATGCTCCCCACGCAAAAGCCTACACGGATATGAGTCTAAGTTACCAGGAAGAAGGAATCCTCATTTCTTCTTCTCATCCTTCTTTCACTTGCTTCCCAACTAAAAACCTAGAAACATTCCACAAGCACTTACCTGGGAAGACACCCACACTAGTCATTGGATGCCCCTGCGTGGAGCGCTATGGCAGGGTCCACGAAGTACAGCCTGCCTGCCAGATCTGTCCCACCATTTGTTTTTTGTCAATAAAACTTTTTTGGAACACAGCCATACCCATTTATTCATAGATTATCTTTGACTCCTTTCAAGCTGAAATGGCGGCCTCGAGCAGCCATGACAAAGCCTGAAATATTGCTCTCTGGCCCACCACTGAAACGATTCACCAACCTCTGCTCTGGAGGAGTACAAGGTGCTTTCATATACACGATCTCACACAATCCCTGGGAGGCAGTGACGTGTGCAAATCCCCACTTTATAGATCAGGAGACTGAGGTTCAGAGAGGCCCAGAGGTTTGCTCTGCTCTTCCTTCAGGAGTTCTGTGAGCAAATGTCTATGTGAAACATCCCTTGAACAGATGGCGTGAGCACTTCAAAGGAAATATACAGATTTCCTAGCACATAAACACACACATACTAACACACATGCACACCGTGAGTGTACTAGGGAATGCATGGCGTGTCAACCCAACAAGTGTAGACGTGGGGAAAGGAATATGATGAGCCATGCATATTACACTCGCTTCAGCAAATCTCCCATCATCCTGCGTTTCGGGGATGCTGTCGACTTGATCGTCCAGAGGCTCACATACCTGGTTATCTCCATCTCAGGGGCACACAAGTGGGTTGGGAGATAGGACAGGACCCTGCTGCAGAAAGGTTCATGTTCACTGCAGTGAATGAATTCTTCTCTCCCCTCTGCTCCAGCAATGTGAAGACAAGTGGGGCCATTTGTGCGCCCTGGCCGACTTCTCCCTCGCCCTGACCGAGAGCATACAGGAGATCAACAAGCATTCCTTCAACAATTTCGAACTCCGGATTGGTGAGTAGCCATGCTGGAGCTGTGGCGAGCGGGGCCCCATGGAGCTGGCTGGCCTGGCTCCATTAGAACCTCCCGTGCCCTGGGCTGTGGGTAGCTTTCTCCCAGAAATGCGGCAGGCTCGGTGTGACCTTGCCAAGGACAGGGTCAGCATCGGCTCAGGCCAGTCTGGCCTTCTGGTCACTCAGGGTGCCAGAAGCCAGGGAAAGATCCTGGCCTGCGTGTGGAAGCACACAGCACACACTACACCTTCCCTGCCTGGCCTCCAAGGTGCTTGTGCGGTACCCCACCCACACAAGGCCCTGCCGAGGGAGAGAGCTGAGTCGTCTGTCCTTTCATTACGACCTCATGTCATCGGATCCTGTCGGTCCGCGTGCTGCTCCCGGTTCTTCTGGGTAATGCCCTAACGCAAAAGCAGGATTTGACTCCTCCGGTTGTCAGATGCTGTGTTGCTTGGGGACAGACGGAAAGCCTTTTAGCTCTTCCCTTGGCCACACAGCTCCCCCTTCCTTGAGCTTAGAGACACCCAGGAGTAACCCCACAGTGTGACAGAAACCATAGCAATGTGACGAGTGACCCTTTCTGATGTGTGTGACTCGTCAACATCTTCGGCATCCCTGCCGGTTCTCAAAGGCCTCCTCTGGCACAGCGAGAATGCCCTGCTCTAGTCTACATTCTCATTCCATCATGGGTCAACTCGGGCCCGGAGAAGGAGAGTAATAGCTTATGATCACACGGCCAGAAGGCCGCTCGGGCAGGGGCTCCAGGACGTCGGGACCCACCAGCGATGTTCTGGCTGCCAGGCTCCAGGCTAACGCAGCCTTTGCTGCAGTGTTCGGATTTTGGATGCCCTCTGGCCAGCGTGCCATCCGACTGCCTTAGCGCTCCCCGAGTGGCTTTCAAAAAACAAGGGTCGAGAAATGCCAATATCTGACTTGTCAGAGCTAACAAATGCCACGCACCTTTGTTCACCCAAATAAAAGGAAGTTCTATTTTATGTTTGGGATCTATGGCTGGGATGCTCAGGGCTTGTTCCCACATGTTTCATCGACCCTACGTGTCCTTTCTGAAATCACTGACTACACACTTGAACGAGGACTGAAAAAGCAGAACATCAACCCTGAACAAAGCAGGAGACGTTGCGGGGGTCAGGGCCGACCCTTGGTGTGAAATTCGGAGTGCTGGCATCTTTCAGGGGTTAGAAGGTCATTTTCCCAGCTTTGGTGGGCATCTCAGTTTGAGGTTGGGGTCCACTGAGACCGGCTCTATAACTTTGGGCAAGCCATTCGAACCCTCTGAATGTCAGTTTCCTCGTGTGCACGCTGGGCATGATGTTATTTACCCCCGCCCCCTCCACCTCGCGGTAGTAAGGAGGAATCGGAGGGGTTAGTGCTTGTACGGTGCTCCGCAAAGCATGGAGAGATCTCCATCGCTGTGATTCCCACGCGGTCCAAAAGCTCTGCTTCTCCGATTTCTCAGTCACTTCTATCTGATTTTGTGTAGGGCAGGTAGGGGTTTGCTCTTCCTTCTGCCTGGAATGATCTAAGCCAGATATCTGCATGGCTTGTCCTGGCACTGTCTTCACATGTCTGCTCAGAAAGACCTTCCCTCACCGCCCTGCTCCAAAATCTCCCCTCCCACCTCTCTCTCTCCCTCTACCGCAACTCGTTTCTCTTTATAGCCTTTATGATTCACGGATAAATTACTTTTTTGTTGTTTCTGTCACTCCCCAATAGAAGGTAAGCTCCATGAGGGCTGGGGCTATGTCTCTTTTCTTTTCCACCATTTCCCCCATGCCTGGAAAAGTGGTCCCGGCAGGTGTCTCGTCAGTTTGGTAGAATACATGAGAAATTCTAAGTCTACTAGAAGGAGACAGACACGCCCACCAACATGATTCGTGAAATGCCATTATTCCTAGAAGAAGCCTATGTTGCATAAAAGAGGAGTCATTGAAACTGTCTTCAAAGACATTTACTAAATTAACCATGGGATTGGGCGGATATGATAGTTCAAGCCAGGAGATGGGCAGGGACAGAGGCACAGAGGTGCGTGATGGCCAGCAGGTGAGGGTAACTCCAGCACTGGGGGGTGGGTACAGGGTAAAGAAAGGTGAAGGGGAGAGTGGTGGTGAAGGAGGCTGACGAAGCAGGCAAGAGCCAGATTCAGGAGGCCCTTGGCTGTGATTCCGAGGCACACGGGCATCATCCTGTAGGCCAAAGGAGCCATGGCAGGTATTGAAGTGGGTTGGCCCTCGGACAGATGCGCCCCAGCTGCGGAATGGCAGACGGTCTACAGGACGACAAGGCAGGGGACGGGGAAGCTAGTTAGGAGGCTTTGCCGTGGACGAAGGGAATGATGCTCAGGACCTGAAAGCAGCCAGAGAAGGAAGAAGTCTACCCGAGCTCCCAGAGCCCTGTAACAGAGGCTGGAGGACACCCAACATCCTGACTCCTGGTCCAGTGCTCTGTCTGCCCCAGCAGCCGAGATAAGTCAGTGTCCATGTGAGAATAATAATAATTTCTTCGTGAACCCTCCTTGGTTGTCAGGCACTATGCCAAGGCCTTACTTCCACGGTCTCGTTTCATCTTCTACTTTGCAGGTGGGAAAAGGGAGGTCCAGCTTGGCTAAGGAACTGACACAGGCCATACACGTAAGGCGTGACTGAGGCAGGATCTGGGCCCTGCGGTTTATCCGCAGAGACCACCCCCTCACTGGTCGCCGTCCCCGGCAGGGGTGCAGCCACCTCGGGGGATGTCCCTCTTCTCTCATCTCTCCCTCCTTTGGTCGCCCGCAGGCATCAGCCACGGCTCCGTGGTAGCTGGCGTTATCGGCGCTAAGAAACCGCAGTATGACATTTGGGGCAAAACCGTGAACCTGGCAAGTCGAATGGACAGCACGGGGGTCAGCGGCAGGATCCAAGTCCCCGAGGAGACCTATCTCATCCTGAAGGACCAGGGCTTTGCCTTTGACTACCGAGGGGAGATCTACGTGAAGGGCATCAGTGAACAGGAAGGAAAAATCAAAACGTACTTTCTGCTGGGAAGAGTCCAACCCAACCCATTCATCCTGCCCCCGAGAAGACTGCCGGGGCAGTACTCCTTGGCCGCAGTCGTCCTGGGCCTTGTGCAGTCCCTCAACAGGCAAAGGCAGAAGCAGCTGCTCAAGGAGAACAACAACACGGGGATTATCAAGGGTCATTACAACCGGCGGACTTTGTTGACTCCCAGCGGGCCGGAGCCTGGAGCCCAAGCCGAAGGCACCGACAAGTCCGATTTGCCATAAAAGCATTTTCTTTGTGTTTCTTTTTTTGTATTTCTTTTATATATAAAATAAATATACTAATAAAAAGGTTTAATTTTTTTTAGAACAAGGATGGTTTCATTGGTCTTTGGCTACACTGAACCGAAGGTAGGAGTTGAGTTTCTCTTCCAGCACAGAACTTTACTGACCACCTCTTATGTACAGGGTACTTTGGGAAGCACAGATAAATGAAGCCCAGTCCCTGACTTTGAGAGGCTCACAGTTGAGTGTGAAAGAGGTGTGTAAACGGACATTCGACACCCCTGCTATTTATTGAGCTCCTGCAGTGTGCAGGGCCCAGGGCCCAACTCTTTATATAATGACCTCATGTAATCCCCACAGTACTTTGGACGTCCCTCCAATCAGCATATATTGAGCACCTACAATGTGCCTCTGCTTTCCTAAGCTCCAGAGAAATCCTGGCATAAGTCTTGCCCTTCTAGAGCTAGCATTCAGGGTGGGGATAATAGATCATATTCTTATAAACCAATACATGAATGCCCTTCTTCCGGACGGGGTAGAGAATAAAGAAAATCAGGTAGGACAGTGGGGAAAAGGAATTGGAGGTCGGGCCAGAGCTGACCCCGAGCTCGGAAATGCTCCATCCCAGGTTCACTGCATCCCTCCTTCTTAGGGACCATGTGAGCATCGCTGCTCTCAGAAGTTAGGAATGTGTTCTTAGCCCCATTTCACAGATGAGGAGGCTGAGGCTCAGAGATCTGAGTAACTTCCCTGGTAAGGTCTTACAGCTGGAAAATAGGGGCCATAGCATTCAAACCCAGGAGCTCTCATTGCAGAGTCCTGCCCTGAAGCATTACTGCCCAGCCCTTTGGTGGTGCATGAGATTCATTAAATGAGAGTTGAAAGTGTGAGCAGACTCTGCCAACAGCCCGAAGGCTGAGAAGACAGTTGGACCAGGAGAGAAGTCTGGAACAGTCGCGGCCAGGACAGCCCGGCGCCCCTGGCCCTGACCCTGAGCAGCCTCCCCGTCTCCCCCCAGGAGGTCGGAGAGCTTCTCACTCTTTCTGTGGGGTGTGATGTGGAAACGGTCCCGACACGCTGCATTGAGAGTTCCGCGCTCGGTCCCTCGAGGTGTGCGGACCGAGGTTCGAATCCCCCACCTGTCAGGGATTCGGTGTTGGGTCAGCCCCGTAAACCCTGCACCAAAGATTATTCACCTGCCACATGGGGTTACTCGTGGGAGCCGCTGTGACTTAGAACTTGGAAGTTTTTAGATTTGAGAACTATGGTTAAAATATCATATCCGAGGGAACATCCCCGGAGGGGTCTGAGGCAGTGCTCAGTAATTAAATCTGTTAATAAAAGTGTTCTCACAAAACATGAATATTCACACTAAGTAAAGTAGCATAGCTAGAGTCTGTAAATAGGACTCCCTTCAGGGCATGTTTTGCCCCCAAATTCGATATAAAACAAACGCCAGTTTTTAGAGCACTGTGGAATCTGAAGTGTCGGTGAACGAGTGCCCACCCACAATGCCTCGCCAGGCCGCCGTGTGGATGACGTGCGACAATGTGTCTCCTCACCCAGCAGCCTGGCCCCCTGCCCCACCCCACATAGCTTGCTGCTATTATTACACACGATGGCTTTTCTGAAACAATGAGCATGTGTCCTTGACCTTTATCTTTAAGTCTTGGTGATTTGTCCACATTTATAAAATTTGCTTGAAGGAAAATATGCTTTAATCATGAAAAAATGGATAATTCAGCGAAAGTAAAGCACGTGGATTGCCTTAAAAGCATGCAAAGGATTTCATCGGACCCCTGGAGATTGCACCCTGAGCCAGAGGGTCTGGACCACTCCGGGGACAGAGGTGGACACCTCGCCGACCCCCTCGGCACCGCGCATGGCGCTCCCCCGACCCCAAGGCAGAATTTTCCCAGCAACGCAGTCACCGCTGCTGACCCAGATTTCAAGGCTGCCCTTTTGGATGCAGTGAGAGAAGGGGTGTCGGAGACTCATTTCCTCCCCTGACATTTTTATTCCAGACCCGCAGGCTTTTCTGACACTCTGCTTTCTGTGCCAACCAGCATTTCCAAGTGAGAATGTTGCTCTCAGATGAGCTGTGGGCTCCAAACAACTGAACCCAATATTTTATTGATGAGTTACCGGGGGGCAGGGTCCACTGCAGAATAGCACCCTGTGCCGATTTGAATTATTAATTGCATATCAGCCACACACACACACCTCCCGCCACCATCCTGCCCCTCTGGCCCCAGGAAGATAATATCGCCATCCTGAGTCGCCATTCTGGTGAGCAATCTGAGTCGAGTCCATGCACCTGTCTTTTCCTTTTATAAAAAACAGCCAGCTTGACTCGAGTGCAATCAGATTCTGTTTGGAAATACTTTCAAATATAGTTCTTTCATAATACACTGACTCCTATCTTGCCATGATTATAACAATAATGGTAATGAGCACCATTTTCAGAGTGCTTTACAGTTTGTAAAGTCCGTTTCCAAAAATGATTTCAGTTGATCTTCATGATAACCCTCGGGGAGAAATTTTATTATCTCGATGTTCCAGCAATCCCGGGCTCATAAAAATTAATACAAATAAATTTTTTAAAAACTCTAAAAATACAATGTTAAAGCTGGAAAGAGCTTAAGGATCGTATGTGGTCCGAAGACTTGACTTTGCACATATGAAAACTAAAGCCCCAAGTGGGGGACACATTCGGCCAAGATTCAACGAGCAGGAGGAGAAACAGAGCCAGTGCGGAGAACCAGATCCTGTCTCGTGCCCTTGGACTGCCCGTGAGCGCTCTGACCTCCTCTGCTTTGCTCACTGTTAATAAGGCCATCCTGTCACCCTCTCCCCTCCCCGTGAGCCTGAATGAGTTTGGCTCCAAGTCCCTGGAAGCCCACCGGGCCTGCCAGCCCCCACGACCCTCGTCGCAGCCCTGCTTCGGGTGCCCACTGGTCCACAGTCCGTCTCTGCTCCACGCCGTTGGGACCCAGCCCGAAACTCGGCCCCTCCTCAGTTTGTGCAAACGTGCACACGCAGACACACGTACGTACATACATTCCGCAACACTTCCATACACACCCACGCACACTCACATGTGCACGTACACTTCCACACGTGCGCACACATACGTACACACCCACAACGACCCACTTACTTACACTTACACACGTGCATATACACATAAACTTGCACACATCCACACTCACATGCATATACACACTTCCATACCCACACATACCCACATGCATATACACACTTCCACACACACATGCATATACACACAACACACACTCACATGCATATATGCTCACACACCCACACACCCATATACACATACATTTCCACACACACCCATATGCACTCATGCACATACACTTCAACACACACATGCACACACATTTTTACACACACACCTGCATGAACATACATTTCCACACACATTCACATGTACATATACTTATATCCACCCACTTGTATACACATACACTTACTAAACGCATGCACATACACCTGCACACACACTCCCATGCATATACACTTCCACACACACATACATACACTCACACACACAACCTGTGCAAAGCATCTATGCACACAAATGGGCTGAAAATTTAGGGACAGAAGACAAAGGAATGGTTAACACTCCTGAAATAACAAAATAACTTCAAAAGAAATATTAAGTATCTCCCCTCTTAAAGAGTCTTTTAACCATCCCTCCCAGTGCACTTCCCATCCACCCAGACTTCCCTCATCACCCTATCTGCTCGTCCTTCTCTTCCCTTCTCTCCCTTCCTCACTCTTCCCTCCCTCTCCCTTTCAAGAGCTGGTTCTAAGGCCCTGTGGGGACCACGAGCCAGCCCTGACAAGTCATTTTTAACTCATTTGTTTGAGCTCCAGTCAACTATCTCACCTCCAAAGTTCTTAGCTCCAAGGTACTTAGAGTATTTTCCCAAACAAAGACTGTTCCCTTCAGGGGAAGAATGCTGATCCCAGCTAAATGTATGATAAAATTTTCAATTCTTTATGGTGTGTCCTAAATTCTCCTTATAATCCAAAGGACTGGAAATTCCCAAGCTATTCCGTTAGGGTGGTGTTTCCCTTTTTTGCACAGATTTTTAGAAAGAACCTAGGAGAACAATCCATACTGAGCTCTTACTATATACTCCTTGAGAGCTCCACTCGAGCCACCTCACTGAGGATCTGTGCAAGATCTGTTTCCAAGGATTAGCATCACTGCACCACCCACCCTAGAACACACACGCACACACACACACATGCTCACGCTCACAGCACCTGCCACTTCAGAGGACTCTTCCAGCACACTCATGCTTCCTCTATAACCAGGAGTGTGGTCCAGGTTCCCAATCTGAAGAAGCATTTCAGCAATATGAGAAAAATAGGGAAATGCTGTTCCTTGGAAAACAGTTCCTGTCATTTGTCTTAATTCCTCCCCTCCTATACACCTTTATCAAACTGGTGATTATTACAAATGCCAGCAGCCGACCTCCGTCTTTCCTTAACACCTCGGATCCCACCATGAGCCACCTTCGCCATCCCCAGAGGGTAGAGATGATTAACAACTGGAGGGGAAGTTCAATGACGCACCAGGAGCAACCAGTAGACTGAGGATTCTTTTGAGTGACAGCTTGCCGCTCTGCAGAAATGACCAAACTAACCCAAAAAGAAACTGTTGAGGTACTTGCCACAAGTACCCCAATGTTCATAGCCGCAATGGCCACAATAGCCAAACTGTGGAAAGAACCAAAATGCCCTTCAACAGATGAGTGGATCAGGAAGATGTGGTACATCTATACAATGGAATATTATGCCTCCATCAGAAAGGATGAATATCCAACTTTGGTATCAACATGGACAGAACTAGAAGAGATTATGCGGAGTGAAATAAGTCAAGCGGAGAGAGTCAATTATCTTATGGTCTCACTTACGTGTGGCGTATAAAGAAAATCATGGAGGGCATTGTGAGAAGGAAGG
>CM052798.1:159652709-159672103 GCA_028533885.1 Nasua narica | reverse complement strand
TGACTACACCCCCAAAATGGAGCACTGATGCATCAACGAGGATGTCGTAGGCAAGTATGACCTGGACAAGGACCTGACCTGTTGAATGGTTTCCACTGCCACCTCTTCCTTTCAGTCTCTGCTCGTCTCTCCTTCCATTCTTCTAGAATAGGAATAGTAGCATTGATGTGGCAGAAAGCACGTGACAAGCTGAGACCATAGTCCTATTTAGATTCCAGTCCCTTAGCCAACTCATGCATAGATTTGGGCCACCAGCAAACCAGTTCTGGACTCAATTTCCTTAACTGCAAAATTAAGAGTGCCGGCCAAGATGGGTTCTCTTCCAACCTCATATCTCCTGATCTTAAAGGATGGATTAAAAATACCAGTCCAACATTAGTCTGATTCTGGCAACAAACCCAATAAGATTAGGTTGAAGTCATTCAAGGGAAGAAAACAGAAGGCAAGGTGCTGTTCAAATGACAGAAGACAAATGATTTCTTTACTTCTCACAGTTCTCAAGTACTGAATGCTTCCATCGTAAGTGACAAAGCATTGCCCTAGCTTTCCATATTCTTACATATGGTCAATTTATTTGTTTGTTTCACAGGACCAATGAAAGCTAAAAGCTGGTCCAACAACAGATAGAGACTCCTGGTCACCCTCTCAGGTCACTGACTCTTTCCATGTTAAGTTCCTCACAAGCACTCTCCAAACATGTAAAATATATATATATATATATTCTAGAAGTTTTTCATTGATGAATTCATATATTTGCCAAATAGCATGGACTTTGAATAAGAATTTGTGGATCCTGAAGCATTTAAATTAATTTAGTGATCATAAGTCCCCTTGATTAAAAGTTATCTTTACATCATCCCCATTTTGATCAGCCCAGCCCCTCACTAGCACTCTGTACCAGAGAAAGGAAAACAGATCCATATCTGGGGCTGTTCTTCATGCAGAAGCACTCTGTCTCTTAAGTTAGAATTTTACAAAACAGTGGGCAATTTTAAACCATTGACCTCACCATTAAATGATCCATTTTTGTCTGTTTGAAGATCTCAACAAAGACATTTATTAACAACCACCCTACAGGGAGGATAGATAGATTCAATCAATTCTACCTACTTCAGGGCAGATTATCATTTTGACTGCTACCTCTGACGGATAAAGTATCAGTGTAGCTAACATTTACCAAGTGCTTACTATTTGCCAAGTACAATACTGATGCTTGTGATGGAATCCCATCTCTCTGGCTATGTGTCTTTCTCACCCATCAGATGTAGGACAGCACTACAATCTGAGAGCTTATAAAAGAATTGATCCACTAGCATAAAATTCTTCATAACATCAACACGGACCAGCGTACCCACTCTACAGCAAAGGAAGGGTGTCAGTGGACACAAGACCATGGGACCCACTGCTCTTTTCCCCGTACCATACCACCCAGAATCTTACGTCCTAACAAAGGATTGAAATGGCCTGTTGAAGGTATAAGGAAGCACCAATTTGGGGAAATGTCTTCTAAAAAGTGAGCACCAGTCTCCAAGATGCACCATAAATCAACAATCATTACACAGTGCGTGGCCCCAGTAGTTAGGATACAGGGGCCAGGAGTGCAGGGGTAGAAGTAGGGAAGGTCATGATTGCATCACTCTCAGTGATCCTCTGGGACATTTTTCCTTCCCATGCCTGTAACCCTGGGATCTGTGTATTTAGAGATCTAGGCCACAGGGTCACTTGCTCTCCCAAGTCATCAAGAGTCAGATGATGCTTTTTGAACAGCATGTGGTTCTCTGCTGTAGATGACATCATCTTACTCCAAAGCATTACATTGTGAGTGTCCTGCTGTGGCTTCCCATAAACTCTTCACGGAGTCTTCTCATGGCAGACACTCCTCATACCTTAAGGGCTGCCAGATCATATGACCCAAATCACTGAGCTGCTTGTACTGCAGCCTGGAGTTAGGATGGTCCTTCAAAGTTGTTCCAAATTGAGGAGAGGGAGCCCAGCCTTCATCACATCGATATCACTCAATGCAAACTGCCCTGGGATGAGGGGGGAACCTAGGATGAAGCCATAGATGGTCCCCAGAGAAGGAAACTGACACCAGTCCTCAGCAGCCAACACTCCCAGCAGCTGGAGGAATCCAGACATGGAAAGAGAGGCAGTGGTTACCTACCATAGTGGAAATCCATCCCATGGGCAGTTCTCATCCTGAGCAGGGTTAATCCTTTCATCCTCGCTGTCCCAAGACAGGGCTCAGACCCCAACTGCAGCATTCATCCAAATGTACCAGTTTCTCCTATACAGATCCACAGTCAAGAGCTCCAGGACAAGAAGTATATTTATTTAATAGCTGCACAGTATTCAGTTTATAAAAAGCCATCAAAAAGTGTTTTCTGTTAGATAGATTAGATGGATAGATAGATAGATAGATAGATAGATAGATAGATAGATAGATAGATAGATAAACAAGCCACCTGACTTTCCGAGGTTTCAATATGCTTAAAAACAGGTAATGCACCTGACATGTCTGTCAGCCAGTGATAATGATAATGACTCAACACTTGTCTTTGTATTCCCCATAGAGTCCTCCAGTTTTAAGCCCAGGGATTTTGTTACCCACAGGACTTTCCTTCTGAACACCCACTCATCCTTTACCTACATTTAAACAACTTTATAATAAATACTTTTTTGTTTCTTTCCTTCTTTATTTATTATTATTATTATTATTTTCAATAAACGCTAATTGAGATTCTCTCACAGGTCAGGCCAGGTTCTATGTTTCCATTATATAAATGAGGAAATTAAAACAATGGGGACGTTGTATAACTTGCTTCAAGATTGTGTGCACAGCTAGTAACTAACAGGTTATATATATATGGATAGGAACCCAGGTAGTCCAGCTGTGGGGTTTCTGTTTCTAGGCAATAACAAGACAAATATCATTTCTTCTAACTTGGAACATAAAGTCTAGTGGCAGAGAGACACTGTAAAATTTAACAAATAAAATAATTACCCATTGATAGCATTCCTTTCTATTTGGGAGAGGGAAATGCACTGTGGGTAAGATTCAAAATAACAAAGAGGTTCTACTTTTAAAATGGTGCACAGGGAAAATCCCTCTAAGAAGATAATGTAAACTGAGGACTAAATAATAGGAAGAAGGCAGGTATGAGAGGGAGGATTACAGGTGCAGAAACAAAGCTAAAAGGAAACCAATTTTGCTAGAGCTTAGTAAACCAAGAGGCGACAGGCAAGTGAAGCATTTGAAGATAGGAGTACTAGCAGCCCATGCTCTGAAGTCTTAAGTAAGGACTGGGCTTTTACTCAATGTAATGGAAATTTGCTTTCAATGAGAAGTGTCAACATCTGATTTTAAGAGGACCACTCTGGTTACCATATGGAGACTAGATTGGACAGCCACATACAGGTGAAGCGCTACTGCAATAGTCCATGTAAATATGTCCATCCATGTTACTTACCTTCCTTCCTCTTATCCTACCCTTCTCATATTAGAGCAAACCACTCATAAAACCCTCAAGGGTACAACTATTTCTAAACATAGGGCAGGAGTATGCAAAAGAACAACCTTATCACCCTACAAAGTTAGCTATTTCCTTTAACATCAAAATGTTTGCTCTTTTCCATGCCCTGAATAATGACTAATAAAATGAACAACTCCCCCGCCCCAGCCTAAACTCTCTAATTTAAGGCTTTAACATTCCATTTATAGTGTCCTTTACCTGGAATAATTAACACCAGATGCAGAATAATGGCAGTGATTAGTAATTTTCTCCCATGAGAGCCATTTTTAGGAAGGATACAGATTGTGTCTTACTCTACCACCTCCATTCCACCCCCTCCCAGCTGCTTTCTCAAGCTGGGTTTCCACTCACCTGACTGACAGCAGTTCTTGTGGGGATGGAGCATCTCAGTGAGGAAAGCGATGAAAACCAAAAGCATCCAGTATGCAGAATTGTACCTAAACAGAAAATAGTAATAACAACATAATGGCTATCACTTATGGAGAGCTTGCTATGGGCCAGGCACTATGAAAAGAAGGTAATACGTGTTTTAAAAGTACTGAAATGCCTCACTGACTCATTGCCAAGTTATCACACTGGAACCTTAGCAGGTGTCTCCAGCACAGCAAAATGCTACAACCCACATATAAGAAAAACAATATGGTGGTTGCTTGGTATTTACAAAAATTCGGTCCTCAAGTTATTCAAATGTCATCTTACCTAACCATCTATTTTCCAACCCTGAGTCTGAATCTCTGGATCATGTCCAGCTCTGCTGTCCCAACTTGCTGACAACTTGAAAACCTTTCTCCTCTCCCCCAAGCCTGCACCTGCTCCCAGACATTGATGAGCATCTGTGTCCTGGAGGCTAATCCCCTCATCACAGTCTTCCTGTAAAGGCCATCATGTCAGGTTGGCCAGGTAAAACCTGCCTCTATGTCTCACCATCCTCCCCAGATTGGTCCTAGGGATTTAGCAAACCATGTAAGAGAAGCGAGGTGTTATATAACCTTATTTTTTTCAATTATCAAACTTTCCATCCTGCCCCAGTGTCCTGACAGTCAGCCAACCTCAACCATCAACAGCAGATAGCTGCTATGTTCTTCGCTCCTCCCTGTATCTATCCACTTGCTGATGTCGCTTTGCAAATCCTCCCATCAAAAGAAGGGAATCGATTTCTCAGAGCTTTTTGTCTGGGCTAGCCTTGTGACTCACTTAGGTCTATGGAATGTGGTGAAAACAGTGCGCTCCCAGTTCGAAGGTTAGGTTTCAAGAACCCTTGCACATCTTCACTAGCCTTTGGGAAATCTGTAACTGTTATGTGCACAAGCACAGGCTAGCCCACTGGAGGATGGGAAACCACGTAGAGAAGGGCCGAGGAACACCAGCCAACTTCCAGAAGCCGAGCTGCCTGATGACCTTAAGCTGATGGCAGACAGATGGGAAAGCCTCTGAAATGAGAACAATCCCATTGAAGCATAGACTCATGAGCAACGTAATTTGTAATTCAAGTCACGTGGTTTAGGGGAGTTTGTTATGCATCAGTGGATACCTGATATAGTCAGGAACACAAGAAACTATTTGAGAAAATTATCAAGTCATCAGCCTCTTTGCCCATCAGTCTCGACTCTTACTTGTTCTGCACTCATATCTATGAACTCTACCTTGATAGCTACGTGGCCCCTCTGAAATTAAAATAGGTTAACTCTGATGTTTGAAACTTAGCTCTACTCAACAGACTCTGTTTTGAAATATAACATTCCAGAGTCTTTGCTCTTAAAAAAATTAAAACCTTGATCATGTATCCATGATCACATTAAGGTGACCCTCAATTAGTCCTGTCCTTGTAGATTCCCCTCTCCTGGAGTGCAGGTGGAATCCGTGACTTGCATATAGCCAACAGAGTGCAGCAAAAGTGATGGTACAGTCACTCCCATGATTACATTACATTATGTAAGACTCCATCTTAGCAAACTGAAGCGAGTTCTCCTGCCACCTTGAAGAAGTGAGCAGCCATGTTGTGAGAGGGTCATATGGCAGGAACTGTATGGTGGCTTCTAGGATCTGAGATCAGACCCAGGCTGACAGTCAGGAGGAAAGCAGGGACTTCAGTCCTATAACTGCAAGGAACTGTATTCAGCCAACAATCAGGTAATCTCAGAAGGGGACCCAGCCACAGACTGAAACTTTGGGCCCCCCCCAAAATTCATATGTTGGAATCTTAGTCACCCAAGGCACGGTATTAGGAGGTGGAACCTTTGGGAGGTAATTAAGTCATGGGGCTGGAGCCCTCATAAATAGAATCAGTGCCCTTATAAAAGATACTCCCGGAGAACCCCCTCATCCCTTCCACCATGTGAGGACACAGATGGAAGACAGCCATTGTTGAACCAGGAAGTGGCTCTCACCAGATACTGAATCTGCCATTACCTTATCTTTGACTTCCAGCCTCCAGAAGGGTGAGAAATAAATTTCTGTTGTTTATAAGCCACTCAGTCTGTGGTATTTTGTTAAAGTAGCCTGAATGAACTAAAATAAACCCGAGCTCCTGAAAGGAATGTGATCCAGCTGACACTGATGTAGCCTTGAGAGATTCTGACCAGATGACCCAATTAAGCTTTATGAGCAGGGAACTCGCCAACATTAGAAGGATGCAAACATGGCAACTCCCTGCCTGGACTCCTTCATGGAATGGAGGTCTAACAGAGGGTCCTTCAGGTCCCTTCCACCCCTTATTTTAAGACTCTTTGGTCTCGACCTTTCCTAGAGAGCACAGCTGCTGTGTTCCCAAGAGCATCAGAGAACGAGGATTCATTTCAAGTCATTGAAACGAATTGACTCAAGTCATTGCTCCATGGGCCCCGATCTCAGCACTGAGGCATCAAAATATGTTCTGCTTCTCTTTCTCTTGACTCAAGGTGGCTGATAGGACATGGGGGTAAGTGTCATGGGCCAGACATGAAATGAGTGGTTTCGGCATGGTGGTATTTCCGTGGGATCCACACGCTTCTTCTAAAGCACAGTAAGCATCAGAGCAGAGTGAGGGGAATCTTCTTGTGGCTTACCTGGAGGAGCTAATAAGAGAATAAGCACACTAATAAGCACGTGGCAGAGGGTCATGGGAGAAACACTTACTGGAGCTTAAAACAGACTGTGTGCTGGCTGTACTTCATAGACCTCTGGGGTAGTCGTCTTTCTCCTCCTTGGACTTGCTCGAACTCCCAGAGCTGGGGTCAAGGTAGAGATTTAAATACTTATAGAGAGCTGCCTGGCCTGCCTAGCAACATGTTGAAGTGACCATTTAAATTATGCCCTGGCTTGTTTCTGAAGTTAGATTCTGGATGTTAGAAAGAGGCCATGGAGAGAAAGGGGTGGTCTGTGTTTCCCCAGCACTGTCTCCCAAGATGAGAGCCTGGGCCTTTAGAGAGAAGTCATACAATGAATGTACATGGTTACCCTGTGGGATCATCCCTAGTGTTCATGACGGATACTCTCTTAGGGTAGAATCCCCTCGCATCTTCCTTTTTGGGGTTCATACTTCCATCTTAGTGCATGTCACATGCTCTAGTAAGAACGCTGTATCCCCAATTCTAAGATCCACAAATTCTTCCATATTGAAATGTTTCTAAAATTGGGATGTGTCTTAAAAGCACTTGTACATTTAATAGTGTTTCTTTTGTCCTCATAAACTGGAATAAGTGGATTAACAGTATGTGTTAATTCAATAGCATCTTAGGACCAAGGAGATTCAAAGGTGCTATTTCTTTCTTTGTCCCTCTTCCCCAGTAAATGGACCCTTGAGGTAGAAATATATTCATTCTGTTATTCATAGTTCCTGGCACAGAGCAGGGTCAAAAGATATGAGAAGAATAAATAAATGGACAGATGAATAAAAATGTCTCTAAAGCAAAAAGAGAAATACATTTTCCACTGGCCTGATGCACAGGGCCTTCATAAATATCTCTGCATGTTCAATTTCACACCTCCTAAACATGCTTCTGATCAATGGTTTGGTCCCGGAGGTGACATTTCTCCGGAGGAAGTCTTCCATGAATACTCACCGTGCTAATGCTCCAGTCATTGAGCCATTGCGCGTTGGCATGCTGGTCCACCTGTCAGGCCCTTGGCCAGTTGGGTGGTGTGGAGCAGGCCCTGGATCTGGTTCCACCTGGATGAACCAATAGAATCAAGGTCCCAGGCCTACAAACATGCTGCTCTGACTCTGGATAGCCAACTATAAGAACTACCATTTCTCCGCCCCCTTCACCTCCTCGCTTAGATGCATGCAATTTTTTAAAAGATTTTATTTATTGATTTATTTATTTGATAGAGAGAGGTCACAAGTAGGCAGAGAGGCAGGCAGAGAGAGAGAGAGGGGGAAGCAGGCTTCCCGCTGAGCAGGGAGCCCAACGCGGGGCCCAATCCCAGGACTCTGAGATCATGACCTGAGCCGAAGGCAGAGGCTTTAACCCAGTGAGCCACCCAGGTGCCCCTAGATGCATGTAATTAAAAATCAAAGACCTCATAGGTCTCTGGACGTGAGAGAAATTCAGAAAAAAAAATTACAGTGATATCCTAAGATGACTGAAAAAGTTAATTTCTGGCCCTCCCTCCCATCTGTAAAATGAAAAAATGAAGGTGTCTGGCTGCGTCCTTTCAGATTAATTGATCAAATATTTCTGAAGACCTATTGTGTGCCAGGTACTATGTAGTGGGCTTCATAGGGCAATGATGAAGGAAGGAGTTCAAAGCCATAAAGATTCAGTCTTTATGATTATGTGACATATTTTATATTCGCTGCCTGGTAGTAACAATAATTAGTAGAGAGAGCTTTAGAATTTACAATGCCCTTAGTTAAAACAAAAATAATAAAATAAAGTAAAATAAATTAAAACAATTCACATGAAAAGATGCTCAACATCACTAATCATCAGGAAAATGCAAATCAAAACTACCATGAGACATCATCTTATACCTGTTAGAATGGCTATCATCAAGAGGACAAGAGTTAAGTCTTGGTGAGGAGGTGGGAAAAAGGGACCCCTTGCTCGCTGTTGATGGGAATGTAAGTTGGTGCAGCCACTATGGAAAACAATATGGTGTTTCCTCAAAAAATAAAAACAGAACTATTGTATAACCCAGCAATTCTGGATTATATATATATATATATATATATATATATATATACACACATATATATGTGTGTGTGTGTGTGTGTGTGTGTGTGTGTGTATAATTATAACCCATTTCTGGGTTTATATCCAAAGGAAATGAAAACAAGATATTGAAAAGACATCTGACTCCTGTGTTTATTGCAGGATTATTCATAGTAAACAAGATAGGAAAACCTAAATGTCCATCAATGGATGAATGGTTAAAGAAGCACCTTGAAATTAGCCCCATATTCCAAATGCATGACCCCCACTTGCAAATTTGGGAGAGGCAAGAATACATAAAAGGTAAAAAGCTCACAGCCTACCTGGTGGGAATCAGCGGACGAGTGGTGCCTAGTGCTTCTTTGTAAGTTCTCACCCCAGATTCCAGTCTATCTTTTCACTGTCTGGTCTAGTGGTCTTCCCAAAGAGGCAGTGCTACAGATTGAACACCTGCTGTGTACTAGGTGTTCTACATTCGTTGTCTGCAAAAAAGATGTTGTCTACATTTTACTGCTAGGGCAATTGAAGCTCAGTCATTTATAGCCACACAACCAGTAAAGAAAGAGAACCCTAAATTTGAACCCAGGTCTGCTGGCCCTGAATTCTGGGGCTCTTCTCCCCACTATGCGGTGGTTAAGAGCATGGGCTCTGGAGTCAGGTTAACCTGAATTAGAAATCCTCACTTGCTAGCTATGTGACCTTGGGCAGGCCATTAACCTCTCCAAGCCGCAGTGTTTTTCTCTACAAAATGAGGATATTAAGGACACCAGCCATGTAGACTTATTCTAAGGATTAGAAAAGAGAATATGTCTAGAATATTTCCTGGAAACAGCTCAAATAATGGTAGCTAGTATTACATAATAATGACCCCACCCTAATATTAGAGAAGGTCTGTAGCTATTCAGAGAGTCAGCTAGATTGAAATGAGTAGGACTTAGAAGGGATCTAGTAAAATAAACCTCCCAATTTCAAAGGTCATATTTTTTTTCCTTTAAATCCAATTATTTTGTCATTTTCTTTCATTAAAATCTCATAGGCAAGAGCATTCCTTCTTTCTTGATATTTTCTTGTATCACAAAATATTTTTTAGGTTCCCCAGACCAGTCAGAGTGGGAAATTGTCACATTGCTTTTTCTTCTCAAATACAGTCTATAACCACCTGCCTGGCTCATTAATGTCTGTTCCATCCCAGGTCTGGAAAAATAGCAGCCCTTAGTTAACAACAGGAGCCAAAAATATCACATTCCCTCAGTGAGATGATTTAGCCACTTTAGACCTACTCTTCTTTTACTGTCCTTATTTTCAAAAGCAATGTTAAATATAGGTTTTATTCCTTATACATTGATGAAACGTCCATATACAGCTAAGGAAAACATCACCCCTCGTATTCATTTTTTTCTGTTCATGTGCACAAATAATATGTACCGAGTGTATACATATCAGTGCCAGGTATATGCTAGGCACTAGGAACAAGAGTGAGCAAGTCAGGAGCATGGTTTCTACCTGCATAGACCTCTGGTCTAGGACAGAGATAGTAAATCAATTTTTTAAAAAAATTATTGTGTAATTGCAACTGTGATAAGAACTGAGATAACAAATCGAGGGGCTCTAAAAGATTGAACAGGTTTCCAATATAGTCCCTGAAGGATGATGCTCTCTCCTTCTTTCATTGAGCTGAACATAAGAAGAGCCTGGTGCGCAGGGAGAGCTTCCAAGGAAGATTCGGCCCAACCAAAGTCATGAAGCAAGGGAACTGGGAGGGAAGCCTCTTCAGGTCAGCTCTGTGAAGCAGATACAATAAGCCCTGCTGACTCAACCTCTGTCCCAGCTTTCTCAGGTCGTTTCTGGTCCTCCCGCAGCTGGAAATCTGAACAGATCCCTTTGCTGCAAGGGTTCTGGGAGCAATTCAGGGCACAAGTCCAGAACTGAGTTCATGGGGAAAAGAGAAGGCAGGAGGGAAGGCGTCATTTTGCTGTGGAGATCTCTAGAGGAGATGGCACAGCTCTGAGCCAGTAGTGGCAACAGTGTCTTACAGATCTCTAGCTCAAGACCAGAAGATCTAGGTAGAGTGAGAGTTTAGAGTCAAGTGTTGAGAAAGAGATACTGATACCTCCGAAGTAGCAGTGGCAGCCATTTTGTGTGCCCCATACCACATCCCCTCAGCCTACCTTGGTTTAGCATGACTTTGGTGGACAGTTCTGCACATGTTGCCCATATCCCACCCCAAGCCCCCACCATGGCATGTCTCTGTTTCTTTGCCTCAGCACTTTATCCAAAGTCATGAAAGTTTGCTCAGGCCACAGAGATGCAACCCACCCATTCTAAGGGGTTCACATCCCTCAACCAACAGGAGTGCCATGAGTAAATGCCCCAGCTTCTCACCTTAGGAGGGATGATACTAAGGTACATTCTGCTTGTTTCCTTTTAGGGTCCCCAGAGGAATACCTTAAGTGCCCACAGTGGTAACCTACCCACTAATGCACACTACTGGCTTTCCCCTCTTCTCTGTTTTGCTCTCCCTGGTCCCTCATCTTAGTTTTCTGGAATAACCTTCCAAGTAAACCACCAGTTTTATCTCAGATTCTGCTTTCCAGGAAGCCAAATTAAGACACCCAGCATGCAGAGCCAGCCGGATATAATTATTCCCTTACCAGGCCACTTCTGCAGTATTTTTCTGGGAGTCATTCTGGAGACCCAGCCCAGAGTCTGCTCCTCCAGCACTAGCAAAAATTCTTTAAGCAGTAATTCTTTGCATCAAATCCTTTTCTAATCAAAATCACTGAAGTGGTTTGTTGGATGTACTTGAACCCTGACTGCTACAGCAGGGTTTCCGTGCTCCAAAAGTCCCCCGTCTGCCTGGTACTTGGGAAGGCAGAGTGGAGAGCTTCTAGTCGACTTCGCTTTGACTCCAATGCCAAAGGAGCCCTTTCTTCCTAGTAGATTGAGAAAACTGCAAACTGAGGGTTTGGGAAGGGAGGGGGTGGGGGTTGGGCGAGCCTGGTGGGGGGTACTGAGGAGGGCACATATTGCATCGAGCACTGGGTGTGGTGCATGAACAATCAATCTTGCTATGCTGATAAAGTAAAATAAAAGTATTTGGAAGATAAAAAAAAAACTGTAGCTATGGCTTTACTGTTGTTCAGGTCTAATGTATTCTGCTGTCATGCTAATTTAGAATTTGCTTTTGCCCAAATATCACACAATTACTTGTTAAAAGACTTCCTCTTGTCTTCTTTGGTCAGGATAAGGCCTTTGGGCATGACTTACCAACAGAGTAATGTTTAAGACGTGACTATACAATGGTTTATCAATGTTTCATGAACACACCCCATTTATTGTTTTCTCTAAGCAAGGAAATGATTTCAGTGTTAAGACGAAATAATACCACTGGTGAGGCATATGGCAAATGGGGGTGAGGCGAGGATTTCTGTTTGCAAGTTAAAATGTTGAAATACACAAAAATACAATGACTATTACAATAAGCACCCAGAATTAACAAATTATATCAGCCTTACTTCCAGTTTGTTACTTTTCTAAAAAAAAAAAAAGATATAAAAATATACAAATAAGTCAAAACCCTTTATGTCACCCTCCCTATTCTAATTCTTTATCCTCCTTCCCTTAAAGCACCCGCTATCATGAATTTCATGTGGGACCTTTCAGTCTATACAGACATAATTCTGCTACAAGATCAATCCATAAATATATATAAATAGTTTGTTTTTCTAATTTATGTAAATAATACATTATATTAATTCCTCTGTAACCTTATTTTACTCAACATTATTAAAATCTATCCATGCATATAGATCTATTTTATTCATTCTATCTACTATGAATACATTTACTCATTTCTCCATTCACCCACTGATGGACAAATAGATAGTTTCTAGATTAGTGCCATGAATAACTTTGGTTCAACAACTAGCCTTATGTAACTGTCCTTGTAAATGTATGTGAACCATTCATTAAGAAATATAGTTAGGGGCGCCTGGGTGGCTCAGTTGGTTAAGCAACTGCCTTCGGCTCAGGTCATGGTCCCGGAGTCCCAGGATCGAGTCCCATATCAGACTCCCGGCTCTGCGGGAAGTCTGCTTCCCCCTCTGACCTTCTCCCCTCTCATTCTCAGTCTCTCTCTCTCTAATAAATAAATAAAATCTTTAAAAAAAAAAAAAAGAAATATAGTTAGAAATGGAAATGCAAAGTATATTCTCTAGGATGTGCACATATACAGTTTTTCTAGACGTCATCAAACTGTTTTCCAAGGTGGTAGTTGCAATTTATAATCCCATCAGCAATATATGAAATTTTTTGCTTCCTCCCACCTTTGGCAAAACAGTATTTTCAGAATTTTTAAAATTTTGCCAAGCTTATGGGTGTGAAATGGTGTCTTATTCTGTTGTTTAATTTACATCTCTGTGATTTACTGGTAAGGGTGAACATTTTGTCTCATATTTATATGTGAATACAAATTCTGGAATGCCTGTGCATCGATTATGTGCATGTTTCTCTTATGTTGCCTGTTTATTATTGACTCAAAGAATGTGTGTGCATGTGCACACAAATGTAAACTTAAGATGTTAAAGATCCAAATGTGAGACTTGAAATCATAAAATTCCTAGAAGAAAGCACAGGCAGTAATTTCTCTGACATCAGCTATAGCAACGTTTTTCTAGATATGTCTCCTGAGGCAAGGGAAACAAAAGCAAAAGTAAATTATTGGAACTTCATCAAAATAAAAAGCTTCGGCACAGCAAAGGAAACCAGCAACAAAAGAAAAAAGACAACCTACTGAATGGAAAAATATATTTTCAAACAATATATCTGATAAGGGATTAATATCCAAAATATATAAAGAACTCATACCACTCAACACCAAAAAAACAAACAATATCATTAAAAAATAAGCAGAGGACCTAGATAGACATTTTTCCAAAGCAGACATCCAGATGGCGAACAGACACATGGAAAGGTGCTCAACATCATTAATCATCAGGGAAATGCAAATCAAAACCATGATGAAATATCACTTTACCCCTGTCAGAATGGCTAAAGTAAAAAAGATAAGAAGTAAAAAGTGTTGGCGAGAATGTGGAGAAAAAGGAATTCTTGTGCGCTGTTTGTGGGAATGTAAATTTGTACGGTTAGTATGGAAGGTGGTAGAGAGTTTCCTCAAAAAATTAAAAATAGAAATATCACATGATCCAACAATTCCACTACTGGATATTTATCCAAAGAAAACAGAAACACTAATTCAAAAAGATACATTCATCCTTATGTCCATTGCAACATTATTTACAATAACCAAGATATGAAAGCAACATAAGGTGTCCATCAGTAGATGAAAGTATGAAGAAAATGTGGTATGTGTATATGTATACATGTATTACACACATATGTATATGTTGTGTATATATGTAGATATATACACATGTATATGTATATACATGTGTACATGTATGTGAATTTATGTATATGTACATGTACATACATATACATTTATGTGTATATGTGTACATATACATATATACACATATATGTGTGTATATCTATATATGTATAAATGGATACATACATTTAAGTATATGTATAATATATATTTTATATATTGATAAATAATATGTGTTATATATATATATGCATAGATACACTACAGCCAAAGAAAGAATGAAATCCTGCCATTTGCAGCAGCATAGATGGACCTAGAGAGTATGATGCTAAGTGAAACAAGTCAGAGAAAGACAAATACCATATGATTTCACTCATATGTGAATCTAAAAAATGAATAAACAAAAAGCAGAATTAGACCTATAAATACAGAGAATGAACTGATGGTTGCCAGAGGGACAGAAGGTGGAGAATGGGCAAAATGGTCAAAGGGGAGTAGAAAACACAGGTTTCCAATTTTGGAATGAATAAATCATGGGACTAAGAGGTATAGCATAGGGACTATAGTCAATGATATTGTAATAGCATTGTGTGGTGACAGGTAGCAGCCACACTTGTGAGCATGGTGTAACATAAAGATGTTGAATCACTATGTTGTAATCTGAAATTAATGTAACATTGTGTGCCAACTATACTCAAAAACTTTTAATTCATCCAAAAGCAAAAAAGAAGAATGTATGTATGTGTTTACCCTGACCACCAAGTCTATAATATATGTTGCTTCTTCCAGTCTTAGCTTATATTTTAAATTTTGCATACTTTGCCTTTCCCGTTAAGAACTTTAACTTTTGACATAGTCAAATATCTCAAAGTTTTCATTTACGAGTCCAGATTTTTGTATCTTGTTTAAGAAAATATTCTCTCCCTGGGACAGTCCGGCTAACTGTTTACCAACACTCATGTTCTCTTTTCCAGATACCCCACCTCAGCCATTGGCTGGTGTGGTGCTGGTAGAAGTGCAGTGTCTCACTTCCAGGCCTGGCCTCTAAAACCTCCTTTGTAATTCCCCATGCTCGTTCTGCCTTCATCCGTAAGGTAGATGCAGAAAAGCCAGAAAGGATGCCAGGCCCTAGGGTATGATGGAGCCAACAGAAAAAAAATACCCCGGATCGCCCGATGGAAGGCTGTCCGATGAACACCCAGTTGAACTATAGTATGAGTAAGAAACCCTTGTTTTAGACCACTTGCATTAGACTACCATCATCTTATATTTCATTTGTAATCTCAGTAGAGCCTAGCCTTCACTTACTAGACATCACACTGAATCTAAAACTTATTCTCCTATATTTGATTTTCTTTTTTCTTTTTTAAATTTAATTTTATTTTTTTCAGTGTTCCAAGATTCATTGTTCATGCACCACGCCCAGTGTGCCATGCAATTCGTGCCGTCCTTAATACCCACCACCAAGCTCACCTAACCTCCCACCCTCCTCCCCGCCAAAACCCTCAGTTTGTTTCTCAGAGTCCACACTCTCTCAGTTTCGTCTCCCCCTCCAATTTCCCCCAATTTACCCTTCCTTTCCTTCTCCCAATGTCCTCCATGTTTTTCCTTATGCTCTACATGTAAGTGAAACCATATGATAACTCACTCTCTCTGCTTGACTTATTTCACTCAGAATAATCTCTTCCAGTCATGTTCATGTTGATACAAAAGTTGGGTATTCATCCTTTCTGATGGAGGCATAATATTCCATTGTATATATGGACCATATCTTCTTTTTTTTTAAATATTTTATTTATTTGTTTGTTTTTTTGTTTGTTTGTTTGTTTATTTATTAGGAAAGAGAGAGAGTGAGAGACAGCATGAGAAGGGAGGTCAGAGTGAGAAGCAGACTCCCCATGGAGCTGGGAACCCGATGTGGGACTCGATCTCGGGACTCCGGGATCATGACCTGAGCCGAAGGCAGTTGCTTAACCAACTGAGTCACCCAGGCGCCCTGGGCCATATCTTCTTTATCCATTCATCTGTTGAAGGGCATATTGGCTCTTTCCACAGTGTGGCAATTGTAGCCATTGCTGCTATGAACACTGGGATATATGTGGTCCTTCTTTTCACTACATCTGTATTTTTGGGGTAATTACCCAGTAGTGAAATTGCAGGGTAATAGGGTAGCTCTATTTTTAATTTCTTAATTAAAATTAAGAAATTTAATCTCCACACTGTTTTCCAAAGTGGCTGCACCAACTTACATTCCCACCAACAGTGGAAGAGGGTTCCCCTTTCTCCACATCCTCTCCAACACTTGTTGTTTACTGTCCTGTTGATTTTGGCCATTCTAACTGGTGTAAGGTGGTATCTCAATGTGGTTTATTTGCTTTTCAAGTTATAAAATTTTGCTTTTCTACATTGAGAGTTTCAAGTCTTCTGGAATTTTCTATAAATAGTGCAAAAAAGGAATCCATTTTTTCTCTACATTTTAAACACTTATTAAATAATCTTCTTCCCACTGTCATCTCCATCATGTATCAAGTGCCCAATTTTGGGTGTAAATCTGTTACTAGACTCTTTACCCTGCTATGTCATTTACAGTGTGTCTGAAAAATTAAGAAACATGAAATACATTTATTTATTTATTTATTTATTTTTAAGTAGGCTCCATGCCCAATGTGGAGCCTGGAGCCCAGCACCGGTCTTGAACTTATGTTCCTGAGATGAAAACCTGAGCTGAGATCAAGAATCAAACACCTAGTGGTGGGTAATGGGGGGGACACATATTGCATGGAGCACTGAGTGTGGTACATAAATAATGAATCTGGAACACTGAAAAAATAAAATTAAATTTAAAAAAAAGTAATAAAGTAAAAAAAAAAACAAATCAAACACCTAACCTACCGAGCCATTCAGGTGCCCCCAAATAAATTAATTTTTAAACAATATATTCGTTATATTCTTCAAATCGTATACTCAGTTTATTTGTTATCAGCCTTCAGCTGGTATCAGCTATTTTACATCTCTACATATAAAGCAATGAATTTAATTATCAATCTGAGAATAGTACAACAAATGTACTATTTTCCTTATGTCTCCAAGATTTTTAGACACTCTGTACTGTATTTATTTTCCAGAGAAATCCTTAACTTATTAAATATAACAGAGTTTAGTCACATTTAATCTTACTTGAGATCTTTGCTTCAATCTCATTAGGTACCTTTTACCAAAAAAAATTTTTTTTGCTTATTAGTTTAGGATTAAAAAACAATAGAAACTAGAACATTCAACAGCCCAGAATGCAATATATTAATTTCATGATCAAAGGTTTATTTTTATAGCTTTCCTTTAATTAAAGCTAATTTTCTTCATAAAGAGGGATTACAATTTCTGATTCCATATTTTCCTTCCTGAAAGAGCTATATTACATTAATTCCAATCTAAAAATAAAAATTATCTAGGGGATTTTTATTAAAGTTGCTTTAGAGACATATATTAATATATTTCCTTGAACAATATTTTGTAACTTTCTCTGCAAAAGATTTTCATATCATTCATTAATTTAATTCAAGTACCTTTATGTTATAATTATAAATCTGATTTTTTTCTATGCTCCATTACATATTCTATTTTCTAGTCAGCTTCTTTTTTGTTTGTTAGTTTCAAAGGTAGAATTTAATGATTCATCAGTTTCATAAAATACCTAGTGCTCATTAGTTCAAGTCCCCTCCTTAATACCCATCACCCAATTACTCCTTCCCCCTACTCACTTCCTCTCTGGCAATCCTCAATTTGTTCCCTATAGTTAAGAGTCTCGTATGGTTTGTCTCCCTCTCTGTTTTTATCTTATTTTATTTTTCCTTCCCTTCTCCTAAGTTCCTCTATTTTGTTTCTCAAATTCCACATATGAGTGAAATCATATGGTATTTGTCTTACTTTGACTGACTTATTTCACTTAGCATAATACCCTCTAGTTCCATCCACGTTGTTGCGAATAGCAAGATTTCATTCTCTTTGATGGATGAGTGGTATTCCATCATATCTGTATCTCATATGTGTTTTTTTTATGTTATGTTAGTCAGCATACAATACGTCATTAGTTTTTGATGTAGTGTTTCATCATTTCATTGTTTGTGTATAACACCCACTGCTCCATGCAATACGTGCCCTCCTTTATACCCACCACCAGGCTCACACATTCTCCCCACCCTACTCCCTCTAAAACCCTCAGTTTGTTTCTCAGAGTCCACAGTCTCTCATGGTTTGTCTCCCCCTCTGGTTTCCCCCCTTCATTTTCCCTTCCTTCTCCTAATGTCCTCCATGCTATTCCTTATGTCCCACAAGTAAGTGAAATTATATGACAATTGACTTTCTCTGCTTGTCTAGTCAGTTTCTAACTGGCTTTTTGCTAGCATATAGGAACACTATTGACTTTTGAAATTTAACTTAATTTATGTTGTTTCTTTGTGGTGCTATCCAATTTATAATTTGAAGACTCGGTTTCATTTTCTTTGTAAGGGATCATATCATTGCAAATAAAATAAATGTGTCTTTTTATCTCCAAAACTTAGATACCATTTCTGTTTTCTCACATTATTACATTAGTTTGACCTCCAGAAAAAAATGCAAATAGTTGATAATGGTGGATTTGATGATTATCTCTTTCATTTTTTTTCAATTATTTGCTTTGTATCATTTAAAGCCGTGTTATTGGGTGCATAAAAGTTCAGAGTTATTTCATTTCCCTCAGATAATAAGCTTTTTATTATAACACAGTGACCTCCTTTATCTCTATAATGAGAGTTTTCATATCTGCAGGCTTCTCACATATGATTCTGCCTTTTTGTTTATCTTCTATCTCTCACTGTGACTTCATTCTTTGTGGTTTGTGATTTATGGTCTCTCTAGGTTTTTTTTTCTTTAATTGAGATACAGTTCACTTGTCACTGGCTTTTTAAATAAATACAATTAAACCTATAAATTTACTCTCAAATACTATTTAACTGCATTCACACATACTAATATATAGCAACGTCTTAACATTTCATTCTAAATGTTCTTTTAATTCTTGTGTGGCTTATTTTAAGGCAATGTTATGAGTAGTGTTTTTTGTTTTGTTTTGTTTTTTTCCAAAATATGTTTATTTTATTTTTTCAGGGTTACAAGATTGATTGTTCATGCACCACACCCAGTGCTCCAAGCAATACGTGCCCTTCTTAATACCCACCACCAGGCTCACTCACCCCCCTACCCCCCTCCCCTCCGAAACCCTCAGTTTGTTGCTCAGAGTGTTATGCCCAGATTTTGAGATCCCCAAATACCAGCAGGGAGCCGAGTCCGATGCAAAAG
>CM052798.1:159560343-159652609 GCA_028533885.1 Nasua narica | reverse complement strand
TTGGCGGGCAAAAGGCGGGGTTTATATTCTTTCCCGGGCAGGGGTTCCGTGTTCCTATTGACTAACCCAAACCCAACCCATAGGCCCTCTGGGCTAATTAGCTCAAGGGAGGGCTGAGCCACACTCAGACCCTCCCAGAGGCAGGTCCTACGGGGGGCCACACACAAGAAGGCGGGTGTAAGCAAAAGGAACCAGCCCTGCTCTGCTCCTTCACAGAGTCCACAGTCTCTCCTGGTTCATCGCCCCCTCCAATTTCCCCCCATTCACCCTCCCCTTCCTTCTCACAATGCCCTCCATGATTTTCTTTATGCTCCACATGTAAGTGAGACCATAAGATAATTGACTATCTCCGATGAGCAGTGTTTTTAGACTAAATTCAGTTTTACTGTATGTATATTTTTATAAATTATATTTTATTTATAAATTTCTAATTTAATTGCATTTTGGACTGGCATATGGTCTCTATGACGTCTTTGGATTTTGTTAAAACTTTCTTAATGGTACAAATGTAGTGATCTGAAGAAGCATGTATATTTAGAGCCGCAATGTCCACAATAGCCAAACTACGGAAAGAGCCTAGATGTCCATCAACGGATGAATAGATAAAGAAGATGTGGTATATATACAATGGAATACTATGCAACCATCAAGAAACCCCAAAATCTTGCCATTTGCAACAATGTTGATGGAACTAGAGGGTATTATGCTAAGTGAAATAAGTCAATCAGATATGATCTCTCTGATAGGAGGAATATGAGAGGTAGGGCAGGGGTGGGGGAAGGGAGAGGAAAAAAGAAACAAGATGGGACTGGTGAGGGAGACAAACCATAAGAGACACTTAATCTCAGGAAACAAACTGAGGGTTGCTGGGGGGTGGGTGAGGGATAAAGTACCTGCGTTATGGACATTGGGGAGGGTATGCGCTAAGATGAGTGCTGTGAACTGTGTAAGACTGATGATTCACAGACCTGTAACCCCTGAAACAAATAATACATTATATTTTAATGAATTTAAAAAAAAAGACTTAAAAGATACATGAAATTCTTAAAAAGTTTTCTTGGAACACTGAAAAAATAAAATAAAAATTATAAATAAATAAATAAGTAAATTGACAAAACTTAAAAGCTATAGTGTTGAGGGATGCATACTTGATAGTGTGCTGGATAAAGCCATAAAGAAACCAACAAGGCGAATGCTGTCATAGGACAGTGGTTACTCTTAGGGGAGGTGCTGTGAGTAGGTTAGGTCTCACAGAGGGGCTTCTGGGGTGCCTGGCCAACTGTTCTATTTCTTGCTTTGGTGATAGTTCCAAGGCATGATTGTCTTATAATATAATTCATTAAACTATACATTCGTCTGAAAAAAAAAATTCTTAATGGTTTGATATGTGGTCAGTATTTTCAAATGTTCTATGTGTATTTGAAAAAGAGTCTACATTCTCTATTTGTTAGATGTAGGAATATATATACTTTCAAACTTATTCTCAGTTTTCAAAATTCTCTATCGTCAATGAATTGGTAGCTCTGTGACCTATAGTTTTCTGAAATAAATGTATTAAAATCTCCTCTGAATGGCATAGGTATATCAATTCTTCTTTTTTTAAAAGATATATTTATTTATTTACGTATTATATATTATTTGCCCGAGGGTATAGGTCTGTGAATTATCAGGCTTACACATTTCACAGCACTCACCATAGCACATACCCTCCCCAATGTCCATATCAACTCTTCTTACAACTGCATCAATTTTAGCTTTACATGTTTTTAGGTTGTATTGCAAGGTCAACATAAGCTCATGTTTATTATATCTTCTTTCTAAATATTTCTACTGTTTTATATATAGTATATCAGTTAGACTTGCTATTTAACAAACTAGTTAAAAACTCAATAGTTTAAAAGCGTAAATATTTATTATTGCTCACAAGTCTCTGGGTCAGCCGGGCAGTTGACCGGGGTCGGGCTCTGCTAATCTCAGCTGGGACTGCTCCTACTCCTGGGTCAGATGCTGGGCTGATAGGGCGATGATTGTTCTGGGTTGGCCTCCTCAGTCACACATCTGATTTCAGATGGTTGTCGGCAGTGACAGCAGATGTCACTGGGTCTCTCGTCCCCAGTAGGTTAGTTCCGGCTTGTTCACGTGGCACCGTCAGGGTTCCAGAATCACAAAGGTCTCTTAAGATCTATACTCAGGGGGGCCCAGGTGACTCAGTCGCTTAAGTGTCCAACTCTTGGTTTTGGTTCAGGTCATGATCTAAGGGTCGTGAGGTTGAGTCCCTGGTTGGGATCCACACAGGGCATAGAGCCTGCTTAGCTCTCTCTCTCCCTCTCCCTTTGCCCTTCCCCACCCCACTCAGGCACACACACACACACACACACACACACACACACACAAACACACACCTACACATACACACACACTCTCTAAAAAAAAGACCCATTCTCAAACCTGGCCCAGTGCCATTTCCAGAATATTCTCTGGGTCAAAGAAAGTCACAAACTAGCTCAGATTCAAGGAGTAAGGAAAGAGACTCCTCTAGACAGGAGCACCGGCAAGATCACTTGCAAAGGGAAAACAAAGAACTAAGCATAGTATTCATTTATTTTTATTGAAGTATAATTGATACACAACTTTATATTGGTTTCTGGCGTACTACATAGTGATGTGACAATTATACATATACATTACAAAATACTGAGCACACTATTCAAATCAATCTACCACATGCAATGTTTCTTCTTATCTCTAATAATGCTTAAATATTAACATATTTATTAATCTTGACCTAATTATTTCATATTCTTTTATATTTCTCTGGAAAGTTCAAATTTATTGGATATCCGACTCCTACTTCCAATAGGACAAAAAAACTTGGCATGTGCTAAATCATTAGAATCACCCCATTCCCTGGTTATATATACATATATATGGACTATTACTCAGCCATTAAAAAAAAGAATGAAATCTTGCCATTTGCAACAATGTGGATGGGTCTGGAGGGTATTATGGAGGCTAACACAAAATAAGTCAGTCAGAGAAAGACAAATACCATGAGATTGCACTCATATGTGGAATTTAAGAAACAAAACAAATGAACGAAGGGGAAAAAGAGGCAAAAAATAGACAAATACAGAGACCAAACTTGTGGTTACCAAAAAGGAGGTGAGGGGCATAAATAGGTGATGGGGGTTAAGGAGGGCACTTCTCGTGATGGCCACTGGGTGATGTATGGAAGTGTTAAATCACTATATTGTACACAAGAAACCAATATAATACTGCATGTTAATTACACTGGAATTTAAAAAAATTTAATGAAAAAAAAAAGCCCCAATTTCATTTCCAAAATTTTACTTCCATCATTTTATTTCAATACAAAAAGGTGTGTGTGTGCGTGTGTGTGTGTAGATTCTACTCTAAATGGTTAGTCACTTACGTATTTCACCAATTTCTCCATTCATGATTTCTTCTTGAACCTTCTTCCTTCCATGTTCATTCTTCTTTTTGTATCATTTTGTGTTCTTTCCGCAAATATGTATGACTTGTAACTTCTCTTATTTTTTGCATGCCTGAAAATATCTTTAGTTTTCTTTTGCTCTTGAACACTTGTTTGGTTTCCTATATAATTCTAAGGTGATAGCTATTTTATCTATGCACCTGGGGGAGGTGGGAGGCAGAAAATCTATATACATTACTTCAAAGCCAGAATTTCAAGCATATTATTCTTGTGAAAAGGATAGATTTAATAATGAATTGGTTTAAATGATTAATTCGAGGAAAATAATCAGTAAGGCAAAAATGATATGATATTAATGGAAACATTTAAGTATGAGAAACACCTTTCTAAGCTATCCTAAGTTCCCTTCTCCCTCATCCTCACATCAGCCGGCTGCCTCGCAAGGCTTCTGCAGATAAGCTAACTGGTTGCACTCATAATTACAAATCTGTAGAAAGCAAAAGTTCAGAACTTGTCTCTCTACCGCCTTCTCCAAAATTCCCTGACACTTTGCAAAAGTGCTACCTTCATCGCTTTCAGTTTAGGGAAGCAGTAAATGAAATGCGAGATCCATTTTAAAAGGAAAGAACTAGAAATAGTTGGCCATTGTGGCAAGAAAAAAAAAAAAACCCTGGGATATCTTCAAAACCCCTAGGAGAAGAGTTCCCATTGACAGGAGCGATTTAACCTTTGGTCCATCAATTTTGATTTTTAGAACTCCGTTCCTCCCCTAACATCTGTTCTTCTCCAGTTCAGATGCAACTCACAAGTTGCCCCCCGCTTAATGCTATTAAGTGAAGAAGTCAGGGAAAATTTAATACCACTTCTCCCTTGACACGGCATCACGCTAAGCTGGACACACACGTAAGCATTTCCTGTCAAATGTCCATATGCTCCCATGATCAGACAGCGCTTGTTTAGGGGAAAAGTCTAACTAATGCTCAGAAAATTGTACTGAATCAATAGTCCGTGGACGAGCAGTGCTGCAGAGGGAACTGGCATCTCCACTCTCTTTGGGCTGGTTTTCTGTCCCTAAAGTCAAAGGGCAGGGGAATTTGTCTTCCAGTTCCCAGGCCTCAGGACTCTAAAAGAATGATGATGTCCCTTCAAGCCTCATCAACAAATAACAGAAGATTGGAAGGCATTTTTAAAAAACGAGAACATCTGATCTTGTTTAGTATAGAGGAAAATAAACACACTTCTATGTTGCTGAAGAAGTATAAATTTCCTTTCTAGAAAACAGTCCTGTAGCATCTATTTAGGAATACACATGTTGGGGCCCCTGGGTAGTGCATTTGGTTAATCCTCCAACTCTTGGTTTCAGCTCAGGTCGTGATCTCAGGTAGTGGGATCGAGCCCCGCGTCAGGCTCCACACTCAGTGGGGAGTCTGCTTGGAACTCTCTCTCCCTCTCCCTCTGCCCCTTCCTCATCTCTTTGAGATAAATAAATAAATATTTTAAAAAATAAAAGAACACAGGTGCTTTCTCTCCAACATTTGCATTATCTTGAGAGAATCCAGGGGATGAGGACAAATTTACATAGGGATATTTATTATAAAGTTATTTGTAATGGCAAAGCACTGGGAACAACTTAAGTACTCATTGATAGGGAATTGGTTGCAGATCCATGCCATGAAATATTATGTAGATCTTAAAAATCCTAAAAATCAAGAGAAGTCTAAGTGTTGAAATGGAGGAATTGTCCATGATATGTTATTAAGTGGATAAAAAGTAACAAGTGGAAAAAAGCAAGTTACAGAGTAATGTGTAAAATATCATCCAATATTTCATTTAAAAGGGAAAAACTGCATATATAAGTATATATAAATATACACGTGCACACACACACGAAAGATGAAACATATGTGTATGTAAATCTGGAAGAATACCCCTCCACACACATACTAACTATTACCAATGGTAAGTCTGAGGGAAAGGGACTATAGGAAGGAAAGGGGAAAACTATTAACTTTTTAAGTATCTTTCTTATTTTGTTTGACATGTCACAACAGCATGGATTTCTTTTTTTTCCCCAAATATGTTTATTTTATTTTTTCAGTGTTACAAGATTGATTGTTCATGCACCACACCCAGTGCTCCATGCAATACGTGCCCTTCTCAATACCCACCACCAGGCTCACCCAACCCCCCACCCCCTCCCCTCCAAACCCCTCAGTTTGTTGCTCAGAGTCCACAGTCTCTCCTGGTTCACTGCCCCCTCTGATTTCACCCTATTCACCCTTCCCTTCCTTCTCACAATGCCCTCCATGTTTTTCCTTATGCTCCACACATAAGTGAGACCATAAGATAATTGACGCACTCCGCATCATCTCTTCTAGTCCCGTCCATGTTGATACAAAAGTTGGATAGTCATCCTTTCTGATGGAGGCCTAATATTCCATTGTATAGATGGACCACATCTTCCTTTTATAATGTAAAAATATAATAAAGTTATCATAGTTGGAGTACAAAGTATTCAGATCCTGTAATATCAACAGCCGAAATAATACCATCAAACTATCTTTCTTAAACTGAGATCACCGATTTAATCACTCACTAATTCATCGAATGGGCACTGCATGTGGTCAGTCTATATTTGGGGACGCCTGACTTGCACCAGGCGCTTGCTGTGTTTTCTTTGGTCCTGCAGCAGGGACCAAAGCAGAGCCGGGCACTACCTTCATGGAACTTACAGTCTACCGGTTGGAAGAGAGAGTAAACTAGTAAAGCACATAAACGAACAGCAGCAAAGGGCTACAAAATGAAAACATGGGATACTGTGAAAGAGTCATGGGGCAGGAATGGGGCTCCTCAGACTGTGTGACCAAGGAAAACCACTTCAGGGGAATACACACAGACTGAGACCCAAAGCTTGAAATGCTTGTTTGCTGAGAGTTTGCCAGGAGCTGAGATGAGCATCCTCCCAACTCCACCACCTCTCCTTTGGCCAGATGTAAGAAGCATGGGCAGCAGGAAGAGTTTGGTATACAAGGAGCGGGGAGAAGGCTCAGGGGGCCCCCCGAGCAAGGGAGGGTAGGGTAAGATGAGGTCAGACAGAAGCGCTACGTATACTATGGGGTGGACTTGGGTTTTGTTGTGAAATGCACAGAAAAAGCTAATGCAGAAGACTGTCATGATAGGATTTATATTATGAGGCAGACATTGTACAGATGCCGGTGATGCCACCCTCAACTTGGAGGGCCTCGGTCAACTGGCAGAGACATTTAAACAAGCGGTGTGGTGTGGGGCTATGACAGAGGTTCATGACCGCACAGAGGAGAGAATAACTACCTCTACCTGAGAGAATCCAGGGAACCTCCACCTATTTTCGATATGGGTCTTGAAGAATGATTAAGAATTCACCAGCCTGGGGACAAGATGGCGGAGTCAAGCAGCACATTGCAGACAGATGACATAGTGGGCAAAGATATCAATGCCTAAGTAAGAAGAACTTTGGGGGAAAGGGATCTGCATTTCCATATAGCTCGAGAATCAGGCAAAGAGGACCAGGGAAATAGAGATAGGGATACAGGCAAGACACAGATTTTGAGGGCCTTTGTATACAACCCTACTTTGGGGAATTATCCCACAGGACATACGATTCTTAAAACAGAAATGTGTAATGATCAGTTTTAATAACCATAAACTATATTTCAGTTCATCACTCTACGAATCTTCAGTTGTGCAATAAAAGAGGAAGATATGATCATAACTTCAGAACTGCATTTGCTGTCATATGGTAAATGCATGTTTAACTCTATGAGAAACTGCCAAAATTTTTTTTTGGAGTATCTGTACCATCTTTAGCTCCACCAGCAAAGAGTGAGAGTTCTATTGACTCTACTTCCTCTCCAACACTTGATATTGACACTCTTTCTAATTTTAGCCCTTCTGCTGGAACAGAGACTTATCTCATTATTACTGACATAGGGCATCATTTCATACACTTACTGTCCATTCAGCTGTTTGAGACTCTCGTCCATTTTTAATTGGAATGTTTGGGTTTTTGTTCTTGATGTGCACCAGTCTTAATACATCCTGGACTCTTTTGCTCTTACATTCATTCTAATTCCAGGCAGAAGAATGGAAAGGAAAATGAAACTTGACAGAAAATGGAGAAGCAGAAGGGAATGAATTATGTATAGATTATCCGGTATGTCTCGGCCAATCTGCTGAGTAAACTACATTTGTTGTACAGCAGCCCTTGTACATCAGGTGTCATTGATCTCATTGAATAAATGAGGAAACCGGTTCTCAGAGGGGTTGAGAGACTCGGCCAAGATCGGTCAGGTACCATGTGGCAGGATCCGTGTTGACTGGAATCCATGTCTTGACCTCTTGGGTATAAAGAGGTTTCCTCTCCAGATGGATCTCAGCTTGCTCAAAATCCTGGGGTCGATGGAGTTAACATAACCTCTTCTGGCCGCTCCCTAAAGAAAGCCATTTATTCTCAAATCCCAGCTTTAATTGGAAGGTACTAATCTGCTAATGGCCCTTTCGACTGAGGCAAATGCCCAGCATCTTTCACCAAGGGACCGTATCTGTCTGTACGGGCTTTCAAGGAGCTGCAAATCAATGCCTGCCACTCCATCTGCTAATTTCCCCCCAAGGCGGTGTCCTCCAGTGCCTAAGTCAGCCAGTGCCTTCCCATTACCAGTAATAGGTGTCCCACAATCACATCTGAAAAGGGAGTCACACGATCTTGTCCAACACAGAAGCCTCATAAGTGCAATGTGGGAGCAGGAAGGGAAAGGCTTCAACCTGATGCTCCGGCATTGGGATTTAACAGACACTGAGATTCTTAGAGGAGAATGGTGCCTCAGAGAATCTAATCCAGTCCCTTTGTATCATAGACGGGGAATCGATGATTAAGTCCTTTTCTTAAGACAGGAAATCTGACATCATCCCCGTCCTGAATGGCTTCTCACCAACTGTGGAAAATAACCCTAATAATACCAAATAACACTGTATTTCATCTAATACAATCTGCCATCAGCTAGAAGTTGTGCCATTCCTTGTTTACCCCTAAAAAGAGAAACTATCTGCCACATAAACTATGACACAGAGTCCTATGGGATGAGATGATCACACCTGCATCCCATTGCTTCGAAATGTTTTTTGTCTGTTTTGAGGAATTTGGACATTTCTGTTGCCATGGGTTGCCATGCTCGGTGTTTGACAGGCTATTCTTTTACATACATTGTGGTAACAAAACATAACATAATAACAAGTGTCTCCTTCCTTAGGCCCTATAAAAGGCGCCTGGTTCTTGCTTTGCAACTAAATATCAAACTGTTGGGGCGCCTGGGTGGCTCAGTGAATTAAAGCCTCTGCCTTCGGCTCAGGTCATGGTCTCGGGGTCTTGGGATCAAGCCCCACGTTGGGAAGCCTGCTTCCCCCTCTCTCTCTGCCTGCCTCTCTGCCTACTTGTGATCTCTCTCTTCTCTGTCAAATAAATAAATAAATATCAAATTGTTATTCCACCAATGAATATTGGCTTCACTAATTTAAAACCTAGCTCCTGCTCCTCTGTTTTCATGCCTTTCTGAAGATGCAAAGGCTTCTTGGATCCAATACCAAATCACAGCACATTCTTTCAGATGTATTTTACATGGTAACTAAATTCCACACCCATCATAGCAGCAATGCACATGGTGCAGCTGAAGTCAGAACACTGCTATGTCCACGTGCACATATACAGAGGCAGAGGTCACCCCATGATGTCTGCTGCCTCGTTGACAGTGATTATAAAGTACCATTCACCATAAGTCACATCCAATGTTTAGGGAGGTTTTGCTAGAGAAGAAGAAAAATGTGCATCTTGGAATCAGTGAAATATAAGAACAGAATTTATCGGGAACTTATTACATACCAGGCATTTTTCCATATCTTCTTCAAATCTACTGATTTAATTTTCACTACCTAAGTTCACATGACTGGTAAATCGCAGAACTAGCCATCTAATAGGGGAAATATTGCTCTTGAGATCTCCTCATCCTGTGCTATATTGACTTAATTTCATATCCCTCTAATTCGAGGACCCAGCCAACTGGGGCCTGTCTCTTCTCAGCAGGCTCAACTCACACAGCCTCTGTCCTTAAATTCTGTGTGCCAGCGGTGTTTTACACCCCACACTGTCTCTTCCTTTCTTGCCTTTGCTCATGACCTTTCCTCTCTGGACTCCCACTGTCCAACCCTCCCTCATCTTTCAAGTCTCAATTCACAGGCTCTTTTCCCCAGACACTCGCGATGATGACTCCTCCCAGAACGTGAGTAGGACGCCTGCACTTCCCTCACTAAGAGCACTTACCACATGGCACTTTCCTCATCCCTTCCCTGCACATGGCACATAATCAGCACTCAATAAGTGATTATAGAAATGAATTCGATTGAAATCTTCCATGGCCACACACATGATGCCACAGAATGTGTCTGTGCATCCAGGCTTGGGTATTGAGGGAACAATCTTTGCAGGAGCCGTCCTATCTGCATTAGAGGGATTCATATGAGGACAGGAGGAAAGACAGGAAGAGCAATGTCTATCTGTGAGGAAAAACAGGCCTCATGACATCAGGCATAGAAGGGAACCCAGAAGAGGCAAGGCCACTGCTCATTCAGTGAATGTCAGAGCTGGGAATGTCAAACCTTGTGGTTTGATCTACCAATTTTAAGAGGGAGGAAAAAAGAACCCAGGAGAGGTGGTTCCCAGGCTAGAGCCTCTCTGACAGCAGAAGCAGATCTGGGACCACCAGGTCCTCCCATCTGAGCCATCCACTCCACCCCTCAGGCCAAGAAGGCTGGTTCCTCAGCCTTTTCAAATTCAAAGGCAATCATCACAGCAGGTGGATTCCTATAAGTAGATGAGGAATTAAAAAAAGACCACGTTCTTCTTGGAAGACTTTCTCTTTGGCCAGGAGCTCGCTTGCTACATTTAGGAACAAGATGAATGAATCACATGGAGTTAAAAATGACTTTGAGGGATGTGCATGAGGAAAGTGCTGATGGACCCCCTCTGGACATCTTCACCAGCTAGCAATCTTAAAAATTCTGGCAAAAATCAGGTAGACAATAAATCTGGGCTAAAAAGGAGAGCACTGGGACTGGTGGCAGCATTAAATCCAAACAAAAAATGGCAGAGAGCAGGAGCTTACCCTGAAGCACCTAGATTTTTAATCAATTAAAGAGAACAACTGGAAGGATCCTGGGACTAAAAGAAGTCTCTAAAATCACTAGGAGTGGGGGAGACTGTGGATAGTAATGTTCCTGAGTCCCTCCTTTGCATTGGGAATTTTACGTGCATGACTTGGTTATCCTTGCAGGAGTGCCATGAGTGGTTATGCCCATTTCACAGATAAGGGAACTGAGGTTCAAGGTGGTATAATGTCTTGCTCAAGGTCTCAAAGCAGGTCAGTAGTGATATCAGTTAGCGGGTGGTCAGACAAACTGAAAACATTCTGAGCATTTTAAACTGAAAAGGATTAAGAGCGTGAATCCTAATACAAAACTGTAGGAAGGACCAAGTAGTGAAAGTTAGGGGAATAATGGAGGGACCTACCCATCACTAGCTTTCGGGTTGCCGTTACAGCTGGAGGATAAAGATTTCCACCCAAAAATGAGGACAATGCAGGAAGACACTGTCAAGGCCATGCTTTTTCCAAAGTCCCAACCTGGAAACAATTGCTGGGGAACATGAGAAACCACTGTAAAGAATTTCACACTTGCAAAAATTGCTACTAGCAAAACCAAAATGGCTTCCATGTCCCTTCTTCCTTCTGTATCTCGTGTGCACGCATTTCACTAGAAGAACACAAACCACGCAGAAGCCCTGCTGGTGGGAAAATGAAGGAAATACAGTTCTCAGTCTTCTAACCCCTCAATAAAGGAAAAGGCAAAGAGAGGTAGGCTAGTGCGGGGCTAGTGCGGGGCAGGGCAGGGGCCAACAGATCATTTCTAGGGCAACAGAGGAGCTGGAAACCTCTCAGGTTTGTCCGATCCCAAAACTTACACTTTTCCCTTCAACTACCCTTCTAATTTGAGGAGAATATATAGGAAGTCTAGTACCGAAATTTCAAGTTTATTACAGGATGATAAGAAGCATCTGCATATTGCTTTTTTTAAAAAAGATTTATTTATTTTTTATTTTAGAGAGAGAGAGAGAGAGAGCATGTGGGTGGGGGGAAGGGCAGAGGAAGAGGGAGAGAGGATCTTAAGCAGGCTCTTTGCCTAGTGCGAAGTCCGAAGCTGGGCTCAGTCTCACAACCCTAAGATCGTGATCTGAGCTGATACCAAGAGTCAGATGCTCAACTGACGGAGTCACCCAGGCCCCCATTCACATTGCTTTAAGAAAGAATAAGAAGGAATAAAGAGTTAACTACTTCTCCAATATTTAAATTTAATAGTGGTAGGACTACTTATTGCCAGGAAAATTGATCTGAAGTTAGCAAAGGATGTAGCTGTAAAGAGTTTAGGGGCCATAATGGTTGACGGATATATGTGTAGGTATCCGTTCAGAAATCACTGTATCCTGAATTCATGTACATGGAGGAAAAACTAAAAATTTTACAGTCTGCTAACAACAACAAACTTGAATAGCTTCAAAGTTTATGAAGTGATTTTTTTTTTTTTGGCAGAACTGAACTCTCGAAGCAGATACCAACAGCGCATGCAAAACCCAAGTCTTGAAACACATGGCGTATATACGTGAAGACAAGATGTTTATGTTTTGCCACCAAACGTCTAAAAATGGGTACCATATTGCATGGAGCACTGGGTGTGGTGCGTGAACAATGAATCGCGGAACACTGAAAAACTAAAATTAAATTTAAAAAATAAAATCAAGTTAAAATGAGTACCAATGACACAAGGGTATTGCTTTTTGAGTTAAGGGAAGTATTTCAGCAGATTAACGAGAGAAATAAAAATGACAAGATAGTGCACAGGGTTTTGCGAAACTTGGAAACTCGATCAAGTTCCATAAAAGAAGGGGGTCAGAGGCTAGTCAGTGGAGCTGTCCCGTGAACCCTGTCCCATCCCTTTATGGCACAGACCGCGGTGGGAAAAGGTAGGTGTTATTTGGGAAAGTGCCTCCCAACCAAGTTTATCGAGTGCCTTTACGTGGGTTACCACAGTGGAAATTCGCGACAACCCCACAAGGGGTAAGAGCGTCTATTTCTCCTGCTCCGGGTCATAGGAGAATGGAAGTTGGAGCTGGTGCTGGGCCCTGAACAGGGTTCCGTGCGGATGACGCACAAGTCCTCCTGACTCTCAGGCAGCTTCCACCTTCCTCGCAGGCTGATCTGGGTCTGAGGCATCTGAGGTGCCACTCTTCCGGAATATTCACACCGGCCTGTTTCTCTGGCAATATTGTCGTGAGGACCCTCCATGTCAAGATGCGAGGTAAACATCTATTCTGCACTGTGTGCTGAATTCACTTAAGATTATGCTTGTGAGGAAGAAACTTGGATAAAGTTAGAAGAGCCACATGAGTGTAGACAATTAGCATACCGACTTATTCTCTTGGCATTTGCCTTGTTCTAACAAAAGCCAAATGTAGGGGGAAATTTGGCTTATTCCAATTTACTTAATTCTTGTTCACTAAAACTGTAGAATAGAGAGGTCTCTGCCATGAAGAACCTGAAAATATGATGGAGAAGGTAAAACATGACCAGACAGGCCTCATCTGGCCCCCTTTTCCCCCCAGACTCTCCAGGGCCTAGAGCTGTTGCATTAGTCAGCATTTTCGGGAGAAACAGCACCAGTAGCATATACACATAGGAAGAGATTGATTATAAGGAAAGGGCTCATGCAATTATGAAAGCTGAGAAGTCCCCCAGTCCCCCCAGTCTGCCACCTGCAGAGACCCCAGAAAAGCCAGTGGTTCATTCAGTCCAAGTCTGAAGGGAGAACCAGGAATGCCAATGGCAGGAGGGGATGGGTGTCCCAGTTCACGCAACCCGGCAGGAAAGATTGAATTCCTTCTCCTTCTGTATTTTTGTTCTATTCGGGCCCTCAACAGATTGGATGATTCCCACCCACACTGAGGAGACCAGTTTGCTTTACTGGATCCACGGATTCAGATGCTAATTTCATCCAGAAACTCCCTGACAGACACACCCAGAAATCACATTTCATCAAATACCTGGGCACCCCATGATTCAATTAGGTGACTAATTTTAATACATAAAATTAGTCAGCACAGTGGATTTCATGCAGTATAGAATACAATGACATAATGTCTTCTTTTTTTTATCTACTATTTCATGGGGGTTTAATGGTGATAAAGTGGGGGAATAAGCAAGTTTTGAATTAGTGATGATGATTGAATAACATTGTGAACGCAATTTAATTAATGCCATTGAACTGCACACTTAAAATGGCTTACATGGACATTTACATACATAATCAAAAATTAATTTAAAAAAGAGAGGATTGCTATGGATCAGAGACATTGGGCTTAAGGCTGGGATCCTTAGGCCAGTATCCAGTAAGGCTCCAGTCCTGCCTCCCACTCATTCCTGTGAGGTCCCTAAGTTGGAAGGGACACCAAAAGGAGAAACAAGGCAAAGGAATATTTATTACCAAGCTAACTGGTTGTAGTCCCAGAAGATCACAACAAGAAAATGTCATAGGTCCTCCAGGGAAGTGAAGGATGAAAACACGGTGACTGCAGATGGGTGGAGAGTGTGCCCAAAGCCAGCAAAGAACACAAGACACATATGGCCACTGGTCAGGCACCACTCCAGAGGCAGGTGATGGAGCAGGGCTGAGGAAGAGCAAGCATGCCAGACCTTGGAGAAAGACTGGAGAAGTGACCCTGTGAGGCAATTGCATAAAAGCCTCAATCGCCATGATGAGAAGTCATAATCTTGGACCATGATAAATCCCCACACATCGGCCCTAGTGCACAAATTATCTACTCCTTTACTCTGTAGCGGACAAGAGACTTGAGTTACGGCCTCACAACCAGTGGCACAACCTGGAGGAGATATCCTGTCGCCGAAGTCCCAGGCGCCTCCCCTTCATGAGAGTCAAGCACCATGGCAAGGATGTCCAACTACTATAGACTATTCATGAGACTCCCTCATTCCCTTGTCCTTGTATTTCTCACAGGATGCAATGATTAGCAGTTTGAAACCATCCATACAAGACAATAGATTTTTATTAAAGAGTGGATCCTTCTTTCTTTCACTTTTATACTGCAGCCAACCATTTTTCCAGTCCTTTGAAATCCAGCAGTTGTTATGACCAAAGACCGAAAGGCCAGAATAAACAATTAGCAAATGCATGAATCTGGGCTCTGTTTATTCTTCTTTTGTAAGGGATAATCATGTGTTGGTTGAAGTGAGACCGTATGAGTCAATTATGTGTTGTCTGAGCAAAAACCACTGTTATGGAATTCAGAAGTTACAGTTGAAACATGTTTGAAAATTCAATTATGCTATCACTTCCTCTTGAGATTAATGATCATGATGAGGAGAACCATTTCATACCAAGGAAATCACCATGTTCCCTCCAGCAATAAATAATGGAGTGTATACAGAGGGGTGACCCACTGTCCCGGTTTGCCAAGGACAAGATGTTCCTTGGCTATGGGACTTTCAGGGTGAAAACTAGAAGTCCCAAGTAACTGGGACAAATTGGTCAGCCCACCTGTGCACCCACAACGTGCTAGGCATCAGGAGGAAGAATAGAGAGAAGTGAAATATAACTCCTTCCTAAAAAAATCACAATAATGGCAGAGGTGTTTTTAATATTAGCATGCCTTCATATTTGCATTTCCATGTGCATGACCTTCTCTTCTGCCAACCAAAGGCAACCTTTTGTCTTGGCCAAGAAGTACAGGGACAAGTGTGATAGGGACTCTTACAACAGAAATGCAAAGATAAAGAATGTACATTAGGCATTCAGTGTCTGAATATGAAAACAGAATTTTCAAGATAGTAGTTTGAAAATGACCCTTTCTCAAGATATAGAGTATCGATCCCCTAAGTGTCAATTCACGTATCAAGAACCAGACCTGCCTAATGTGAACACTGAGTTTTTTGAAGGAAGGTAAGGAGAGTACTTGAGATACGAAAGAGGGGGAGTCCCAACTGACAGACAGGAAATGGTTCTCTTTCTGACCCAGGTGGCGAAGGAAAATGAGGTAAAGGAGGGAGCAATTAGAAATGTGTGCACCACTTCTATGTCTGGAATTTCAAAATTGAAGGGGAGATAGTTTGAAAACATTCCTGGTGTCTCGGCCACATCCCAACAAGGGACAGCTACACAGATTAGACGTGATTTCCCATAGTTAGACAGAGAAATAGCCAAAATGGGCACACCTGCACCTCGTTGGTCCTGCCCAACCCCCAGTGGGGAATGGACCCAACAGCCTCTGCAATCCATGCAAGGAGGTCAGGAGTTAACTACAGGGCCCCATCTGAACTTACAAGGTCAAGAGGTAAAGTGGCAGAGCCACATGGAGCACAAGAGTGGATAGCCCCACCAGAGGCAGGAGAGAGGCCATGCAGCATGTCTGTGTGAAAGAAAGAGAAAGAAAACAAATCCCACACTCACCAGCTGTACCTCAGGGCCACCAGGGCAAGTGACCTGGAAACCATCCTAAACCACCCAGAGATCACTCAAGTCACCCTCCACCCACAGATCCAAGACCTCCTTTCCCAGAGCCACAAAAGCACGTAAGTCCCTCTCCCCACCAGACTCCATCTTTGAGAGAAAGGGGGTGAGGGGTGGTGGTGAATGCTGAGTAACTGAGCATTTACCAAAATAAACTGCTGGAAAGTGAGAGAGACTGTTTTAACCAGGAACACTTAGATAGAAACTACTTGCAAATAAAATTCTTTCTATCCGACCCCCTTCTTCTCTCTCCCAACCTTCTACCCTGTGTGGCAAGAGCTCAAGAAGATCTCAGAAGTTATTGGAAACAAGGAAGCTCCTTTTCTTTGCACATATAAAAAGTGGTAAGAATTTTTTTTTGACCCTTCCTCACAATTTGTAGGTCAAAGAAGATCACAAAGAGGATACGTACAATTTGAAAAAGAGAAAGGATAATTTAAAGATACATCATTTCATTACTTGTTGGGTATGCCTTGAAAAGAAAGGCACAGGGCAGGCACATTTGAAGGGAAGAAGACTTCCTGAAGACTGTCTTATCTCTTCAGAGGCTGGTTGTGTGGCAGCGACAAATGACCCCAAAATTTCAGCAGTTCAGATCCACAGACCATTATTTCTGTTCTTGCCACGTGACTCTTGTGGGATTGTGGGTCTATGTTCACCATACTGCTTCAGGGACCCAAGCTGATGGAATAGTCTCTATCCAGACCTTTGTCAGTCACTGTGCAAAGAGCTCAAAGTGGTCTCAAACCTATAATTTAATGCTTCAGCTCCAAGCGCCCGCAACTGCCTCTACTCACAACTCATTGGCTGGTGCTAACCCCTGGGCTACACTGAAGCACAAGGGGGCCAGGAAGCCTAACGCTGCCATATGCCTGGAAATATTCAGCAAACCAGATGTAAAGTGAGACTTTGTTAATTCCTTCTATCACGCTCTTTCAACATCATATAACTCAAAGCCAAATTGGCTGCATGTACAAGCTTATTAATTCACCAAAGTTTCAATCTATAGCAGGCAGTAAAGTGTAACATTAGTCACAATATTAGACTAAATTTTTTGAGGTCAAAATCTGTGCTATATTTGTTTCTTTAATCTTCAATAGATAGTGTTCATCAATGAAGATTCTTTACTACAAGTAATATTAAATTGTGTTCAAACTAGTTTGTAAAAAGTGAAATTGCCTTATAGGGCTAAAAAGATCTGGGTTTCAGGTAAGGCTGTATCTAGGTCTCAATAATGTGATCAAGATAGTCCCTTTGTTTTTCAGCTCTGCCTTCATTTTCAGGCAACTCTCCCCTTGAGGTCGCAAAGTGTTTGACAGCATGGTTCAAAGAAAAGTATTCTAATTGAGTTACATGTCCATTTTTTAGTCGATCACAGTAGTCAGGGGTATGGATTCTGTGGAATGACTTACAACAGTCACTCTAAAAAATGGGGATGGATGTCAATAAAAATGGGTAACTAAGGATGCCTGGGTGGCTCAATCAGTTAAGCATCTGCCTGCAGCTCAGGTCATGATCCCAGGTTCTGGGATTGAGCCCCCCCACACTGAGCTCCCTGCTCAGCTACTCCCTCTGCGTGCTACTCCCCCAGCTTGTGTGTGTGCTCTCGTTTTCTCTCTCTCTCTCTCTCTCTCTCTCTCTCTCTCTCTCTCTCTCTCTCTCCCTCTTTCAAATAAATAAAAATCTTTAAATTTTTTTTTAAATGAGTAACTTTTATTGGACACTTAGTTAAGTGCCAGGTATGCCCCAAACATCCTAATACTGCCTTAATCATGTCAATAGTCTTATTAAACAAGGAAGAAGGAGTAAGGCCGTGGGTGAGGAGGCCTCAAGCTCTGCCACATCACACATACTGCTACTGAGGCTCCTTGAGAATGATGATGCTATGTCAATGCCCTTTGTCTGGTCACAGTGACTCCAATCACTTCCCCAGGACTTTTGTCACCATCAGGCACCTCTCATCTATCACTCTCCCTTGTCACCCTAGGCACCAACTTCCATGAGAGGCAACTTCCCTTCAAGATGCCAGAGCCTCTCCAAGCAGCTAACACAAATTGCTCACTCATCATGTTCCTGGCACTGCAGTCCCGTACTAACCCTTATGACATGATGACCAGAAACTCTGATTATTCACATTTTATAGGAGAGGAAGCTAGGCTGTAAGAGCTGAAGTAAATTACCCAGGGTCATGCACTAACTAGTGGCAGCACATGGATTTGAAGCCCTGTCTATTGAACTCTGGATTCTTGTTCTTAACTACCCTCCCAGGGCCATTTTGCATAGATGTGGAGGGCAAAAGAATTCTCTCTCTATTTGCATATCTCTGATAGTTGAACAACAAAGCAGCCCTCCCTAGGGCTCAGATGTCTCAGAGTGTTAGTGAAAACAATTCTCCCAACTCATAGCTTACAGCATTTCTTCCTCACACCCTCTCTCAAGATTCCTCGGATATGAGACAATGATGTCAATCCAGAAATCAAAACCCAGATATGGGCACCATATTGGTTTCCAAGCCAGCCCTCCCCTCCACCGCCCAAGGCTTTGTTACAAAGACCAGGATTCCCCCCGGTTTCCTCCACCATTCTGTTTCTGCTTCTAGCAGAATGACTTCTCCATGAAGCTCCTCAGCCCCTCATGCAATACCCCCCACCCCACCCCACCCCCATCAGTGTGAGCTGCCCGAACGTGTAAGAATTTTCTATAGCAGACATTACTTAGGCTCAAGCTGGTTCTTATTTATTCTCATTATTCTACTTAATAATAGGAACACAAATGCCTGACATTATTTTTTTGTAAAGTACTATATAAACTGTATCTTGTTCAGACAGAAAGATAAAAATTAAAAAGCTACATAGAAACAACATTCTGGAAGATACTTCCATGATTTTCTTCACCTGAACACAAAACCCTGAAATTTTCAGAGAGGATCTATCCAACCTGTTACTTGGAGGGAATCTGTAACTTAAGATGTTATTAGTAACCCAGATAATAGCGGGGTGCTCAGGAATTTCTGTAAAATTAACTCGAATCCCCTCTCTAAGGTCTGTGGGAACACAGAACCCTCTTTGTGGTTTCTCGTGCCTTCCCAGAGCTCTCATGAGGACCTCTAGTCAATGTCTATGTCTTCATTTGCTGTCACTGAATTGACCCCTGTCACTCAGACTCCACCCCTTACCCGATTTCCATAAGATACCCACTCCCAGCAGACATTCCTGAGCTTATTTAAACTATAGTAAATATTGTTAAGTGTTAAAATAAATGTAATATATAAAAATTAAAAAAAATTAACTTCAATAACAAGTAAATTTTATTTAAATTCACTGAATATTTGCGAGTCGCAGGAGAAGATCAGCATACACCACAGTGTTAGTCTTCTCCGGCTGCGTTAAGAAAATACCCCAGACAGGGAGGGGCTTAAACAACAGACGTTTATTGCTCACAGTTTTGGAGGCTGGGAAGTCGGAGATCAGCGTGCCAGCATGATCAGCTTCTGGTGACAGCCCTCTTCCTGTCTTGCAAGCGGCCACCACCTTGCTGTGTCCTCATATGGCCCCTCTTCAGAGCCTACATGGCTGGGCAAGATGCTCTCTCTCACAAATAACCTACTTTCCGCAAAGAATTGGCTGTTGTGCCGCTTCACCACAAGGTGGCAGTATCTGAGACCTTTGGTGTTTTCTTCCCCATGGAAAACAATAAGGGAAAACAGCACAATATTAAAACGCATCCAGCGAATAATAACGGACTTCCAGCGCTTACATGGAATAAACATTTTCTCATAAAGCAGAACCTGCCAAGAGTATGTGATCTGCTTTATAGCCAGATATTACATGATAAAATGACTGAACGGCTTGCTAATCCCAGAGCAGGGGTCTCAGGGAGGATGGAAGAAATGATTTTATTTATGCAGAAAACAAAAAACAAAGGCAGGAATAAAGAAGAAACCGTAAGAGAAGTAACACTTAGGATAAAAGATGTTGCCTTCTAACCTCCTCCTAGGAAAAGATGAGAATCAGAAATCTAATACCAACCAGCGTGATTGGAACCCAACCTGAAATGAAGGCCAGTATAAACAGACCTCTTTACTATATGGAGCAGATGTGTTGCAGATTGTATCATCTGTTTCTTGTGGTTTAAGTTGGCAAGTATGTACCAAGCATCTCTCGTGCACCGTACACTGTGCCCAAGGTTAAAAACATAGTTCAATGTAGAAAGAATTGTAAGATGGTCACCGACACCATGGAAGCATCCAGGAGGGGGAGCATAGAGCCTTCGCAGGGGTACCATTTCAGTCGAGCCCAGGGGAAGTTGGCCTGTCTCAGTGGGTGGTAGGTGGTGGGCCACAGGAGGAGGGCTGGGGGCACTGAGAGGCACTGAGAGACGCAGGAAAATTAACAAATATCCAAGGCTATGAATAACTACATTTGAACAACAACATCCTATTCGGAAGACCGGGGAGGAAGCAGCCAGGAAAGGGCCAGAAAACTGAGCAGAGCTGTGATTGCCACGAGATTGAGCAAGCTGGGTAACGAATCTCCAAAGGTCTTTAAGAGAAGGATTAGACCAGTTGATGCCCATCAGAGAGTTCTCTCGGGGAGCACTCAGTCGGAGAGACCAGTCAGGAGGACTTTGTCCTGGTCCAAGTGGCCCACGGTGACCTAAACCATGGCCGTGACAGTGAGGATGGAGTGTAGGTGCAGATGGAGGAGATATTCAGGAGACCAGTAGACACAAAAGAGAGAAGATTCCGGAATGAGTTGTCGGCTAGCTGGGGAGGAAACAGAAGGAGAAAGCAGAGGAAGGGAAAGAAGGCAACCCAGATTGTTAAGAACACAGAAACGGGCCTGAACTGGGCTACGTGGGCGGGTGGAACATCACAGATTTGACGAGGATAAAGATACAGGTTGCACAGGACAGGATTTACCTGCCAAGAAAGGTTTGACCCTTACCCTGGCTTCTGCGAGGAAACCACTAAGCCCTTGGCATGTCTGTCCTGCCTAGAAAGAGTCTTGGCCCACACCTGATGTTCCACGCAAGCGCTATGGCTTGGGATGGGGGATCCTGGGCCATGTGGTATCTCCCTGCCGTCTGGAGAGGCCGGAAACCAAGGTCAACCACATGGCTGTCCCCTGGGAGAAGGCAACTAACATCCCACGCCTGGGCCCTGTGTGCCTCTTCTCTGCTCATTCGGATCAGTACTCCTTTCACTTTAATAAAGCATTACTGAATATTCCAACTTTTCCGAGTTCTGAGTTCTGTAGGTCCTTCCAGAGAATCGCTAGACCTCGGGTTGGTCTTGAGACTTTCCAAACTACACAACGCCAAGTACCAACAGGAGACCAATCTGGAGTGATGATAATCACGACAGTGACCTGACACTGTACCAGTAGCTTAACAGACATATTTTATAATCCTCAAAATAATCCCCCAAATAGGAATAGTTATTTCCATTTCATAGATGAGAGACTACGGATGAGGTTTATATGCGTGCGGCAAATGATCAATCAAGCACCTTATAATTAGGGTTTGAATCAGGTCACCTGACTTCAAAGCAGATGCTTCCGACGTCAGGCATATGATGCAGCAGAAGGGCTAATATTATGAAATATTAACAAAGCTTGCTTGGGTTTGGTTCTGCGGTCTTGGAACTCTGCACTTAAGCAGCAGGTAGAACAGTCAATGTTTATTGGCTCAGGGAAGAAACGACCCAGAAAAGCGCAGATGGAACAAAGGACGCAGTTGGAGGTGTTCATTTTCTAAAGTCCAAACCCGTCCAGCTCCTGGCCCGAGAGAGAAGAATGCACGGTGAGGACTGGGTAGGCTCTGGTCTCCGAGACCTGGTGAAGCTTGCCTGGGCTCAGACAAGGCCACAGAAGTAGGGAAGGGACCTTGGCCTTGCCACCACTCCTGGCAAGTCCAGGGAGATGGTGAGGTGACCAGACCCCCTGAGAGGTTTAGAGAACCCAGCAGCGGGACGAGCTCAAGCCGGGACGGTGTGGGAACAGAAGAAATCTTTGCTTGGCAGACCTGGATATGCCTGGGAGGCGGCCACACCGAGCCCTCAGGCCTCAAGCCTCAAGTCAAGTGGCCCCTGAGAACAGCAGAATGAGCCCAAGAAATGACATTTCCTTCACAGCAGAGGGGGGCAGCCTCTACTGTAGAATGTTCTCCCTTCACAGAGACCCAGAAGGCAAAAGGAGACTCATGCTCAGGGACAAGAAAGGACAGAGCAATGGACCAATGGCTGACGACCAGACAGGAGCGTCACAGGTGGTAACGACACACGGAGCTCCAGTGCTCCCTCCACTCAGCTCCCCGGGGCTCAGCAAACCTCCCGGAGCTCGGCCACACTTCCAGGCAAAGATGCCCAAAGGGATGGAACGAGGTTTCCACCGCCTCAGCCTCACAGATGCTCGAGACCCAAGCCAGATTCCCTTGTAGCAAAACCAAGTTATTTGGGGCACACTTGAAGTCTGGAACCCAGACGCACACCTGCAGCCCAGCTATCTACAGGTTTGGGGGGAGGGGGCGGATGGGTGACCTGCGCTGCGGTTCCAGCATGAACCAAGACGAGCGCTGCACAGAGCTCCGTGAAACTCCTTCTCCACCGCTCTGTGCACCACGGGTGACGACCCGCCGGTCACGCTCTACATTTAGTCCACCAAGTCCCGGAGAGGCTTCATTCCTGTGTCCTCACAGTGACATCTCCAGGGAAACACCTAGGAGGACACCTGCCACACCCACTGCTGGCTCCTTTCAGGGTGAGGAAGGATGGACAGAGCTTCCCTGAGGGGGCTCCAGGTTTCAGAGAAGCCCTGGACTGGAGGCCAGGGGGCCTGGGGCTCCCGTTCACACTCTGCCATAATCAGCAGTGACCTTGGGCACAAAAGTCAAGCTCTCTTAGCTTCCGTGTCCTGTCTTAAAATAGAGGTGGTGGGTGCTTCACTGCTTAGTCACCGGAGCAAAGTGAGGGGGGAATGAGGTCAGGCACTGAAACGCTGTAGTGGGACCAGAAGAGAGCTTGACGTGGACCCACCATCCTTGCCCTCCTTTCTTTGAACCTCATCTACCCGAGGGGCCAGGGCTGTGCCTTGCTTCTTGGAATGTGCGCCCACTTCAGCTGTGGGAGAATATAGTAAGACAAAGTCCCAGCCTTCAAGACCCCTCTGTCCAACAGTTCCCAGCACTACGTCCTCCGCGGGCTTCCTCCCAAACTCAGGGCCAGTCCCAAAGTCCTTCCAGGGTCTGCGCCAGGCCCCACGGGACCTCAACCAGTGCGTGTCTCCAACTTTCCTCACCTGTGATGTCACTGCTCCTCGCTCCTGCTGCTCTCAAATGCTCGATGTCAGTCCCAGCCTCCAGGCTGTCGTCCTTGATCTTCCCTCTGCCATGGACACCCTTCCCTCCCAGGTCCCATCGCACCTGCTCACTCACTTTCTTTGGGCCTTGGAGCAACATTCAGGCCAGAAGCTTCCTCCAGTCTATTCTCTTGCTTGGCAAACAGCTCGTCTTTCTGTTTTCAGCTGGAACATAGGTCACATACACATATGACCATCCTGTCTCCCTTTCCTTCCCCTTCCCCGCACACACACTACCCTCCCCCGACCTCCTCCTTTATTCGAAGTCCAGCCTTTATAACGCAAACCCCACAGACTACAGAAGGGTGTGAGACCTTGGCAAACAGCAGGCAAATCGCCTCTCTACCTTCGTTCCCTTTGAATTGCTCCCTGCTCACAGCTTCCTCTGCAGATTTAAACACTTTGAAAGGCAAGTTTAAAAAGAGTAATGGACCATATCTTCTTTATTCATTCATCTGTTTCAGGGCATCTTGGCTCTTTCCATAGTTTGGTGATTTTGGCCGATGCTTCTGTGAACATTGGGGTGCACGTGGCTTTTCTTTTCACTACATCTATATCTTTGGGGTAAATACCCAGTAGTGCAATTGCAGGGTCATAGGGTAGCTCTGTTTTTAATTTCTTAAGGAATCTCCACACTGTTTCCCAAAGGGGCTGCACCAACTTGCATTCCCACCAAGAGTGTAAGAGGGTTCCCTTTCTCCACTCTCCAACACTTGTTTACTATCTTGTTGATTTTGGCCATATATACAATGGAATATTATGCCACCATCAGAAAGGATGAATACCCAACTTTTGTATCAACATGGACAGGACTGGAGGAGATTATGCAGAGTGAAATAAGTCAAACAGAGAGAGTCAATTATCATATGGTTTCACTTACTTGTGGAGCATAAGGAAAAACATGGAGGACATTGGGAGAAGGAAAGGAAGGGTGAATGGGGGGAAATCGGAGGGGGAGACTAACCATGGGAGAGGACTCTGAGCAACAAACTGAAGGTTTTGGAGGGGAGGGGAGTGGGGGGTTGGGCGAGCCTGGTGGTGGGTATTGAGAAGGGCACGTATCACATGGAGCACTGGGTGTGGTGCATGAACAATGAATCCTGGAACACTGAAAAAATAAAATTAAATTAAGATTTTTTTTAATAATAAATACGTAAATAAGAATGATGGTAACTAGCAGGCTCCCAGAAGTCTCAGAAAAAAAGGGGCTCCCTCAGTTGCCAGGCCAGCTGTGTGACTAGCTCTGCAAATCAGCCACTCACTGTGCTTCCGACTCCTCACCTATTAGAGCCAAAGGCTTTTACCTAGAGGATCCCGAAAAGTTCTCCGGGTTCTGACAACTCCCCAGCAATCACACACCACCAAACATTCAGCTTCTTTACTCACGACGTTTCCGTTCCCTCCGTGCCACCCAGGATCCAGGATCCAGGATCCAGCACTTCTGAAGTCCGCTGTACGCTATATACAATCAAGAACCAGAAGGGAAGAAGGCTGCCCGCCTTTACTCAAGAACCTCCGTCTGATCTCGCTCTTCCGACCCGGGGACCAAAGGCCGTTTCTCTGGCCCAGCAATTTTCTTTGCCTCCGGGTTCAGTGAAACAAAAGAATTTTCTTCAGGCTAACGAAGTTAGGGAAGGGCCGGGATTCTAGACAGATCCGCACACACATGGCTCCATTTGAAAGACTTTCCTATTGTGTTTGGAAGCCCTAAGAAAATTAAGCATATACTCGACTATTTTTTTTTTAAATAGTCTCGTGAAAATGAGTCCGTTTATGGTGTGTTTTGAACTGAGTTTTACATTCCTGTGGGCTGGTAGGTCTTGAAATTGGCTAAACCCTACCTCCAGAGGAGCTGACTAACTCGAAAGACTCTGACGCCAGTTTCTGAAAACCAGAAACCCAAGTCAAGCCTCCTGGTCTCGAGGCAGTTCCGTCCGCACTCACCATGGTGACCTCAGGTAAACGTCTCGCCCTGTGCCAAGGTCACGGCTGCATTACCAGCCACCCCTAAGCGAAGTGGCCTCAGACAAGGACACAAATGTGCTGCGGAATTTGTAGCACAGAGCAGGGTTCCGTGGGAACTCTTGTCTCTGCTTTGCTGAGCATCTGCTCGGGGCTGGAATCACCCGAAGGCTCCTTTGCTCGCTTGGCTCCTGGGCTGGGATGATGCCAGCAGTTGGGAACGGAATAGCTGTGGGGTGTCTCTCCATCTTCTGTCTAACTTGCCCTCCAGGACTGCCTACAGGTCACCTCGGGGCTCCCAAGAGAGCGTGCCGGGTAGAAGCCTTTTATGACCCAACCTTGAATGCCATGAGGGGTCAGTTCTGCCATAGTCTGTTGGTCAAGGCAGTCCTAAAGATCCGGCAAAGTTCCAGGTCAAGAGGGGCGCCTGGGTGGCTCAGTGAGTTAAAGCCTCTGCCTTTAGCTCAGGTCATGATCTCAGGGTCCTGGGATCGAGCCCCACATCAGGCTCTCTGCTTGGCAGGGAACCTGCTTCCCCCTCTCTCTCTGCCTGCCTCTTTGCCTACTTGTGATCTCTCTCTCTCTCTCTGTGTCAAATAAATAAATAAAATCTTTAAAAAAAAGTTCAAGGTCAAGAGACATAGACAACTGTCTTAGACATAGACATAGTTCTTTGACTCTCCTTCCTTGATGTCTGAGGAAGAGTAGTATTTTCTCATAATTATATTAACTTTCATAGTCAATGAAGTTGTTGAGTTGAAGCCCATTCATGCCAACGGGCTGGTCTGGATCATGTAACCATGCATTCAACATATATTTATTGAGCATGTACCATGGCCCAGGCACGGTGTTGGCCGACCGACTCACACCCGCGAAACCAAAACACAGTCATTGCCCTTGAGCTGCTTAGAGTATGGAAGGGAAGACTTAGCAGGAACTTTCCAGCTACAGGATAGAAATAAGTGTTTTCTTTTACTTCTTAGTATCTGCTGCCCCCTCCCTCTGTGGCTCCCCTGTCTGCCACCTTCTACTTTATGATACAAACACCCTGTGTTTTCGCTTCTGCTCCATCCCCAAAATCTGCTCTCCAAAAGAAATGGGTTCACATTTTACATAGAAATTTCTCTAACGGCCGCACAACTCTGCAGGTTAAATTGCATTGTCTCCTCTTTACGTATGGCTCTGAGAGGTTAGGTGGGTTTGGGGCTGAGGTGAGAGGAGTTAGAGATGGGGGAGGGGCAGAGGGAGGGAGAGAATCTTCAGCAGGCTCCACACCCAGCACAGAGCCCCATCTTGTGACCCTGAGATCGTGATCTGAGCCGAAATCAAGACTCAGATGCTTAAACTAACTGAGCCACCCAAGCAACCCAGGGAGGTTAGGTGTTTTAAGGGTCAAGCCAGCAAGTGGTAGGGCTGTATTTGAAGGCAGGGGCACCAGTTCCAAGTTCACCTGGGTATCAGCTCAGTTCCATTCAACAAGCCTTTCACATACGCCTGCCTTATTCCAAGCCCTGGGGAACCAGCGATGAACAAGGCATGCCTGCTGCTCCCCAGGGGCTCACACGCTAGCGGGGAAGACAGGCACACCAGGAGGATTTTAAATTTAAGATAAATGGAGATAACGCACAGAAAATGCTTGTCATGTTACCTGGCACATAGAAAGCTCTCAATCAAGGTCAGCGACTGTGACTGTGTAAGTGCCAAGGGAAAGGGGAAAGAAGGAGGCCATGGTGCACAAATACGGACAGACAGCTTGCATGCGGAGGCACCACAAGTTCTCCATCCAGACTGATCTACACTTGAGCTTAGTTTATATTTAGTTTAGAGCATCATTTAGGAGAGATGCAGGGGAAGATTGGAACAGCTCCGGGTAGAATGTCCAGGGGTTACAGGACCTGAACTCTACCAAGGAGGACTTCTAAGGGAACAAAGGATGTTGAGCCTGAGGCAGAGAAGACCAAAGGTCCCTTAAGAATTTCATTTGCCCTTGGGGCGCCCGGTTGGCTCAGTCATTAAGCATCTGCCTTCGGCTCAGGTCATGATCCCAGGTTCCTGGATCCAGCCCCACATCGGGCTCCCTGTTCAGCAGGAAGCCTGCTTCTCCTTCTCCCACTCCCCCTGCTTGCATTCCCTGTCTTGCTGTCTCTCTGTGTGTCAAATAAATAAATTAAATCTTTAAATAAAGAAAGAATAAAATTTAGGCTCTGTTCTAAGGAAAATGCTCTAAGTGAGCATTGATATTGGGTAGCGGACGAGGGGGGTCTGCTGCAAGGAACAGAGCATCTGCCTCTATCCACTTACTGGAGGGAGTGTATTTCATGAGGATGGAATGAGACGTCAGGTTTCAGCCTCATTCAAGGAAGGCCGTCTTCATTTCCAGAGTTCGGCAAACCGTGGGATGGGCTGTCTTTTGCAATAGTGAGAATTCCCTTTTACCGGAATATTCTAGAAGAGCCTGGCTAGAAGTGTGAGGGAATGCGGGGGCTAGGGTTTAGGGCATCCAGAATAAGGTTAGGCTTGAGGAAGGCTCGGATTCTCTTTCTGGTCATGAAATGGACAATGTATCCCTTAGTTAAAGAATTCCAGATAGGAGAAGAGGTATTTCAGAAGAGTGGGCTGCCCACCTCGAGTGCCTGGGAGTCCCTCTGTAGGCAGCTAGGACTCTGCCTGAACGTGAGCCACAGGGACAGGCATGTGACCCATCTGCCCATTTCTTAAATGCTATTTACATGTAAAAGATAGACAATTTATTGAAGAAGAACTAGGAAGTGCTAGTAAAGAGAAAGAAGGAAACTAAAATCCGTTTATGATCCCTTTATGGGAGTCTGACAGCTCTGATGGAAAGAGAATAATCCTGGGGTCAAGTCCTCCTCCGTCCAAAAGCAATTTACACGAACCTCCAGCTCAACATGCCTGAGAAGTCATTCAACTTCTCCGAGCCTCAGTTTCCTTACCTGTAGTACGTCAATGACAGCAAGAACCTTGAAGAGTCGTAGTGACAATGAAAAATTTTTTTGAAAAGCACTTAAGGAATGTAATACATACGTACTTAATATACCATCAAAAATATTAATTTTTTCTCTCCCCTTCTCTGTCTAAATATTTAGAGTATTTTATTCTAATCTTTATTTTGTTATTTGTTTACTCTGATTGCCCATGTATTTCTGTATTCTGCATTTTATTCTGTGCATGTCATAATTTGTTTTTGTTAAAACAGACTCTCCAGAAACATAATTTTCAAGGCAGGGTAATGCTCGAGTTAGCAAATATACCATTACAAATTTGCTATTGGTAATTACTATACTGCACCTATGCTTACATAAAGAGGAGAACATTTTGTGCATAAAGCCTTTTTTTGCATTTTTGGATCATTTCTTTAGGATACGTTTTTAAAAGAGAAAGCATTGCACCAAAGAGTAAAAATAATCTAAGGCCTTTGACACAGATTGCCAAATTCTTCTCCAATATTTAATTTGTATATATGAGCTGGTTTCATAATTAAATTTTTGTCCTTTACTCCTTATAAATTATGGATAAAGTCCTCATAAATTCAGGATAGAAGCTTTATGTTTTCATCCTGAAACCCCATCCCTATTATAGGGTGTATTTAAATAAATACTTAATTAACGAATAGAAAGAATCGAGCCTATTCCCGTTCTTATTAGTGCAATAATGCCTGTTTCACTGCATCCTCGTTAGAACTGAACATACTGAGACAGTGGGAGAATGGGCAGTGGCTCTAGAGGATGGACACATTCCTAATATACATCTCCGTTACCTTTCCAGAGACACCTGGGCTATTTCGACACTTACAAAGGCTGGCAACAAGCCAGGTTTTTGACTTCTCCTTCAACACCTATTGTCCCTAACTTGTACGCACACCTGGCCAAACTACATATTTAGAAGCACTCTCTGACTACCAACAAAAGCAATGAGCTTTCTGCAAAATGTTTCTATCAGTCTCTATTGATGTGTAACAAACTACCTCAAAACTCAGGAACTTAAAAAAGCAACCACTTTTTTTAGTTCATGATTCTTCAAGTCAAGCCTCCTTAGCTTGGGCTCAGTTGGGCGGTTCATCTCATCTTGATCAAGCCAACTCACGTATCTGCAGATGGTGACCTGGGCAGCTTCCAGCATGGAGGCTGGCTTCTCTTCCCCTCCAGCAAGCTAGCCCAAACTTGCCTGCATGGCCTCTGGAATGGGTTCCAAGAAACAGAAGACGGGAAGATGCATTGCCTCTGGAGGCTTTAACTCGAAACTGGGACACTGCTGCATTCTAGCAGCCAAACCATGTCACAAGGCCAGCCCAGATTCAAGGGACGAGGCAATAGAGTCCACTTCTTAGGCAAAAGTGCTCCAAAGCCACACTGCACAAGGATATGAATGCAGGAAAGGAAAAAATGAAGAATTTAGCCTTTATATTTTTGCAATTGAACTGTATTTCCCCAAGCGATCGGATGAATTAGACTACTGGGTGGAGTTGCTTAATCTTGTCCAATTGGAACTTGAAGATTATTTATCTCCAGTAATTCATATAGTGCCTCAGAGGTTTAAAACATTGGAAGCGGTGTTACCTTGGCTAATTTTTTTGTGTAAATGGCACTTCAAGCACTGCGGACAGAAGCCATCAGTTTTTAGACAGAAGATGAGTCTCAAGGAAGCTGAGCTGACGTCGAGAAGCTTGTAGGTCTGACCATTCCCCAAGTCTTTCCCGGTCACAGGGGAAGTGGCTGTCTCTTTCAGTCACCAGAAGCCACAATCCCATTCATTGCTAAACTACACTGCATCGTTCAGAGATGTATTTGAGGGGTTGGGGCAGGGGTAAAATTAGAACAGAAGCTGTCAACAGTCTATTTTGACCTACCCTGGTTCTAACAATGGTGTTTTGAGTCAGGCTCTGTGGTGACATTAATAGCCTGGACTTGTGCCAAGAACTCGCAGAATCTTCCAATGGGCTCAGTTTTGCTCACCACAACTTGGGATCCATGAGATGCGATTTCAGGAGGTACCGCCCCGCAAACCCTGCTTGCTTAAAATTCCCCTAATGGAATACCAAGCCTTTCCTTCCCCAGTGACAAGTCTGTGTTAAAGTACAAACCACTAGGACATTATTACTATAATAATTACATTATATAATTACATATCTATACATAATATGTATGTTCTTTTAATGAAATACCAACAATTCCTTTCACAGTGAGAAATTTTTTTTAAATGTAAACCATCAGGACTCTAATTATTGTTAATTTATTATAATCATTGTGATACTAATTCTATAGTACATTATAGAATTGTGCGATTTGTATATAGTGTATTTGTGCATATATTATATAATTGCTATATAGCATTGTGTAAAATGTTATCTAATTAAAACACATATAATTGATATAATAATTTAATCATGATGAATATTTTGATGGACAAGATATAGGAAACATTGGCCACCAAGCAAGGCAGGACAGTGATTCCCTGAGAGATGGGAAACAAATAGGGTGAGCCACGCCACACTCCAGGAGGTGGACGTGGCCTTGAAAAGATTCTGCGTTGCATTAGTGATGCCTGACCTGGGCTCAGGAAACGTCGGTAATAGCCCTGGACCAAATATTTCCCATTCCTGTACAACTATGATAACCTTTGGCCTTTCCGTATCCTATTCTTCTACCCTCTTTCAGATTCTGACTTTCAGGACACTTCACTCTATCTTAATACCACTTTATCTTGGGCAATGCACTGAGCAATTTACATGGACTGTATCCTTTACTCCTCATATTTGCCCAGTGCATCAGTGAGCATGCTTTCAACTTCAGGTAACAGAAACCCAGATTCAAAGTGGCTTAAACAAGAAACAGACTTCTTTTCTCAGATACCAAAATGCCTGGAAGCAAGCCAGTTCACAATTTGCTAATCCACTCCTTCAACAACACCATGGAGGACCTAGAATTTTCCTACCTTTCTCTAATGTCACCCACTGCTGGCTAGCCTTGTACCTCATGGCCCATGCTGGCTGCCACGTGTCCAGACATCACAGGTGGATGACACGATGTTCCCCAGAAGAGACACCTTTTCCTGTGGCCTTTTCTACATCACCATGGTTGCAGAGTCGCAGAAAATCTCCTCAGATCTACTCTGACTCCAGACCTGGAGCTATTTTTTTTTTTTTTTTTTATTCCAAGCAGACTTTTCAGATGATCCTGCCTTGGTTATGGCTAATGACCGAGGTGATTTGTTGACTCATTTTCAGCAGGGAATTTAAAATAGTAATTACCAGGTTCGATTTCTCCCAAAGAGGAAGTTTAAATTTAGCTTATACCTGCAGTTCTCCTCAGTAACTTTGAAGCAAATCTATTCAACATCACAGAGAAAATACTAATCGTGTCTCAGAGTTTGGGGATAAACTAATTATCTGTTATTGCTGCTGCGAATGCTAGACCCTACCTAATGAGAAGGCCTGAGGAATCCATACTTGGTTTACGACCACAACACAGAGCCCAGGATGGTGGGACAGGTCTCCAAGCGAGCTGCCCCCGGCAAAGGGACACAGCCATCCTGTTTAAGCTGACAATTTACTCTGATCACAAAGTAGTGTTCCTGTGCCTTGCTATCACATAAAACTAAGCAAAAACAAAAACCAAACAATGAATTAAATGATTAAATGCCTACCAGGACCCATGTGCTTGAGCTAGGGCTTCAGGGAGATGTGACGGATAATAGAGCTTAGTGATCGGGGAGAAAGCCTCTGGACCCTAACTCTGGCCCTTCTTAGTGGCGTAATCTTGTCCAGGCCATCTCTCATCACGGGCCTCGCTGTCCTCATCTGTGAAATGGGACCAACAACCACGTCTGTCTGACAGAGTATGCAAAGTGCTCAGATCTGTGGCACTCAGTAAAGTGCTGCGTATTCCTGTTTCATCTCCTTCTCTCATTTGTTTGAATGTATCTAACAACCCATGTTGGACGGAACTGGGCTACGAGCAGCTGTCCCTCGGAGCTGTTACAAGGGCAAGAGGTGATCCTTTACTGGGGAAGTACCCCATTAATGGTTCCGAAAACCAGTCCCCCACGAGGAGACAGAGGCCAAATGACTAAGTGACTTAGCAGGTCACCCAGGCAAGCTGGCCCTCTAGCTCCGCAACCAGCCCTCCCTGGACACACGGTTTCTTCCCCCCGGCACCTCTATTCTGAGTTAACTGCTCTGCTCACTTCTGCCAACGGAGGGCCATCAGGTGGAGAATCCAGGCAGGTTCTGGGAAGTTTGCAAAGGACCTGGCTATGTGACCTCTCTCATCGACTCTCTGGCCCTCCCTCCGCTGGCTCACTCTGGTCCAACACCTGCAGACTTCTTGCTCCTTTCTACATGGCAAGTTCATCCCATCTTATGGACTCCTGCCCTGGCTGTTCTCCCCCAAAACCCTAAATCTTTTAATGGCTGACTCCCTCTTATTATTCCGAACTGAGGTTAAATGTCACCTCTTACAGACGCCTTTCCCGGCCACAAACTAAAGTGCCCATTCATCACCGGTTAATGGATAGCTTTGCTTTTAAGTACAATATGAATGTGCTTAATTCCCCTAAATGGCATTCTTAAACAGGGTGAAGATGGTAAATATTATGAGCATTTTACTACAATATGATTTTTAATAAGGCAGTGACCTCTGTCTTTTGTACCTTCTCTGTCTTTCCCTCTGGCTCACTTGCTCTGAGGAAGCCAGCCGCCATGTCTGTGGGCTGCCCCATGGAGAGGAGCCCCGTTCTACACTTGTTAGAGTGACCCCAGGCTTGAGGCCCCAGACTCCTGACCACAGAAGCTTTGAGATAAGGGATGTTAGCTGCTTTTATGCCACTAAGTTTGTGGGGTGAGGTGGGGAGGAGGCAGATTCGTTTCATGGCAATAAATCATAAAACACTAACTATTGTTTAGTTCATTTGTGGGCAAAACAGTGGAGATAGACCAACCCAAGCGAGAAGCCTGACACCTTAGAAGGCCACAGTCTCTTCCTCTGCTCCACACACATCTTCTGCAGTGGACAAGGTGCCAGAGGGGCCAGGGGAACATACCTACCCTATACACAAGACTCCAGAGTCCCCTGCTCAAATGTCCCTGAGCCTGCCTCCAGAGTCTGAGGGAGGGGGCTTCCGGGGGCTAGCTATTAGGGATTGGGGGTTGGGTTGAGCCGGATACATGGGTGGGGTGCTGACAATGTGTGGCCCGATTGTCTCCTTTTACATATTTAAACACAAGGTTTGGTGCTTCCATTAACGCTCTTATCCCTGACGCTACACATCTTCGAGGCGGCCCTGAGTGAGGTAACCGTACCTGAGGACTGACTGGGATCACGTCTGCGTACCTATTGCAGAGTATGACGTACAGCGAGTGACCAGCAGATCACAGCCTTGCTCCTGCTTCCGCCATTCCTGTGACGGAAAAGTACAGAGAAGCTGGATTTGTCCCCGGAATCAGCTTTCTTCCCAAAGCATCGCCCGTTAACAGTGCTGGGCCTCCGGGGGTGAAAGTCATGTCTGGTCCTGGGCAAATTCCCAGCTCTGCTGTGGGAGGCTCCCACCCGCCGCCAGGAACACACACTTCCTGTCGTTTTCAGAAAGAAGGAGCAAGATGCAGGCCAGCCAGTCGGGGATCTTCTGCCCCTGCCCCTCGAGGCCTCATGGGAATTTTGGCAATGGTATTAGCATCTCTTCCTACCAGGAGCCAAGAAGAAGGAGACATCCCTGAGTTCGTTAGGGGATGAAAATGTGCTGGTTTATCTTCAAGTTGTTATTCCTTCAGCAAACACTCTTTGAGAGAGTGCAGCAGAAGGAATAAGTTATTTCTTTCTATCCAGTTCGTCAGAGAAAAATCTGAGCTAGAATACTGGGATTTGCCTCTCACTAGTTGTTGGGCAAGTTAAATCTAAATTTTTGTTGGGCAAAAATCTTTCTAAACCTCAGTGTCTTCATCTGTAAAATGACAGTTAAAAACTGTCTCAGCTGCACTGGGCTGAGCGAAGAACAAAGGATAATCATGAATGGTAAAAATGGACAACTCGGGTTCCTCATCTGAAAATGGGGATGGAAAACAGCACGGACTCCTAGGTTTCTCGCGTGAATGGTGAGGTCATGGATCTTTCCTCTAGCACCTGCCACATGGAAAGGGCTTGCAGTCATTGAATGGTGGCCCCGTAAAAGACACAGTTGTCTGGAATGTAGGAATAAGGCATTATTAGGGGGAAAAGTTATTGCAAATGTAATTAAGGATTTCAAGGTGAGTGCATCCCGAATTAGGGTGGGTCCTAAAACCAGTGTCAGGTGTCCTTCTAAGAGAAGAGAAAAGCAGGAGATACACAGAGGAGAAAACCCTGTGAAATCGGAGGCAAAGACTGAAGTGACGCAGCCCCGAAGCCACAGGACATCTGGAGCCACCAGCAACTGGACAAATGCGAGGAAGATTCTCCCAGAGAACTTGGTTCTGCCAACTTCTTGATTTCAGGCTTCTGCCTCCAGAATGGTGAGAGAATACATTTCTTTTGTTTTAAGTCACCTACTTTGGAGGAATTGGTCACATTTCCTCAGGAAAATAATAAAGGACGTAAGAAATGTACACTATTGCTATTATCTGTTGCTTCTCTTTGCCCCATGTTGCTTGGTTGCCCCCAGAAGGAGGGCAGACTTCTGTGAGATGCCCAAGCTGGGTCAAAAAAGAAAAGACCTACCTGCAGGAAGGTAGGTCGGGGCTCCTGCCCTGTCCCCAGCCCCTCCTGCTGGGCAGGGCTCTTTCCTCTGGCTGCCTTTGTGCCAGGGCTCCTGAGGCTGGCAGTGTCCCTTCCCCCAATAGACAAGAGATTCCAAGTCTCAGCATGAAGGGAATAATTGTCAGCGAGATCCCAGATTGTTTTGTCACATACATTTTGCAATATGACAAGTAGGCGTCCAAAATATGCTCCAGGAGGGGGGAGCAAGACATTTTCCAAAAGCCTACTTGGCAGCCCGAGTCGCTGTGCTGAATCAAGTGCCCGTCTCATTCTTGGCTTCACTCTTCCTGCCATGTGATGCTGTGTCACTCAGGAGGGGGAGTGCCAACTGAGCGCCACCGGGGGCGGGGGAAGAGCCTGCTCCCAGCGGGGTTGGAGGAACCAGCTTGATGCTATTGGCTGCTTTAGGATTTTTCTAGATGACGTCATAATAATAGCTCTCTTCTATGATCCTAAAAATAACAAGCATCGATAGCCATTAGGCACAGCCCTTTGTGAGAGGCGCTGCGTGGAGGCATTTATAAGTGTGATCCCTTTTTATCTTCACCGTATTTGTATGAGGTGGGAATTATTATTATCTCTCTTTTACAGAGCAGCAAACTGAGGAAGAAGGACGTTACATGCAATTTGCCTAAGATTCCATTTCTAGAATGTGGTAGAGGTAAGATTCCAACTCTCTGTCCAGCTGGAGGTATGAGAGCTGATCGGCCACTTTGTATCATGTTCTATAGTTGGGTGGAATCCCGATCCTAGTTCCCTCACCCTTCCAGACAGAGATTGCTCCTGCATACAGCAGACTCCGTCAGACTGACGATCCCAGGTAGGACGTGAGTGGATACGGCTGTTCAAATGTGGAAAACTTAGGTAGCTTAACCAGAATTCTTTAAGGAGGGAAGATCAAGTTTTCACCCTCTGCCTTCTCTTCTGGAACCCAGCATGGACAGATGCTAAAGTAAGAGAAAGTCTTTTCTCATGTAACTTGGGACTAGGAAGGAGACTGACATTCTTTTAGCACAACATGGTACACAAGAAATGTTTGCAATAGATTAGTGTAGGTAATTGAAAGATTTAATGGAGGCCAGATTATTTCAAGATTCTCTTCCTTCCCCTTTCTAATCACAAGACCTCACTATGGATTGTCTACCCCACATTCATTTCTGTCCTCTTGATTCCTAACCAAACACAGGCATTGTTCTATCTCTCCAACATTAGACTAAATAGCCATTGACTTCACTCCCAGATCCAGGGATGGGCTCAATGACCTAAGAGTAATCCTGCTCTCTTTGCTGGTGATTGGTTCTGGGATACTACCAATTCTTTTCAAGGAAACATGAGAAGTGCTCTGGAGTGAGGGGTGGCTTGGTGGCTTCTGGCGACAATGTCTTTGCTTCAGGAAAGAGCCACAGGATAAAAAAGAGAGAGAGAGAGACAGAGAGAGAGAGAGAGAGAGACCCCTTCTTCCTCTAGATCTTGTCCTATCTGTAGAGGATGCTTGGAACTGTTGTCACCATCTTGTCACCAGCCTGAGAAAGAATCCAATGGATGATGACGCAGCAGAGAGAAAGAGAGAAACTCATCCTGGATGCCATTGTTGAATGGCTAATTCAACCAGCTTTGGACCCACCCTGCCCCTGGCATTCCTGATATGTGAGATAATAAGTCCCTATTGTTTAAGCCAGCTGGAGTCAGGGTTATTTTTCTGCCACCAAAGCATCCTGACTAATATAGGACTCAAAGCAGACTCTCGTCCCCCTCCTCCTCCACCCAGCAGCTGAACTGAATGCCACCGAGAATTGCCAACAGCCCATTCCAGAGGCGGCACATAGGAGGAGGGATTTGGGGGGCAGTGGTGATGGAGTACAAGAGATTTCAAAGAGTGAGGGGTTGCGGGGAATGGGGACAAAGAACAAAGGAGCAAGGGAAAGGACTCCCCTGTGCCACCAGAGTGGGGTAGAAACATGGTACAAACATTTGCTCCGGAGTCTATGACTAAGGCTCTATACCCACGGGCAAGGTGAATACACCAGAGCTGCCCCTACTGAATCTCCACTCAAAATGTGTCAGACCCTAATGTCTGAGCCCAGAGCAAAGAGCTGACTGAATACCCTCCACGGATTTACATGGTCCTTCCCTGGCAACCATTGACCATTCTTTGGGAGGCCACGTCAGCCTTTCTTCCTTTAAATACAGTGTACTGTTTGAATTAGACATTGTTGGCCCCAGTAGTCTTAAAAGGCTAACAAATCTGAACCCTCTTACTTTGTGAATGGGGCTCCAAGGCCTGGAAAGGGAAGCGATTTCCCTGAGGCAGTGCCAAGGGAGCTCGTGGTAGAGCTGATACAGAAATGCAGGTCTCCTCTCTCCCAAACCCCTGCTCTCCCTCCGACACCACCATCCCCCTGAGTGCGTGCCCAAGAAACTCTCAATAGATTTTAACAGCCAGCGCAGTTTTGGACGGTCAAATAACCTCGGAAAGTGTTGCATTAAATAAATCACATTAAAGATTTTTTCAAAACTAGAGAAGTCCTCATAGTTTCTTGTTTTGTTTTGTATGTTTATTTATTTGCCAGTAATGCTCTGTGAATCGCTAAAACTGAACTGTAGTATACACTCTTTTTCAAATCTGTTGGACCGTGGAAACTTTCTTTCTCCCAATAGGAATAGTGTTCTGCAAATTATATTTCAGGAAGTGCGCAACATGGACCTGCCTCTGTAAGAAGGGACTGAGGTCCAAACGTGAGGAGAAGCAGAGACAGGCAGGGGTGAGGAAATGGACGGAGGAATAGACAGATGAATGATGGATAGATAGAAGGATGAAGAAAAGCAACATAATTTGAGCCCCTGACCTAAAGCAAACTTACAACATGAGCCTCTTAAGCTAGCCTGACTTATACATTAGTTGGGCTTTGGGTTGTCATTGTTACTATGATAAAATGCTTAACAAACAATCCCAAAGTTACTGTTTCAGCAACTTACTACTGCAAATGTTTATATTACACTGTTGGATCAGCTAGACCAGGCTGGACCTCGGCTTCTGGTTATGGTTAGGCCTTCTTCATTCGTCTTCATTCCAGGCCCCAGACTGGAACATAAGGTGCACGTTCCTCTCATGGTGGTAAGAAGAAGTTCCAAAAAACTGGTGGAAATTTGCCTCTTAAGCCTCAAGTTGAAAATGGTGGCTTGAAACTGTCATTTCCAGTCATAGTCCATTGCCAAAGCAAGTCTTATGGTCAAAGCCTACAATCAAACAATCAACAGGAGAAGAAAACTATGCTCTGCGCATAGGGAAACCAAGATAAGAGCAGGGAAGGAAAAAATTGTGGACAAATAAGAAAACACTAGAAATTAGGTCTTTTGTTATTCACAACTCAGAGTCCTGAAAAAAATCAGTTTCCTGGTTAATTTGTGGGTTCTTACTTGGTTAAGTGCCTTTAAGCTACAGAATACTTTGTATCTCGATAAAGTTGGCCACTTTACTCTCTTTGTTCCTCACTCCCATGACATCCCGCCTTCTCCATTCATTATTTCATCCTTTTCTTTGGATTTGCCATCAATTCTTATTTCCCTTTGGTATGTTTAATAGACTTTAGCAGTTGTGTTATGGAAAACAATTAAAGCTATTACAGCATGCAGCCTGAGAGCTAACCATTCGATGTTGGCAGGGTTGCCCTATTTGTACAGAAAGTTTGTTCAATTATTTGACTGTTTCTGTTGTATTCACTCTTTCTAAAAACAGAACTGCATTAGAAAAAAAAAATGACAGTACTGATCTTAGCAATAAGAAGCACAGATCTCATAAATTTAAGACATTTGCCACAGAGATGGAAGTCATTAGGCGTACTTTGAGTTGGGAATCTTGAACCTCAAGAGGATCAAACTCGATTATTTAATTATGAAAGAAACAAACAGAATCAAAGAACATGTCTGGGTGCTGAAACTGTGCTGTTGAAGACTGTGCTGTAGAAGTGACGTGTAATTGGAGATTTAATTATATTTTGTAGTCCTCTGGGGGTGTAGACCCCTTGGCAATATATAAGGATATGATCTGACTTTCAAACACTGATTTTCAGACATTCTCCAAGGAAGACCCTGAAGGGGGGAAAAGGGGACTTACTACCTGTATTTAGAAAATAGTAACATGAACATGGCCACATGTCAAATCTGTGAGCACGATTTGAGAAAATACATGAATCAAGCGCATGGTGTATTGCGTACAGAGACCGAGCTCAAGGTTCCAGTTCTAGGACTTTTTTTTTTTTTTTTTTTTTAAAGATTTTATTTATTTATTTATTAGGAAAGAGAGAGTGAGAGAGAGCATGAGAAGGGAGAAGGTCAGAGTGAGAAGCAGACTCCCCATGGAGCTGGGAGCCCGATGTGGGACTCGATCCCGGGACTCCGGGATCATGACCTGAGCTGAAGGCAGTCGCCCAACCAACTGCGCCACCCAGGGGCCCTCCAGTTCTAGGACTTTAAGACAAATTACTTACCCTCAGTTTTCCCATCTGCAATATGGGTCACAACACCACAGACATCTCAGGATGGTTGAGAAGTTAAAATGAAATAATAGCGAGTAATGAAAGCTTCTTGTTACACACCAGGCATCGTTCATATACTTTACATGTGTTAGCACATTACTTACCAATATTTTGTGAGTGGTTATCTATCTTTTACAGAGGAGAAAACTGAGGCATAAAGAATGCATATGACTGACCCCAGGTCCCCCAGCTAGCTAGTGGTAGAGCTGGATGCAAATCCAGGCCAGTTGGCTCTACAGTCTCTGTTCTCGACCCTTCACTATAGACTGAATTTTGGTCAAGATTCATGGGTTGAGACCTAATCCCCAGTGGGATGGTATTTGGATATGGGGTCTTTGGGGTTATTAGGTGATGTGGGTGGAGCCCTCATGAATGGCATTAAGGCCCTTCTAGAAGAGACCCCAGGGACCACCCTCCTCGGTCCTGCTTCCACGTGACGACACAGTGAGACAACGGACATGCGTGGACCAGGAGAAGAGTCCTCACCAGACGTGGAATCTTCCAGTGCTTCGATCCCAGACTTCCCGGTCTCCAGAACTGTGAGAAATCAGTGTTTGTTGTTCAAGTCTATGCCGTTATCGCGTCCAAACTAACTCGACATGATCGCGCCTCTCCAGCAGACCACGGATTCACGGGAAGTGTGCGTCTCCCTTCCTTCACCTCGATGAGGACAAAGAGCGGCACTGAAGCAATTGCCTAGAACCCCACGTGTGGGCCTAGTGGGTCTCCCATGCCCCCTTGACAACATGCAAGTATACGGGGCAAATCTGGGGCGGCCCTGCTTCCTTCCAGCTCCGTGACCTTTGGCAAATCATCAAGCTCCTTCACCCTCTACTTCCTCACCTATGAAATGGGGCTGAAAATACTTGCCCCTAATAATTTCACAGAGGTCTTGCGAGCACTAAAGAGATAACAGGAGCAAACATCCCTTGAAATTGTAAGTCTACTGCAAATGCTAGATTTCTTTTATAATATAACAAGGCTGATCTTTTAAGATAGCCTGCCAGAACTTACCCTCCAAATGAGAGCTGGCCCTTCCAAAGCATTCTCCGACTCTCCCACCAAGCCGTGGGCTTATTCAAATGAGGCTGTTTTTGCTTGAGATGCGCTTGGAATGTCTTTTTGGAAATTACCTTTACAGCTGGTTCCCAATCCAAGTGAGAAAATCAGTTTTATTAACTTACCGGCCTCCATTTCATTTGGGGAGCCAAAAATATTATTTCTGAGCTGTTCCCCCATCTTATTTAGAAGAGGCAGTTCTGAATGATTTATGTCTATTAAAAATAATGAATCCACCCTCCAGTGGGGGCGGACTTGCCTCTGGAGGCTGTGAAAGCAACCTGCCTTAGGACCCTGAAAGGAGCCTCAGTATGTCACCGGACCTCTTGCACTCCTCAGACCTGAACAACTGTCTTGTACCAACCAGCTGGGGCTGGGAGCTAGGGCTTCACCTATCGAAATATCGAGAAATCCACCCCTAGAATCGTCTCCGGACTAAAAAGAACTTTCGAGGTTATGTTATATCTGAATCACTCCATTCCCGTATTCCTTCAAAAAGGCACCCCCAGAGCACTGTCCCAGCGCCACTCAGGGCCCAAAGATGGAGCTGGCCCCCGCAAGCAGGTGCGACCCACAGGGTGGGCCCGAGTACCAAACACTACAGGATGACTCGGTGTGGGGAGATGGGGATTCTTACCGCAACTTTCAGCTTCCCTAGAAGAGGTGGACAAAAAGCATGTGCATTTTTCTAGGGAACGAGTGGGGGGGCCGAGAAGTACCTGCCCAGTTGTACTGGGGGACTGTTCAGCCCCCGCCCCCAAGTCTGAGTTCTTTGACACAAGGATTTGCAGCGGAAGAGGAGGTAATGACATCTGCGTCAGAGAAAGACGATTTCTCTGGCAACCGAGAGGGGGAATGAATGCAGTGGGGGAGCCCGGCCTGGGGGAGGCGGCCTGGCCCCCACAGGCCCGAAGAAGCCCACACCAGCCAGTGTGTGGGTGGTGGTGCTCCGTTTCTGTGGAATTCGGGCTGAGGAATCCACAGGACTTGGCATCCAGAGAATAAAGCGGCTCAAACCAGGTTTGAGCCCTGAAACCTAATGAGGGTCTTTTTCCCACCGACTGTGCTACCCCAAATCAAGAAAATGAAAATATTGTGTTCCGAAGCCAAATATAATTCATGCGGGGGGGGGGGGCGGGAAGAGCCAATTTCTTTAGAACACTTTGGTGGATTTGGGTGGTCAGGAGAGAGTTCGGATTTCCCACCATCACCAGTTGAATTCCGTACACTTTGGTGGCGCTAAAGCAGAGAGAGGGGCTTGAGAACAGAGAGGAGCAACACGACGTGGTTCAGGCATTTACGACGTGGTTCAGGCATTTCAGGCTGGCGCAGTCTTCATCGTGTGCAACAGTCTTTTGCATTGCAGGGTATATAACATTCCTGCTCCCCGGGTATTAAAGGCCTGCAGGACTGCGTCCTATTATGACAACAGTCAAAACGCGCTCCCGCACATTTTCAAGCGCACCCTTGTGACGTGCAACCACCTTGCTTGAGAGCCACCAGGCTACAGACTGAGGTAAGGGGAGAGACACCCCGGCCCCATCTGTGTCAGAATGGATCCCACGATCCTGCAGCAACTCTCTGTTAGGAATAACCTAATTCTCACCACGGAGTCTTCCCTGCGAGTGCTCCCTTGCACGCCTCCGTGCCCCGATCCTGCTGTTTCTTCCTCGGGCGCACTCTCCTCCCATGCTGATTCGCCTGGCCAACTCTGTGCCTCTGGCGCGTGGTCAGAACTCAATAAACACCAGCCATGACGTATCTCTGCTCTCCCAACACTGTTCCACTTGGCTGGGGAGAATGAAGCGCGCGTTCCACATCCTGCGCCTCATGCGCTATGCTTTTCTCTATTAAAACTATGCCCAAGCTGAGTTGGGGTCATTTATTTCCAAAGAGAACATGAATTTCTAATAGACACTCCAAACTGTGTGTGAAATCAATGAGTAAATAATATCTTAATTTGCCCCGTGATCTGCGGTAACTTTGACCACCCCAAGAGGAGACAAGGAAGGTAGTGTTTCCATTTTGCTGAGAAGAAAACCACAGGCCTCCTTCTCCCCCAAATCTACCATGTATCCGGTGCTTAACTGGTGTTGGGCAGTGTGCTGTCGCTGCCATTTAAATACACTGTATCATTTAGTAGGGAGGAAGGGTAAGTGGCTCCAGGGTCAAGGGCAAACAGCCAGCCATGGAAGGGCTGAGCTGCACATGGAGGTCTCCTGCCTCCTAATCGGTGGGGCCCATGGGAGGCACAGCAAGGAAGTAGGGCACAAAGCAAATCCCAAAGGCACACATCAGGATTTACAAAGAGGGCATATTAAGGCTAGGACTTTCTTTACAACAGGATTTCAGGATGATACCTTGAAAAGCATAAGCTCTTCTATTAATTTTTAAATTTTTCTGACCCAGTCCTGCAGAAAGTCACCGGTTGCGTGAAGCAGACCCACCAGGGTTTCTGGGAACCCAGACATCCCAGTCGGCGCCAGGGAGGCACTGAGGGTCCTCAGCCCCGAGGAGCACCATCTGGATCCCCTCCAGGCCCTGCAACTCCCCGCTGGTGTGTGTGACCAGGTCCTTGGTCCTACTTGCTTGGAGCTCACCTGGGAGGGACCCCAGGACTGGGGAGACCACAGGGCATACTTGGCTCCAGCAGGCACAGGATTCGGGCTGAGGTTGAGGGCTGCGTTTTGCATTTGCCTCAACGCTTGGGTGGTCTTCAGCGCTGGTGCCAAAGAGCACATATTGTAGCAATTTACCGAGAGACCACAGAAGTGGGTAAAGCGGCAAAGCCTGGAGTGGGCTTGGAGCTGGGCCCCACCCCCCACCCCTGCCAGCCACGTCTTCCACCCAGAGGGAGAAGCGGTGCCTCTGGCCGCGCACGGAGCTCCTTCCAGAGCCTCGTTCTCCTGCTGGACATCCCATTACCCTTTACTCCCCTCTCTGAGCCTCTGTTTCACTCCGATACAAAAATAGGGGCGTCTGGGTGGCTCAGTCATTTAAATGTCTGACTCGATCTCGGCTCAGATCTTTATCTCAGGGTCATAAGTTCAAGCCCCACTTTGGGCTCCATGCTGGGCATGGAGCCTACTAAAAAAAAAAAAAAAAATAGGGCAGGGACCCCTGGGTGGCTCAGTCAGTTGAATGTCTACCTTCAGCTCAGGCCATGATGCTGGGATCCTGGGATCAAGTCGTGCTTCAGAGTCCTTGCTTCTCCCTCTGCCTGCCGCTCCCCCTGCTTGTGTTCTCTTTCTCCCTGACAAATAAATAAATAAAATCTTTTTTTAAAAAATAGGGCTAACAATGTCCACCCCTTCGGTCTGGCGTGAGGGCGAGATGGGGCCTGTTCCAGCACTCGTGGTAGTGGAGGGCGTGGTGGAGCCGGAAACTTTTGGGACCCACGAGGCTGAGAGGGTGCCCAGTCCAGGTCTGAAGCTTTTACATTGAGCAGATGCACCATTCCAGACCCTTCTGGAGACACGGAGACGGAGAAGACCCAGCCCCAGCTGTCACGGCCCTCACACGAGGTCGGGTTTTTGTTTTCTTTCAACTTGGAATGGCCAAGGGCACGGCAGCAGTGATGCGAGGGGTGACTGCACACGAGGTGGCTGGGACAGCGGCTGAAGGAACCTGGGGCCCAGGTCGGAGTCAGCCTGGAGTCGGCCCAGCGGCTCTGCCTGTGCCGGCCCCATGCCTGCCTGCACACAGCCGGCTGTCGTCGCATCGTCTCTGAACTATCGTGCATCGGATGCCAATTATCGTCTGCCCCCCAAAGCAGGCATCATTCACCCTGTTCAGAGACAAGGAGGTCGCTCTGCGGACAGGCCACAGGTGCGAGCGTCAGAGCCAAGCGGCTGTGTGCCTTCATTTCCTCATGCACAAAATGAAAAACAGGACGAGGTCCCTCCCAGGTTCCTTTAAGAAGGGTCACATCCATTTTTCACTGCTTAGCACGCACAGTATCTGGCCCATAACTGTGGTTATCGCGAAGTAATAATATCTCGATATTCAAGTCACTTTCAGATGTTCTAGATAGTCAAGGTAATGCTAGATATTTAAGATAATAATTAAGTATCCAAAATACCGAGGATGCTTGACGCACAGTAGCTTTTTGGCCATCACCCCCACCAGCTCCAGTCCCCCTTGAACTCTGTGTCCCCAGCACTTGGCACAAAGTGAGCACCTAAAGACATGAGGGGGTGGAATGAGGGCCCTGAGGTGACAGGTGTCCTCTGGGCCAGTGAGTTCATCAGGGTGCATCCTTTCGGGGACACGAGCATGGTGCTCCCCCTGACACACACACACACACACACACACACCCCATTAACCTCTTAGCAGTCCGCGGGTTCTAGGAGGACATGCTGGCACGGCAGCCCACGACTCCTGGGCCATGGCGCCATCGCTCTCCGGGACTGTTTCTGAGAAGAGCTGAGCCCTGACAGCTGGGGCCAGCGCTCCCCCAGCTGCCTGCCTCCCCCCAGGCTCCACACCTGCTTCTCCTTCGCCTGCTCGTGCCCGAGGGAGCCAGGCCCAGATCTCCCCTGCGCCCGAGCTCCTGCTTTCCCAGCCAAAGCAGCCTCACTCCTGAGTTGAAAGGATCCCAGGAAGAACTCTAACCTGAACACGAACATCTCCAAGAATGTTTTTAATGGACTTATGCTTTCATATGGCAGCGGCACAACACACAGACAGAAATAGTTACTGTGAAACATTTCCCTTCCAGCTCCCCTGTCCAAGGAGATGTTTATCTTCATCAAAAATGCCTTTGTTTTGGAAGAGATGACAGCAACACCGGGGCCAGTCGGCCTCCACCTATCCTAGGAGAGGGGACCCTCTGTGTCCCCTACCAGCGGCCATTGGAGCCCAGCCACCCCATCCACACACAGGGAACCAGACGCCCCCAAATGGGAGTGATCCCCCCCATCAGGAAAGAAACCAGCTGCTCATTCTCCTTTGATTTCCCCCTTTCAGAGACTGATTAGCTATCCTGGAAGTCTGGAATAACAGACCAGTGCTGTTGTTGCCAGACGATGGGATTCTTTTCCCTCACTGGTTGGAATCAGGGTCTTGTTTCAATGTAACACATTGAGTTTTCCTTCAATTCAAATCAACAAACATGTGCTAAAGGCCAGCTACAGGCCAGGAACGTGAGCTAGGTGCTCGGGCAGCAGGGGTGCAGCCCTACGAACGTCCCTTCCAGCACGCCTGACCCAGGGGCTTGCCTGCCCTGTGTGGCTCATGACCGTCCCGAACTCCTTCCCGGGATCCTAGAGTTGGTTAAAGGCACTGTTTACTCAGGTGCCTCCCCTTGCACCCGGGCAATCACCTCAACCCCCTGGTCTCCTTCAGCAACGAGTTCAAATGATTCCGACCGCTACATGACCTAATCTATCGTTCTCCGTGGGGCCCTTGATGCTGCCATCCTGTTCACCTTTAATGATTTCTACCCAGACTGGTGCCAGAAGCCCACCCTTGGATCCCGCAGTGTCTTCGTTTCTAAACCATCTTTTCCCAACATGACCCATCTGACCCAACCCAGCATGTTTGACGGGTGCCCGCTCCCTCTCATATGAAATTCTTGCTTTTGATTTCCCAAGGCCCTTCTCAGACTGAGTTCAGCTTAACTCCCCTCTTGTCCGCAATTACTCCTCCACCCCAACCACATTCCTGCAGGTGCTCAACCACAAGGAACCCCCGGAAGCTGCCCTAACATGGCTTCTGACTCCCTGTCCATTATCTGCCGTCCGGTAGCGGGAGGGAGCCAGGAGGGGGTCATTTTAACAGACTACCTGGTTGCACCTTGGCCCTGTTACCCTCACGCCAGCATCTCTGCTCAAGGTGGCCACGTAGTCCCTGTGGAAGGGGGCTCGTGGGTGCCCAGGGATGTTGGAAGGGATGAGGGAACTCTGGGATTGGGGGCTGGGGTGTGGGAAGGAGGCTAAACTGAGTCTCCAGGCGCAGAGCGATACTGCCGCTCGCTGGCCGGGGGATGGCAGTAGGACCCCCATTGTCCCCTGGGGATCCACACAGACCAGCTCCATGCTGCCCTGGTTCCACAGACCCTGGCTGAATTATTTATAGACAATGCACCCTTCCCTGTCCACACTGCAGTCACTTTCCACCGGCCCCAGGAGTGCACTACTGACTGGCTTCTCCTCTGGGTACAAGTGGATGAACTCAGTGCATGTGGGAGAACTGGGTCTGGGTGGAGAATAATTCACCAACTAACCCTCCAATATGACCTGCTTCCTGAATGCTGCTTCTCCCAGGGGGGCCTCCACTGCCTCCTTTAACGGGCAAAGCCCTTCATGGCGCAAGACCAAGTTCATAGGCCACCTCCTGTGTAAATCTTGCCGTGTCGAGCCCAGGAGGATTTCCTTCTTACCTCAGCCATGATCCCAGGACATATTTCTCATACCGCTGTTATCCAGTGACAGTTGTTTAGCTCCATGTGTTTCCTTGCTCCTGGTCAAGGCCCCATGGAGATAGAGACACACAGGCCACTGGGTGTGGGAGGCAGTCTGTGACCCAGCTCTGTCCCCCATTCAGGAAACTTCCTTCTCTCTCCCTCCTGCCCGGCAGGGATGGAAAGTCATCCATTTCCTTTATGAGCCACATTATGCAGCAGAATGCAGTCGGCTTTGCGGCCTAAATTATTTTCCGGAACGCCATTAAGGGATCATGAAAGAATGCCTACTAGCCAAACATCTATTTTGAGTGAAGAGGAGAAGAAGGCCACCCCGTCCTTGCCATTATTGTCTCTTTCCAGCCACTGGGCTCCTCAAAGGCTGAGCCTTCTATGCCACATCAGCGTGTGCCTTTGTCCCCAGCTGGGACTGTGTCGCAAGGAACAATCCAGACATCTCACAGGGCTGGAGAGTTCTTATTTTTGCTGCCAGTCTGTTGCAATATTTAGCAAGGAGGCTGGGGAAGTTATTCAATTGTGTGGCTTTCATATTATAATAATAACTAACATGAGCTAGCTTGCACAGAGGGCTTAGATGTGCCACATGAGGCTTGAGCAATGCCCGGCTGTGCTTTAGAACAGTCCCATGATCTGCACAGTTTTATCACTCGCATTTCACCGACAAGGACACCGTGGTGCACGATGTCGAAGCAAGGTGCTATACGTCAGACCACTAGTGAACACTACACTCAGGACTTGTATCAGATTTGTGCGTCTGCAAAGCCTAGACCCACAGCCCTACAATGTGCACTGATGGCTTGAACCAGCTCGTACTGGCCCCACAGACGGCTGACCACACGTGTCTTTTCCCAAGTCCCAGTTCAGCAATGCACGTTGGTAGCTTGAGCTTGGCCGCAGCCAGAATACCAACACCATAGAAACTGGCAAGCGCTACAAATCAAGGCGTCTTTTCTTCTGGAGATCCAGCGATCAAACATTTACCAGCACACCATTAAATGTGTGGCCTCCTGCTAGGGAGGAAGAAAAAGAAGGAAGAGGAGGAAAGGTGGAGGAAATTCTGTTTTTTTCTGAGGCTGTAAGTCTACTGACCTGCTTAGAGAGAGCATCTGGAATATGGTCAGCTCAGAAGGAGAGCTTAGAAAGGAGGTGAGGGTCTCTCAATTTCATACCTCCAATGCTCTCTGGCTCCAAATCCCAAGGATTGGTTCCTCACCTGAGTCAGGAGCCTACATGTGCCCTGTTCTTGGGAGCTGACAGCTAGAGGCTGAAATCCTTATGCCGAAGTTCTGTTCTTCCAGCTGGAGCCGTGGGACATGCGGGTCTGTGGGTGGGGCTCCGGGCAGCACCTGGAGAAGGGGGACAAGCAGGAGGAGATCTGGGGGAGCGTCTGGGTCAGGAAAGCCTCTCCCTCAAAGGCTTTCAGCCTGGCTAGCCAGGAGAAGTGGGGCACCTGGCCAGAGGAAGCTGCGTCACGCCCCAGGGAGACATGGGCTGGGCTCCGGGTGTGGCCCCCAGTGGGGCAGCAGCCAGGTAAAGGTGGAAGACCCAGCGTGAGGCTAATTTCTTCTTAGCTAGATGACGACTAGCTAATCTATAACCTTTACAGTTCAGGGCTGAGAAAGAAGAGTAGTAGCCATGGGGATAGCCTCTAGAACCAGACTGTTGGTGTCCAAATCCTGAAAGTTCCACAACTTCTAGCTAGGGGGTATTAGGTAAGTGGATCCATGACCCTTGGGCCTCAGATGTCTACCCGCAAAAATCAATCAATCAATCACTCAATCAATCAATTAATAAGTAAGTATGTATGTATGTGTGTATTCTGTTTGCTCGCACTTGGGCAATTCTATGTACCAGGCATTTGCATTATTTTAATTCATTGAACCCTCATAGCTATCTGACTTTATTATCATTATCCCCAGTTTTCAGATAAGAAAGTTATCTGAAAGGCACAGAAGTTCACACAGCTTGAATAACAGAGCAAGAATCCAAATCCAGGCAGTCTAGCACCAGACTCCGGGAACATAACCCCTACTCTACTGCCCAGCTTGATAATAAGGGACTGTAACTGTGTCTATCCCGTAAAGGTATCATGAGCATTAAGAGAATTAACATATGTACAGTACTAAGGAAAGCAGCTGGCCTTTGTTCCTTCCTTCCTCAGTGAGGACAGACAGCCAGATATGCTCGTTGATTGGCAAATATTTATCGAGGGCCTCCGTCGTTCAGAGCCCTGAGATAGGCACTTGATAGAGGATATCGAGAGGCAGAAGACAGAATCTGGCTTCTAGGAGCTCGCCATCCGCTGGGCACCACACACAGGCAAGGGGGGAATCACGGTGGAATGGAGCTCGTGCAACATGGACAGAAGGATGGGCCTGGGGGCAGGGGTGAGGTGGGACCTGCTGTAAAGGAGGATGGGCTTGTGGCAAGCTCACTACAGAGGTGATCCCTGAGGCAGGCCTTGAACAGAACTCACCAGGGATGAAGGAAGAGGAAGAGCGGGAAGTTCAGACAGCAGGACTGAGCTGTGCAGGTGAAGTCAGTGGAGTGAACGATTAGTGACTCGTGTGTTTTGGGAAGTGCGGCAGCCTGCTGTGCCTGGAGCAGGGAGTGCTTCGAGGTCGGGTCTGGGAGGAGGTGGAAGGAGGCTGGTGAGGACATAAGCTGGCCAGGTCGAGCCATATTTGCCTTATTTTCCATGCTAAGCATACTGGACTTCGTTCTGAGAGCAAAGAGAGGCTTGAAATTCTTAAGAGAGGTTAAGGCACAATAGGATTAGTATTTTAGGCGCATCCTGTAGGTGGACCTGTGGGGACAGACGGGGACACTCTCAGAAGAGTGTGGAAGAAAGGATTCAGGCATGCAGACCATGCGAGGACAGGGCGTGGAGAGTGCAAACCCTGTCCCTGTCCTTGCCCTCACCCTTAACTGCTGAGGCTAACCAACATTAACAGCTCGGTGTATATCCTTCTTGACTGCCTTACACTTTGGTTTATGTGTGCGTGGATGTATTCCAGTGACTTTAAATGAGAAAGTGTGTGTGACTATATCTAAAGATCAGATGTGTCTGTGGCTCGCGGACACATGCAGGTCCTGGGATTAGTTCGTGGAGGGCAGACACTTGGGCAGCAGCAAGACCCCCAGACTAGGGCTCCGATGCCTTGGATTCTGAGCAGGACTTTGGCTTTTCCTGATTGCGTTCATTGGGCAAGTTTCTTCTGCATTCTGGTTCTCTTGAGGTTGAACTGGAAGGTCTCTGAGATGGACTTTTGTCATTTTCCCACTCAGCATCTGCACACACTTCTCCTGGTAACTCCATGTCCATTTCTGCTTGGAACATCCCCTTCCCCACCCTTAAATGGTCTGAGAGGAGGTAGGTTCAGCCCTTGGCTCTAGGGTTGGACTGGACTCTGGGGTCAGACCTCACCAGTCAGGATGCCCAAATCCTCCAGCCCCTGTGATTGGCCTTGTGGTCTCCCCACATGATTTGGCCTCATAATCTCTTCAGCAGAGTAGACAGATTTATTTATGCTTCATCTCATGCAAAAATAGAATTTCCTTCTATTGTTAATGCATTACAAGTTTATATCATGCATGTATGGTAAATTTTGTCCAATATTTGTTTCTATGTCCATGGCGAGGATCATATGGCATATAGACTGGATATTGGCATCCTCCTAATATCCATATGTTGAAGCCCTAACACCCAGGGTGATTTTATTTAGAGATGGGGTCTCTAAGGGTTTAATTAAGGTTAAATGAGGTAACAAGGGTGGGGCCCTGATCCAATGAGATTAGTGTCCTTATAAAAAGAGACACGGGAAAGCTCACTCTCTCTTTCCCCGTGTGACCCCACCAAGGAGAGGTCATATGAGGACATAAGAGAAGGTAACCCATCTCCAAGCCAGGAAGAAAACCCTCACCAGAAACCAAATCAGCCAAGAACCTTGGTCTTAGACTTGTAGCCTCTAGAATTGTGAGAAAGTAAGTTTCCATTGCGTAAGCTTCCCAATTCATGGTATCTTGTTATGGCAGTCCAGACAAGTAACACATGGTTTTTACTTTTAAGTCTTTTAACATGGTGAAATAATTATTTGATCCATGTTAAACCAGCTTTGCATTCCTGGCATAAATTCTACTTGGTGAGGATATATCATCCTCTTTCTACATGGGTGGCGTGTATTTTCTAACTTTCGTTAAGGATCTTTGCATCTAGGTTCATGAGGGATATTGATTTGTAGTTTCCTCTGTTGGTAATGACATTGTCTTGTTTTAGCATCAGGATAATACTGACCTCATCTAAGGACTTTCTCAATCACAATAGTAGTAGTAGCCAGAGAACCAACATATTCTTGAGCCAGTTTCTAGAGTCCCAGTTCCACAGAACAACATAAAGAATGTCGGGAGGCTATAGCATTGCATTGCATTATAGGAGAGGAACCCAGAGCTCAGGGAACCTGACTATTTTATTTTCCATAGTCATTATTAGATTTATTTGTATATATATTTTTTTATTAAGATATAATGTATTATTTGTTTCAGGGGTATAGGTCTATGATTCATCAGTCTTACACAATTCACAGTGCTCACCATAGCATGTACCCTCCCAATGTCCATAACCCAGCCACCCTATCTCTCCTATGCCCCCTCCACTCCAGCAATCCTCAGTTTGTTTCCTGAAATTAAGAGTCTCTTATGGTTTGTCTCCCTCTCCAATTTTGTCTTGTTACATTTTTTTCTTCCTTCCCCTCTGATCCTCTGTCTTGTTTCTCAAATTCCTCATATCAGTGAGATCATATGATAATTGTCTTTCTCTGATTGACTTATTCCACTTAGTATAATACCCTCTAGTTCCATCCATGTGATTGCAAATGGCAAGAGTCTGGGGTTTTCTTGATGTCTGCATAATATTCCATTGTACATATGTACAACATCTTCTTTATCCATTCATCGGTTGATAAACATCTGGGCTCTTTCCATAGTTTGGCTATTATGAACCCGATTCTTTTAAAATGGACAGAAAAGACATATGTTCTTTGCTCCAGAGAAAGATATTATCTTGATCATCCAGAGCTGTAACCAAACTTGTCCTTCGCTCTAGAAAGATATACTCTATCTTCCAAGATGGTTTGTTTTTATTTTTTTTAAGATTTTATTTATTTATTTGACAGAGGGAGAGAGATCACAAGTAGGCAGAGACTCAGGCAGAGACGCAGGCAGAGAGAGAGAGGGGGAAGCAGGCTCCCTGCTGAGCAGAGAGCTCTATGTGGGGCTTGATCCCAGGACCCTGAGATCATGACCTGAGCTGAAGGCAGAGGCTTTAACCCAGTGAGCCACACAGGTGCCCCAATGGTTTGCTTTTAAAAAAAAAACATCTTTGAGGGGCGCCTGGGTGGCTCAGACGGTTAAGCATTGTCTGCCTTCAGCTCAGGTCATGATCTCAGTGTCCTGGGATCAAGCTTGGAATTGGGCTTCCTGCTCAGTGGGCAGCCTACTTCTCCCTCTCCTTTTGCTCCCAACCCCCTCTGCTCATGCGTGATCTCTCTCTTTCTCTCTCTATCAAATAAATAAACAAAATCTTTTAAAAAAATCTTTGAAAAGATAGTCCAGTATAAAAGCAATCAGTGCCTCTGCTTATAAGACATGCAGAAGCATTAGAACTGTTTTCCAACAAACTGTTAGAAGTTACAGTTCTTGTCACATCACTGTAGATTCATGGGGTGACATTTTAGAGGAAAAGGAGCATGCTTCACTTTTGTTCATTATTGACATTCTCTGTGTTAAGTTTCTTAATGTTCTTTAATATATAATTATCAGAATCTTAATAGGATAGCAATAGTTAGTATTAGCAATACTGGGGGCACCTGAGTGGCTCAGTCAGTTAAACATCTGACTCTTGATTTCAGCTCAGGTCATGATCTCAGGGTCATGGGATCAAGCCTCATGTTGGGTTCCATGCTCAACATGGAGTCTGCTTGTCCCCCTCCCTCTGTTCCTCCTCCCTCTCTGTCTCAAATAAGTAAACAAATAAATAAGACCTTTTAAAAAATATAAAAATAAAAAATAAATATTAACAATACTGAATTTTGAACAATATACCCACTGCAGAGCTATTGAGCCACAGCTGTTGTTATTGGGATTAATCACCGTAAAGCTGTGGTGAAGAAATATTGAAATAGGGAGCAGGGAAGCTGAAATAAAGCCCTGACTGAAGCATTTAAAAACTGAAAGACAAACCTTAGAGGATATAGTCAATCCCATAAACAAATCTGCAAGACCAGCTAAGCCCTATGGTGTTTCATCTTATATATACATAGATTGGTGTTCAGCCAGAGACTGAAGGGAACTCTTAGACATATTTCTGGAACTCTTTCTTTGCATAGACTTCTCCTCTCCAGAAACATGTCCCACAGATTCTCGCTGACTTGGCATCCTCAAACTCCAACTTTGTCTTCTCAACTCAGCAGGATCCCAGCCTCTCTTTGTGCTGCCTTTTCCTATACTGTGTCCTAAAAACTGTCTTTCTCCTACAATCTGCACAAAAGCATGGGCTCACTTCTGTTGCTTTCTGTCTCTTGGAGATCGCATTCCTACATTGCCTACATATAATGTCTGGAAACATTGTTTTCTATATTTTACCTTAATTTATAGTCATTTACAGTGGAAGAATAGTTTCTGTTCATTATTTGAAAGAAAGCCTCAACATATTGTTGAATAAATGATTGAATGAGTGAATAGCTATGACTCAGTCATTACTCATCATTGAAGCAATCAGTGTAGCAAGGGAAATAGAAAACTTTGGTTGGAAAGCCCTAAGTCATGTGACCACTCCAGGGGCTGGGATAAATTCAACTCAACCTAAACCTCACCTGAAACACATTAGCTGAGGATATCCCTAAAATTAGCTGAGTACTTCCCAAAGGAAAATTTTACTATAATTCCCAAGAGAAGGGGGAAGGGATATTGGGGAGAAAAAACAGCATATCCATTACAAATATCTATAAATGTCTAGTCAACTTCCCTGCAACAACCCAACAGTCATCCAAAATCTTCTTGGATTCTTGCAGTGATAGGAGCTCAGCACTTCTAGCGGCCGGCCACTTCACCCATGGTCAGTCTCGATCCTTACAAAGCTCCTCCTCATATTGAACCAGTCTACCTCTTCCTCCTATCTACCCCCTATTATCCTAATTTTGCCATCTTGAGCCACAACACATCACATCTCCTTTCTACATAGTAGTTCTTCAAATATTTGGATCATGTAGAATGATGGACAATGGTGTGCAGGAATGAAATTAAATTACACCTAAAACACTGGAGTAGAGTCTATAGATCAACGGTCTGAGAGAGCCGTTGGTTATGTCAATGTTAAATGGATAGAAATCATTGTTTAATTCACCATTCGAATGAGAACGTATTGGTTATGAACATAGACTTTGAACTTGGGAGTCAAATCCTGGTCCTGTCATTTACAGACTGCGTGTCATTGGAAAATTTACTATTATCTTAGTTTCTTCATTTGTATAAAAAAAGTAATAATGGCTTCCTACTTATGAGGATTCAATAAGATAATATTGGTAAGGTGCATATTTTAGGGCCTATTGAACAATAAACATTAATGACATGGTAGCTGTTAGAATAACAGTTCTCTTGGAAAAATTAGTCTATTAATTTAGCGCAAGCCCTGTGCTGGGAACTAGAATGAGGGATGGATAAGATGTCTCATTGTCCTCTAGGACCACCAACATTAATATGATGGGCTAAATATGAGACTAACAATAAAAACAACATGCGAAGGACACAGAGACAAGAACATTCTACAGAGCTGGACCTTGGAGAATCGGTAGCTTTCCATATGGCCTTATGGAAAGGTGGAAGTGAAGGAACATTAAAGACAGAAGCAATTTTAAGAGCACATTCACAGAGCTGCTATAGCCATTCTAACACAGACCCCAAATTCTTTGTCACACCTCCCGCATAGAGATGGAGTCTGAGCTCTGTGAGTGCATAAGCCAACAGAATACAGTAGAAGTGCAACTGAGTTGTTCCAAGCCCAGGCTTCTGTGTTTTGTGTCTTTGAACACTCACTCTTGGAACCAACTTAGCACTCGGTGAAGAAACCAGGTCACCACATGGAGAGGCCATGGATGAGGCCTTCGACTGCCAGCGCCACGTGTGAATCATCCCAGAAGTGGATCCTCTAGTGGAACCCAGCGGAGGCTGCAGGGAACCGAGCGGGGCCTTCCCCGCTGAGCCCTGCCCAAACTGCAGATTCCTGAGCTACATAAATGATGGTTGCTGTTTTAAACCCTCAAGCTTTGCCATGGTTTGCTCTGCAGTGATACAAAACCAGAGCAGTGGAGAAAGTTGGCAGAACATGTTTATCGGCTGGTGACTACTCTGATCTTGGAGTAAGCAGAAGATACAAAGCAGAGAGTGGCAGAAGAGGCCTTTGAGACGCTGTTCCATGTGGAAGAAGATGAGAACTTCTGCAGGTTAGAGCATGTGGATACACGGCCATGAAGACCAAGTGGCAAGTGGCGATTCCAAACCATCTCCACTGCAGTATTGTCCATGCAATAGTCCATGAAGAAAACATTCTATGATCATGTAAATTCCGTAGTCACAAACAAAACATATTAATACACCGAAGACTCGTTCCAAATATATTTTGCCACCCACATATGCTTTGGTTTCTGTGGGAGCCTATTAGCATAGTGTAGTTAGTAGTGGTTTCTGTGGGACCCACTTTGAGAAACTCTGCTCTGTCCCCTCTATCTGAGAGGGTGGAACGTTTCAGAACTCATCTCATCTTCACTATTATGGGGAGATCCTAAATGCTCCAAAGGGTTAATAAAAGTTGCCCTCCTGGCCTACTTCGCCTTGGGAGAATCTGATTCAGAGGTACCAGGCATAGTCATACCCAAGAACTCAGGGAAAAAGGGTTTATGTTTTCCAAGAACCAAATCAACGCCAGCAACACTTTGACTTCAAAACTTCCACACCTTTCATGAAGACTTGTCAGGCACAATCTGTTTACTGGCTCGTATGTCCCAGGCTAAACAACCCCTATAAATACTTGTGCTTCATCTGTTTCCCTTATTTGGACCAGGTGGGTTTTCCAAAATTTCTGTATAACAGACCTCTACTAGTTTCTCGTAGGTTCTGGACATACAGGATCACATCTGCAACCTCAGAAAAGGTCATTTTTGGTGGACACAATGGAGGGGGGCAAGGGAGGGGGGCAAGGGGCAAGGGGAAGCAACCGGGGGGGGGGGGCAGCCATATGTGGTGCCCATTCATTCAACAAATTGTTACCGAGCCCTGGATTTGGCACAGAGCACAGGAAACAAGACAGACGAAGACAAAGGTCCTGACCTGATGAGGCTTACAGTCTGGAGCTGAAAACAGGTGAAATCAAAGGAAGACACAATTATACATGCAATAATCACAGACTGTGGCAAGTGCGCCATCGGAAACCAACGAGGTGCCAAAATGGAGATAATGGGAAGCTGGGGTCTATTTTAGAACTTGTGGTCAGGGAAGATGAATTTGTAGAAGTGATCAGTGAAGATGAGGAGGGGAAAGAACATCCCAGGTAGCAACAGACTTTAGCATCTGTAGGTTCATCAGGCCAGCTGTCCAAACCCTATGAGGTCCTACCAAAGGCCCGTTTGGATGAATGCTCTTGGTAGGGAGCTAACCACCCATTATTGAGGACCATGTTTCCAGTTCTAGTGTAGTGTTGTCATAAACTGGATCCCCAGCAGATCCCAACACAAACATTCATATGAATGGGATTTGCCAGAAAGTGTTTCCAGGAAAAAGCAATAGGGGTTGGTGGCATGGGAAGGGAACAGAAGGAAGCCCAGCAAGGACTCAATATCAAGCAAAGTCTTGCATTGACTTGGCATCAATCCCATGGGGGGAGCGAGTCTTTAAAGACAGCATAGGTCACACCTGAGTTGTCCCAACCAGGGGACAAGGGCACTGGAGTCTTTATCCCTCTGCAGCTTTCAGCACTGGTCAGAAACTGCCTCCCAGGGTGTGTAAATTCCCAGGCACTCGTGGTCTTTGCAGGGCACAGGCCAGGCAGTTTCCAGCAGCCCGAAGCCGCCTCGATGACAAAGAGATGCAGGAGCAAGCTGGCAGAGCTGAGATGTCCCTGTCTTCAGCATGTCACAGACATCTCCTGCAACCAGTGTACTTATCTATTTGTTTCAACTACACTGCCAGTGTTTACTGAAGTCACTCCTGCCTGCTGGGAGGTGGTCGATATCTGGTTGAACCTCTGGGTATCGCCTTCTCAACCTCAATTCCTCAGTCTCAGAATTAGGGTCATTATGAAAGCACTGAGCATTCTTAGCTTGAGCTAGGAAAAGATCATCCTCATCAGAGTTGTTAACAGACCTGGAGCAATATCCTGTCTAATGCAGCAGAAGACTGTTTATCTGGGAGTCCACATTCAAGAAGAATCCAGACTATATAACTAGTCTACATAGAATTTTAAAAACACCATCCATTTTAAAAATTGTGCTAGCGGGATCGCTGAAAAACAATTGGCCGCAGTTCACAGCACTGGGCTGCAAATGCTAGGTACATACCCAGCAGCTGATTAGAGCAATTGGAGGGCATCAGGGAGGTTGGAAATAAATGATCATGGATTAGACACACTTCTCTTTCTCATAATGGATCTTGGCGATTGTTCTCAGTCCTTTATTTATCTATTTTGGCAACTTCAATGTCTATCATTAATCTTTATAGGACCTAAGATATCTAAACTTCAGAGATATTATTAATCCAGAAATAAATCAGGTAAATTCTCTCCTACCAAAGTTGTTCCCAATGGCAAATCTCAACGCAATGTGGTTTTCACCCCAAACTAGAGAGCAAATCCTTTTCTATAACAAAGTTCTCTAGGATTTCCAGGTATATAAGACCTTATAGGGGAGTACAAAGGGGGGGTTAGATTTACAGAATAAGGATAGAACAAGACAATCTACTTTGCCCAGCACGAAGCTAGGCAGAGAGAGGAAAGGGGGAGAAAATTCAGTAAGAACCCTACCCCATAGACCTTAGCCTATGAAGAAAAGTATCTAAAAAACCAATGACAATAAACAGCAGCGCATTTTGCATGAAATGGGAGATATGGGGAGCAGGGGACAGAGGCCTCTTTCCTCTTCTATGTAGAAGAGCCAAGGAGAAAAGCTTGGACCCAAGTCACAGTTAACCAAGGGAACAGAGTGGGATCAGCATTTCCATTAGAGGGAACAGCAAAGCAAAGGCTAAATGTCAAGAGACCAAGATGATGGGGGAGGGCAGCTTGAGGACTGGTCACCTGTGTCCAGAGAGGAGAATGCACATGGTGGAAGGAGGTTGGAACAGGTGGCACCAGAAGGTAGGCAAAGTTCAGTTCTTCAAGGCCTGTGATGAAAAAATATTCTGGAGGTAATAAGGAGCCTTTGCAGAGTTAATTTTAGATGAATATTTTGGGAGAAAGCTTCCCTATCTTTATATTTCAACAAACATAGATATCATAGAGACTAGGAAAAAATTCACTTGATTTTTAAAGATAAAAACTGACAATAAATTTACACCATCACGTGGCCTGTAGCTGGCCTCTGCCCCAGGGACATTTTCATGGAAAGGTTTAAGACGCACTGCTTGAAAGTTAATTAGTTCTCCTAAAGGGAAAGAACTGTCAGGAAATCAAGGAATTTGGAAATCCGATTCCCGGAAGATAGAGGCCATACGCGAAATGTTTCTCTGAGGCTTTACACTTTGATCTCAGGTGGTTTCTTGAACAAGCACTCTGGTTCCCAAGTAGGAAAGCCAAATCCTGAGAAATCCTACACATTTTTGTACAAGTCAAGCACACTTTTAATTACTAACACCCACTAGTGTACTATGATCGAGGCGCAACCTGTCTGAAAAAGAAATACAACAGGATGGGGATTCCTCAAAAAGTTAAAAATACAACCACCCAACAATCCATCAACTGCACTACTAGGTATTTACCCAAAGGATGCAAACATACTGATTCGAAGGGGTACATGCGCCCTGATGTTTATAGTAGCATTGTCTACAATAGTCAAACTATGGAAAGAGCCCAGCTATCCATCGAAAGACGAATGGATAAAGAAGATGTGGCATATATATACACAATGGAATATTACTCAGCCATAAAAAGAATGAAATCTTGCCAATTGCAATGACATGGATGGAGCTAGAGGGTATTATGCTAAGAGAAACGCATCAGTCAGAAAAGACAAATACTGTATGATCTCGCTCATGTGGAATCAAGAAACAAAACAAATGAACACATGAAGGGGGGGAAAAGGGAAGCCAACCAAGAAGGAGTTTGTTCTCTATAGTAAGAGAGAGAGATCAAACTGAGAACAACTGAGGGTTGATGGAGGGAGGTGGGCAGGGGGATGGGCTCGATGGGGAATGGATATTAAGGAGGGCCCTTGCTATGATGAGCACAGGGTGTTATATGTAAGTGATGAATCACTGAGTCCTACCCCTGAAACTAATGTTGCACTGTATGTTAACTAGCTGGAATTTAAATAAAAATTTGGAGGAGAAAAAAGTACTATAACTACTTTGCATGTTAAAAGTAAAAATGAAGGTGCACTCACTTTTTCAGTAGGTATTTATTAAGCTCCTACTGTGTACCTGGCACTGTTCTGGGCACTTGGAATTCATCAGCGAGCAAAACGGACTAAACTGCTGTTTTTATATGGAGCTTATATTCATGCAGTTGATATTTTTTTCTTCTCTGACGCCAGGACAGGAGCCAGAGAAGATGACACACATCTATACCCACACTTTCATATATTTGTCTTTGAGATATTATTGTCTCGGATAAAATGAGTTTTAGAGCCTGTGAAACTATGCAGGATCTCTAAAAATACAAACGAAGTGGATTTTATTCTCAGCGTCATTTTTATCCTTCTAATTGGTTTCTAAACTCGCACTACGTGCTCTTCATGAAGTGCGAACACATCCAGTCACAGTATTTGAAAAGCAATGAACCATATACAATTAGCATCCAACAAGGATATGCTACTGCTGCCCCCCTCTCCCCAGCCCATGGGGGTCTCTCTGGTCCTGGATTGCTGGCAGAGGGGGACCCAGCCGGTATCTCCCCTGGACGGCTGCCTGGCCTTCTCTGCTCAGTGATGTGAAAGTGTTGGGATATTACAAGTAGACAGCAAGTTCCTTCAGAGAATGTGCCTTTCCAATTCTCACCTGGCTTCCAAACAGCCAAGCAGGGGCAAGCATTTTCTCCTCTGAATCTGGAAAACAGGGATTAATAGAAAGAACTGAAAACATCAGCATGATAATAATAATAATAAATAATAGTAACAACAGCCATGGAGACCTTCACAGCACTTCACTTTTATACAGCACTTTACAAATGACAATGGCTGCGTGTCTATCATTTTTTTTTTTTTTTTTACTTTCACTCCCAATCCTGTGCAGTGAGCTCCATGGGGATCACAAAAAATTATTACCCAGAGGCAGGTGGTATGGTGGTGGTAGTGCGGATTTGGTACAAGTTTATGGGGTCAATGCCAGTTTTTCAGACAAGATATTAGGTCTTGTGGTTATTTCTGGTCCTTTTTCTTTTTAGTTACACAACACATGTTCACTGTTGTATTTATAGTAAGCAAAAAGAAAAAAGAAATAAAATAGAACGATACTCTAGAGAAAACCACTGTTGATAAATAGCCTTTGAGATTCTTCCCCATCAAGTTATAAGTACGTGCATGTATATTCAAAGGGAAGGAGGATACCTACTCTTTTTAACTTGATTATCATTTTTTAAAAATAATATTTATTATTTTTATATTTTTACATTTTTTACATTTTACACACATTACATATTCTTACACTTTTATTGCCTAACAGTAGGGATTTTATTTATTTATATGACAGAGAGAGAGAAAGCACAAGCAGGTGAAGCAGCAGAGGGAGAGGGAAAAGCAGCCTTCCGTGGACCCCAGGATCATGACCTGAGCCAAAGGCAGACGCTTAACGGACTGAGTCCCCCAGTCCTTAACTTGATTATCATTTAATCAAGTTTATCATTTTATCAAATTTAAGAATGATAATCAGGATTATCATTGACATTTTCTACGACAAAAAATATAAATTTACATAATCGTTATCAGATACATTATATCGATGAACTACAATTTACTGGACGTTTACATTTTCAGGTTTTTGCTATTAGGTATATTGTTGCAACAGATATTGATGTTTATTACACCCGTCCAATTATCTATTTAGGACAATTTCTTGTAAGTGAAATCTCTAGGTCATGATTCTAGACCATAATTATGTGTGTGTGTGTGTGTGTCTTATCAGCTATATTGGATATATAGGAATTGAGCATCATATAAGACAGAAGCATGATACAAATATATATTTCTCTTGACTATTTATGAACATGCCCCTCCCTCCCATACCCAGGGCCTAACTGGATATTATTAACGTAAGATTTATATTTCCTTGGATGCCCTCCTTCCTTCCTTTCTTCCTGAATAATTCAGTTGAAAACCCATTTGGCAGTCCTGAGTAAGGAAGGTGGTCCCGTGGGATCAGAACTCCAGTGAGAAAAGCAGACAAGCAGGTGTCAGCCCAGTAAGATTGGAAGATGGGTTAGATCTGGGAGAAGGGGAACGAGTATGTCAATATTTGAGGATAACGCCTCTCACTATTGCAGAAGGGAGTTACAAATATAGGAAAGGACATGTGGTGTTAAATTCCAGACAGAGAGAAGTCACAATGAGCACACCTAGTGCCCAGATCTTGGTTTTAAAATAACATTTTCCATTCAATGGAACTAGGGCTCCTTAGAGAGCCCTTCCAGGGCTGGGTCTGAAGAAGTAGGAGATGAGACTGTCATAACTCACTGCGTTAGAAAATGCTCTAGGTGCTCAAAGAAGGATGGGGACACATCACAAGGACACAGGATCCAGAATGAATCCCACTGTCCAAATCTAGGTCGATTTGCACATTAAAAGTAAATAAGGGTAATAATGGATCAGGTATCATTGAATAAATTAAAAATTCATATCCCTGCATTGATGGAAATACATGAATAAATAAATGGAAAAAATGACACTGAAAAAATAAAATGAAAGTATTTGGGGGGGAAATCACATTAATTAAACACTGTAAAAAGAAAAACCTTTTGCTTTTATATTTTTTTAAGATTTTATTTATTTATTTCAGAGAGAGAGAGAGAGCAAGCAAGCATGGGCTAAGGGGAGGGGAGAGGGAGAAGCAGACTCCCCTGCTGAACAGAGGGCACTATGCGGGGCTTGGTCCCAGGACTCTGGGTAATGACCTGAGTCAAAGACAGATGCTTAATTGAGCCGTAAGTGCCCCCAAAAAGCTCTTGCTTTTAATAAAAGGCCAACTAATAAACATGGAAGGAATTATGGAATTAGAAAGTCACCATTTGGCAACAGTTACAGTAAAAATTCGGATAACCATTGATGGGTATTAACAGTAGGGGATATGAAATTGAATGAAAAGGATATTTACATAGACTTATAGTATCTCTCCACAAAAATACTGATTAATTCAAAGGGGAGAAGGGTAACTTTATAGTGATCATCATCGTGATGGAGTGATCAGAGTTAAAACACCAGTAATGGTTAAAAGCAGTATCCTTGCCACTCAGTGAGATGTGGCTGAGAGATCACAGTCACTTCTGTGAAATTCCTGCCAAAAGGCATAACCTGAATCCAATAATCAGGACACATCAGACAACCTCAAACTGAGGACATCCTATGGAATAAATGTCCTTTGTGTTTAAAAAGTGTTTCTTTTTAATATTATCATCCAAGAAGAGTCAATGAATCATAAGAATTCATAAGAATATCACCAGATATTCTAAGTGCATTTTCCACCATCAAAATTTTACAATGGACCTTGAACTTGGCCAGCATCTACCCCCATTACTAGTCTACTTTATTTCTCTTAGAATAATCACTACTATAAATTAAAATAAAAGAATGTCATATTTAAGGGGAAAAAAAAACCAATGCCAAAGTCATAAATGTCAAGGCAAACTGAGGAACTGTTTCACCTTGAAGGAGGCAGATGAGACACAACAACCAAGGGGGACGGTGATTCCAAACTAACCTCTGGCTACACAGGCATCACTGGGACATTGGGCAAATCTTGGGTGGATCCTGGGAGGAAGAAATGTGGGAGTTCTTTATGCTGTTGTTGCTACTTTTCTGTAAGTTTCAAAATATTTTTTTAATTTTAAATGAGTCATAAATAAGTAAACTATTCCACTGAAAAGTATTGAGGTCATACACCTTGAAAGAGATAGGGCACTTTATGATGTCTTCTGGAGTCTTTCCTGTTGTATTCATCCAAGCCAAAGTGTTCTCTTGCTGTTTCTTTGGAATTCTCTTTCAAAATAACCTCCTTTTAATATTTTCTCTGCCTTAGTATGGTTCCTTGAAAGATACCCATAAATGCCTCTAACTTTGGGCTTGACCTGCCTGATAGTCTTATGAGAGCTGATGCCAACTATGACCGGTACAAACCACACTAACTCCCACAGACTCTTTCCTGCCTCTTCACTTTCACCCAAACCAAAGACCTGTCATCCAGGAATTCATATTGCCACTCCTGGCAGTGGTAGGGGACGTGGACAAAAGATTGACTTATGGAGGCAATCTGCCCGGTTCTGGTGCACCCAATGTCTCATTTTAACCTCAGGAGCCTAAAATGGAGATACGTTATCATTTTCACTTTAGATATGGAGGAAGAGTGTCCTAGAGAGTTTAAAAATAACTTCTGGCTTAAGAAGCAGGTGGGGTGGGGATCAGATGAACTTAATAAAAATCAGCATGTTTATTTCCTCAGTGTGGTCAAGTGGATTGCTTCTCTTTGAAATCTGGCTCAGAAAATTCTGCAAGGAGTAATGGCTATCTTCATAAAAGTCAATGTCTTTATATAACCCAGCTGGTGCAGATTAACCATGGTTCTGTGGTTGATAATAACAGCTACAATTGCTTCAGCACCTACTATGCGTCAAGCACTCTGCTAGGAATGTTGATAAATTACCTCATTTGTAAAATCAGCTCTGAGGTGCTTGGCTGGCTCAGTCAGTGGAACATGCAACTCTTGATCTGGAGTCATGAGTTCGAGCCCCACATTGGGGGTAGAGATTACTTAAAAATAAAATTTTTAAAAATAATAAATAAGTATATAAAAATACAATCAGGCTTTTCTGATACGGTCTACATTTTTCCTCTCCTCTCATTTTTTCATATGATGATTTATTTGCTATTTCCTGATATTGAACCACCCTTGCATTCCTACAATACATCCTGCTTGGTTGTGGTATATTCTTCATTCTATATGTGCTAGATTTTATTCCCTAACAATAGATTTTTAGTTCTTGCCTCCATATTTATAACTGAGATTTCCTTTTCATATACTATCATTCTATTAATGTAATGTTGGCTTTTACCTGAGTTACTTTCCTACTTACAACAACACTATAAGGTATATATTCTTATATTATAAATAAGGAAACTGAGCTCAGAGAAATGAAGTAACTTGTCCAAGGTCCACACAACTAGTGTGGCTGCAATTTTCATGTCTCCTTTCACATTGGACAGGCTCTGGTTCACATCCATCCTTCACCTTCCAGACACAGAAAGAATGCCACACCCAGAGACAGTGCCATGTGCTGTTCTAGGTACCCAGAGATGGAGAGCTGGCCCAATTCTGCCTCTCAGGTAAGAAAAGTGGGTAGGTTACCTTCCTTTCTGGTCCTTGGTTTTCTCTTCTATAAACTGAAAGGTTTGATAGAGACGATCACTATGATTCTTTCTAGCTCTCTAAGTCCTCTCTCTAGACTTGTTTTGTTAGAGAGTCTTAGCCACTAGCCATCCCCACACTACCACCAATTTCCACTGTGGGGATGGAAACATAGCATGTGGTAAGTGTGTGTGTGTGTGTGTGTGTGAGAGAGAGAGAGAGAGAGAGAGAGAGAGAAGGGATAGAGAAGGGAAGTGGGGAAAGGTAAGGGAGGGGAAGGAAGGAGAAGAAAGGAAGATAACCTGTCTAAAGGGCCTAATTCCAAAAATCTGTGGTGTGTCTATTCTAACCCCAGCCTTTCTATGCATTCAGCTCACTCCTGGGACATATTTCTAAAGTCATATGGAAGTCCACATTGACAAGTTTCTATTGCTGATAATAATTGGGCTGTGACTTCTGGTTTCTGGAAGCCACTGGTACTTGATGTCTTCCAGACTAGCGACCTAATGTCACTGACCTGCTCCTTACTTCAAGGTGCCTAGTCATGGTCTCTGTTCCTCTGGCCTGGCCCAGGGTATTTGCTCTGGAACCTGATCTAGTATTTGCCCTTGGCTTCCAAATGCCATCACTGTAAGAAAGCATCTCTCTTGCCTTTTGCCCTGAACCAATGGGCAGGCAAAATAGGAGGCCTTATCCTTTCCTGGCTTTTCTATGGACTTTAACTCTCTCTATACCATGACATTGGAGTTAAAGAACAAGTAATCATTACTGAATGTATTCTTTGCATCTTAAGGGCAAAAAAATAACATTAAGCAGGGTGGGTAATAGGCGAGTCAAGATATTGGTCCTCTTGGCTGTAGGGCAATAGGGAGGTGCCTTCTGGAATTTACCCCAGGACTATAAGTAGTCATGAAGTCAGGGGAAATGTTAGGAAGCCTGGCTTAGGGGACTGGTTTAAAAGAAGCCCAAGAGTCAGGCATCTCGATAGGCCTGTTTTTTTTTACAGAGTAGACATCTGACTTTTTGTTTTTGCCTAATTTTTGTCATCATTGTTTACCTTCCCACTATCTTTTTTGGTTTTCTGATCACGACCCCCATTTCTCCTTTGCGGAGAGGTTACTGGGTTGGAACGATGCTACACTTGGACTTCTGGCAGCCATCTTCCCCTGCTGTGTGGACACAATGTGGCATGGACGAGTGAACAAGGGCCCTGCACAGAGAAGAAAGAGCTGAGAAAGGAAGAGGGGGAAAGAAATGGAAGAGAGGGAGTCTTGCAGGGAGTTTGACTCTTGCCTGATGTTAGGTCTACCCAGATCCTCACTACTAGAGGGATTTCTGTTCTCCAGTCTTCATGTTTTCATGAGACGAAATCCACCACAGAAAAATACCCAGCTTCCTTCTCCACCCCTTGCTCTCTCCTCCCCACCATTTGACTGGTAAGGTGGAAAGGGTTTGATAACCATTATTCCAGGTCCCTTTAGTAGGGAGGATTAAAGTGTTACTAGGTACTATTCTTACATGGTCTCCCTGTCTCTTGAACTTCCTGTCCACAGAGCAGACACAGTGCCTCATACTCCCAGCCCCACGAGTTTGTAAGATGCTTCCTTTTCTGTCTTTCCTTCATGACCAGAACATTCCCTGACTTATCCCTATAATTGAGCATTTACAACAGTGCTGCTTGCACATGTAGGTGCACATTACACATTCAATAGATAAAAGCAACTTTCGGATGACATCAGGGTGCTCTCAGAAAAGCATGAATATTTCTGTAGCAAATGCACCCTTCATGGTCCCATCTGAAGGGTGACTTGCTCTATCTGGAAAATAGTCAAGGACCAAGAATAAAGTTTTAGAGCAGTATAGGACTTAAACAGGGGTTCCATTCTATTTGGCAAATAATGTGTTTGCATGCCTCCACTGTGTGGAAGCTGAACTAGAAATACTCTGGGCTCCCAAGCACCCACGGGAATTTAATTTTTTTTCCCCATGAAGTCGAATGTCACCTTGAAGTGGATTTACTTATTCTGATTAGCTAAGGCTTTTTGAGACCGTTCTGCCCTTCCTTTGATGTGTGTGTTAAAGTGGTCTTCTACCAATATGTGGATTGATGATTAATTCAGAGTGCATTAGGAGCCCTTGGCTTGTTCATGCTTGGCCAAATATCTAGCTATTCTATTATTCTGAATAATACATTTTCAAGCAACCACTGATTTATTATTATTTTTAAGGCAGCACACATTCAGTTTCCTCCATCAGCATTTCCAGAAGTCTCCCAGGCAGCCTATCCTGTCTCTTGCGGGGTGGGGTGCAGACGGCTTTGACAGTGTCTGGGTAGGACAGAATGTTTGTTTGCAGAACAGAATGAGGGAACAAAGGCCTTGCATCTCATTGAGTAACAGGACGTGAGCAGCGTAGCATCCGATCTTGGCCAGAGCACAGTGATATATGGATTACAATCTCCCGGAGAGCCCTGCATTCTGTCTGCAAGATGGAGCTAACTTGAGCCAAGGAAAAAAAGATTTCTACATTTAGTGGACACATAGCCCTTGGCTGTACTAGCCACAAATGCCAACAAGTCTATCAAAGAATGAAGCAGGAATTGCTGGGTGCTGTGCTAAGAAGGCCTGGAGTCTGGAGCCTGATGACTTGGATTCTGGAAATCCTGCTGGGAGCTCACTGGGAGAGGTTCCTGAAATCATGTCATCTTCTCTGGTCCTCAACTCGCTTGTACCTAAATGGAGAGGGGGTGGAGAGCACAACAATCAAAGCAAATTTTCTCTAAAGTCTCTTCCATGGAAGGCCAGGACCATGTGGATTAATGGCATAGTACTTTCCAAGTCTCCGGTTTTCCTGGGACCTTAGAGATGCAAGGCAAGCTTGCCTCCTTTTCTCAATCAGACCACTCACCCCTTCCCCATAGCGGCTAGTCACATGCTCTGTGCTCTCCCTAAGCCTCCTGCCCTCCATCTTCTTGCCCTTCACCTTAGCTGGTGGCCCTGCATCCCCCACAAAGGAGAGTGGAAGCCATTGGGTGGGAATTCTCCAACATCCCAATGCCACCCCAACACAGTCACTTACATCCATCCTGTGCTTGCTAGAAACAAATCCCAACACAGAACCAGACTCCAGTTTCACAGGCACTCTGGAACGTGGTGATGATCTCTCTCTCTCTCTCTCACTGTCTACCTCTCTCTTTCTCCCACCTCCATCCCCCATCAGCCCCTCTTCCTCCGCTTGCTCATTCGCTTCAGCCTTTCTTCCCACCCAACTCCCTTCCATCCCAGCATGAACCCCCCTTTGCTCAGACACCTCCCTCCCAGGCATGACTCTGTCTTTCTCATCTCTTTCACAGCCAGTTGTCTTGAATGAGGTGTCCTCACCTCCCCTGTCCACCTCCTAAACTTACCTGCCACCTCAACCCCCTGTGACCTGATCTCTGCCCTCCAACATTGCTCTTGGCTAACAATCTCTTTGCTGCCAGCCCAACTAACATTTTGCACTATTCCTTTCACTTGTTGGCTCCGTAATTCCCACACAGTCCATTTCTTCCTTGTCCCTGAAATCCTCTTTCCTTCACTTCCTTCACTTTTTGGATCTATCTGGTTTCTCCCCTTCCAGAACCTCTCCTATACACTCCTGCCTCCCTGCCCGGGCAAGGCGCTCTCCTTTGAATTCACCTCTTCCGTTGTTCTGACATATTACACATAATATCGTATTATGCGCTATCGCTATTCCCTTGTCTTTTTCTTTCACCAGGATCTGAATGTCTGAAAGGCCTTGACTATTTCTACTCTACACTCCTGTATTCCTTCCATGGTGCCTGGCCTATAGTAGGCTCCTACCGTATGCTTTAAATGAATGAATGAGAGATTCTGAAGGAAGGGCCTTCCTTTGTTCATGATCATTCAAAAATTCTTATACAAGGTCTTACCACATCAATAAGATTATCTCAATTTAATAACAGCTGACACTGATTCAGTGACTACCATGGGCCAGGTATTATTCTTAGCACTTTGCCTATATAAACTCATTTATTTCATATGGCAGCCTTGGAGCTAGGGATTATTATTTTTTCTGGTTTACAACTGCAGACACTGACTGCCCAAAGCAAATCAGCCTATAAAGGGCAGAGCTCTGCTCTGCAAAAAACCCATCTTACACCAAAGTCCTTCCTACTTTCCAAATGGTTTAGTTGGGGGTATTTTTTCTCAAGCCGTGTTTACCATGAAATTGGGAGATTGAAGGACCAGGTAAAAAGACTCTGTATATTCATCGTTCTTTAAGTCAGACACGAAAACCAGGCAAGTTTCCTACGAGCATTACTGCACTCATCAGTTTCCCCAGCGAGATTCCCTCTTTGGTCCTCTCCCAGGACAATACGCGATGGATCCACATGGCGCATTTTTGGGCAGGAAGCAGTGAGCATCATAGGTCTGTCTTCTTGGTTCTTGCCCTGTCCTTGGGACTTGGCCCGTGTTCCTCTCTCGTCTCCCTGTGCCTAGGCAGGACAGTCTCTTCCTCTAGGAGCCAATATGGCGAAAGGCCTGAGATCACCCACCTGCTCTATCTTAGCCCCCAGTGGTAAGTCCAATTCAAGGGAAAAGCACTGCCAGTCATCTGAGCTTCAGGTCCAAGCCCCCTTCACCAATCCAGGGATCCGTATTAAAGGTAATTATTTTGATCCCTTTAGGACTCCAGTATCCATATCTCATTTGTACAGGAAAATCAATGCAGATTGGATATGATAAATATGCCCCTCAGAGCCCATCAGTGGAATACATTGCAGGTATGTCATAGTTAATATATTTATGATCTATCATTGACTGCCCACTTCTCCTAACACAAAAAACCCTCTTTAATATCAAAAATGATTATAAATGCCCACATGAGAGTGCTTGTCCTTTGGAATCTATTGGTAATTCAAATAGATAAGAGCTGTGAATTGAGAAATGTTTTCAGATGATTTTGTATTTGATTATACGCAATAGTATCTATATTCATTTGAAAGACACTTGAACCTCACAGTAAGCACTAAGTAAATACTTGACTATTAGATGCCTGGGTGGCTCAGTCGTTAAGCATCTGTCTTCGGCTCTGGTCATGATCCTGAGGTCCTGGGATCAAGCCCCATGTTGGGTTCTCTGTTCAGTGGGAAGTCTACTTCTCCTGCTTGTGTTCCCTCTCTAAACTGTCTCTCTGTGTCAAATAAATAAATAAAATCTTTAAAGAAAAAAAACACTTCGCCTATTAATAAATAAATAAATAGATAGATAGATAGATAGATAGATAGATACTTGACTATTTAACAAATGATATACACACAATATTTGATTTTTTAGGTCTAATGATGCAGTTGGTTGTACAAGCAGACCAGCAGCTACCTTGCAATAACCCAGTGGCTCAGCCCTCCCCACTCCCTGCCAGGAGCCTGTATCTTACCCATAACATATGATGTACATGGTCTTAGATGTTTATATGACAGCATATGGATGTGAATGTGTACATAGTGTCATTCTAAATGAGCCTGACCTTGTTTACTGTTCATAACTATTGTATTGGTCAGTATTCTCCAGAGAAACGGAGTAGAGTGTGTGGATGTGTGTGTATATGTGCATGCACGTGTGGCGAGAAAAAGATTTAATACAAGAAATTACCTCGTGCAGCTGTGTGGGCTGATGAGCCCAAAATCCTGAGGGCAAGCCAGCAGGCTGGGAACTTAGGCAGGAGTTGATGCTGCAATCTTAAGGCAGAATTTCTCCTTCTTGGGAAACCTCGGTTTTGTTCTTAAGGCCTTCAACTGATTGGATGTGGCCCACCCATATTTCCTTTACTTAAAGTCAACTGATTGGAGATGTTAATCACATCTACAAAATACCTTCACAGCCACACCTAGATTATATTTGATTAAAAATTGGGTCCTATCACCTAGCCAGGTATACACATCTAACCATTACATTTTTCTCCATTTCTTTCTATCCACATAAGGTATATGTCCATCTGTATCGATAGATAAAAATATAAAGATTATTTAAATTCTGTGTCTGCTTTTCTTTCTTTACTCTGTAAGTGTTTCTCAGTTTGGGGGCCGTGAAGGAAGTAATAAACTACTTAAGCTACTTTTAACATTTCAAAAAGACTGGCAAGTAGATCCTGTGTTTTCTGATTAAAATAGCCCTTTTTTGCTTTTTCCTGGAATTGTATATGCTCCACTTAGCAAGCTAGTTATTTCATACAAAAACAAAAATAGGTAATTTCATAAGTGCGTTATATTGAAAGACTTTTTGAAATACAGTTTACTGTGGGAAAATATTTACAGGTGACTTTGGTGGGGAAAATACTGGCAATAAACCAACATGTAATAAATTCAAGGAGCTTTCTGCTTTGGGTAGCACAGTGTCAAAGCCTTGGATAAAACTCAAAATTTAACTCAGGAAGCAGCTCCATACCCAGCATCTGTCAGTCTTGCTTGCAAGAAGAAACCCACGGGTGGGGTGCCTGGTGGCTCAGTTGGTTAAGCTTCCAACTCTTAATTTCAGCTCAGGCCATGATCTCAGGGTTGTGAGATGGAGCCCCTCATCACTCTCTGGGCTCGGCATGGAGCCTGCTTAAGGTTCTCTCTCTCCCTTGCCCTTTCTGCCCTTCTCCCTCCTCCCCCTCTCCAATAAAATAAAATAAAATAAAATGAAACAGAAGAAATCCATGGTTTTCTCAACAAAATGTGAACAGAGTTGTGCCCGTGCAGTGAGCATCCAAGCACAGTGTGTCTCCCTGCTTCCTTACTTCTGACTTGTTCTGCCTCCCAACCTGCCCAATCCATGGATCCCCATTTCTTGGTCTAGTGTCTACCCTAACTTCAGCCCCTACCCCCAAGCCCCTAGAGACCAGCTTCTCCACTCTCCTCAATGCCATCACTCTATCTCTACAGCAAAATGGCTGTCCATTTTCTCCATGAGATCTTCTCAGCTCCATCCCTGACTCCGGGTAAACCAGTCAGCTTCCTGTCCGGGGTGTGTGTCGCTCACAATCTGGGCACGAGACACTACTTGGAGCATATGGTTGCATATGGGAATCTCTCACCCAGGAGCGTGGAGTAAGAAGCATCTGCACTGGGCATCCACGTCTGCACTTAGGGGGTCTGCCTCATAGCTCTGCACTCAGAGGTGCGTTCTGCCCTCCCTTTCTCGCATTGGGTATTTATTTTCTTTCTCTGTCCATACCACATGCACAGGGTCCTGTTCCTCACCAGCAGCCCTGTAGGCCTCTACCAGAGCCACAGTTTCGCCTCGCTCCCTGGGATGGCCATTCTCAAAGTCCCTGAAAGTGAATTCCAGGGATGGTGCGTGGTCAGCATTTAAGTGCAACTATTTCACACTCTAGAAATGTGTCCAGTCATTTGTAAGCAATGTGTTAAGAGGCAGAAAATTATATACACCTATTTATACATGTACATATATAAACATGAGATATACATATCACATTTAAGCAAATACGTGTAAAATAATTGTATCTAATTTCTGAGCACTTACTCCCTGCCAGGCACTACGAGATGAACTCCATGTGCTTTGTCTTCACCTGAGAGTTATTATTTCCCTCCATTTCATAGATGAGGCCACCATGCTCAGAGCGTTCAGAGTGCTACGATAGGATGTTGTTGCACACACACACTTGTGTCCAGATAGCCTGTTTGGCACACTCATGGAGAAGATTGGTCTTAGTTTTGCCTTTAGTCCAGACTCACCTAAGCGCTATGCAATTAGAGAGGCAGGTGGTGGATAAGATCACAGGTTCTGATGCTCACTGCCTTGGTTTAAAGTCAACTTCCGCCACTCACGAGCCAATTGACTTTCCAGGGTTCTCTTGGCCTCAGTTCCCCCATCTGTAAAATAGGGATAATATGAGAACCTTCCTCCTGCAACAGATGTGAGACACGATAGGTAACAAGTTGCTTGCCCTGCATTACACCTGCCTGGTTTTACTGCCCTTTAAACATAGCCCTGGGCCAATGAAACCTCCAGCCAATGGGATCGCCAGATTTCAACACCTGTTTTATTTATTTGTTTGTTTGTTTGTTTGTTTGTTTAACAGAGAGAATTGGGGACATTTTTTAAAATTTAAATTCAATTAATTAACATTAGTGTATTGTTAGTTTCAGAGGCAGACTTCGGCGATTCATCAGTCTTATGGAACACCCAGTGCTCGTTCCATCACATGCCCTCCTTAATGCCCATCCCCCAGTTACCCCAACCCCCACCCCAACCCCTGTTTTAGATGCCAGATCCTTTGGACTAGGTAGGGAGAATGCAAGTTAGTTCTTGAGATGAGAGAAGACAGGGAGGGGCCAGCACATCTGTTCTGCTTGCAGGAGAGAAGCCCAGTAGAGGGGAGCAGGACTCAACTAGGAACACGGGGAATCTGGTCTCCTGAGTACGCACAGGGCGGGCAAACAGTTGGCAAGAAGGAAGGAAAGGGGAGACGCTGCCCAGCAGGAGGCAGTACAGAGCGGTGAACAGCAGAGCCAACTCTGGTGCTGGAGCCTCTGAGGGTGAGCCCTGGCTCGGCCCCAGCTGAATGGAGTGTGTCTGGCAAATTGCACCAGGTGCTTTTGGTTCCCTTTGCCCATCTCTAAAGGGGGAATGATAATAATACGGCCCACCTGCCAGGACTGTGAGACTCAAGTGAGATAAAGCTAGAACACTGCGACGAGTGTCTGGCTCAATACGCGATAGCTATTTTTATTGCCTACTCTGTTAGTGGCCTGTGGCTGCTGGGACAAATCACCACAAACTTAGTGGCTTAAAGCAACACGAACATTTCCTCTTCTGGCTCTGCAGGTCAGGACTCTGCAATCGGTTTCACGGGGCTGAAGTTAAAATATCGGAGGGCTGCTTTCTTCTGGAGGCTTGGAGGGGAGAACTGGCTTCCTCGCCTCTTCAGCTCATAGTGGCCGCCAGCGTTTCTCAACTTGGGGCCCTTTCCTCGAATACAAAGGACATCATTCCAATCTCTGCTCCCACTGTCACATCACCTTGTCCTCCTCTGTTAAGTACCCCTCTGCCTCCCGCTGAGAAAGAGGCTTATAATTACACGTTGGATCTACTCAGATAATCCAGGATAATGTCCCCACCCCATTTCCTGATCTTTAACCTCATCATATCTGCTAAGTATTCCTGCTCTATAAGTAACATTCCCAGGTCCTGGGACTAGAATGTGAATATTGTTGGTGCTCATTACGCAGCCGGCCATAGAAATTAATATTAGTGTCAGAGCAGGTGGGTGGGTAGAGTGATGAGAAATCTGATACCCGGGATAGTTGGAGGAGTTTGGAGAGAAAACTGCCATATACAATGGAGAGAGCTAACTACTTTCGTGATACTGGTCATTGTGAGGATTGAGACACAGTGTCTGTGCTCAAAAACTGTCAGCTCTTAGTATCATCATGATAGCTCCAAACTCCTCAAAATTCTACTCTGGGTAGATGGTAGTTGTCTTCCCAACATATTTCATCTCTTTCTGTGTAGCAGATGATTTGAGTAGAACCTACACCATCTTCAGAGTGGGCTGAAAATGGTCAAAGTGCCATAGTGGTCATTACCTAGAATGGTCCAATTGAAGCTAAGACTTTTTTAATTATGGGAAAGGAGCTACACATGGGTATCTTATTACATGAAGACAGCCAGCCTAAGGATAAAGCCAACACATAGAATAAATTGGAGCTGGAGCTAAGATCGTGGCAGAAGAGTGGAGTCAAATCCTTGATCAAACTATGCCTGAAGTCCTATCTCTGCACTTTTCAGTTCTATAATGCCGTGTCTCCTTTATCAAGTTATCTGGAGTTGGATTTTCCCTTCCTTGTTACCCATTATCCTGGAGACAAGTGGATATTGCCATCTTCAGTTTGTAGGAGAGGAAACTGAGGCCCAGAGAGATAGATGACTTGCCATGTGTGTATAGCAGGGCATTGTAGAGGATTCAGTGCAGGTCCAAGCATCTCTTGTTTTCCCACCAAGTACTGTGTGGCTGGAGCAGCTGAATCCTCTCCCTCAATGGCTCCAACAGTACCGACAGCTGTCTGACAGGTACCAGCAGAGGGTCAGAAGGTGCCACCCGTGGAGGGAGCCACACAGAGAAAGACAGAGTAGCTGATGGAGACCGCTTCTGCAAACCCCAACATGGCATGGACACAGGAGGAGTAAGTGACTCCAAACGCTGTACCACCTAGCATGTGTTCAATATCCTCCTTTCCAGGTTTTCTCTCCTCCAGAGATGATGACTGGAGAAATATTGTCCCTGACTCTGGATGAGAGCAACCTCAGCCACATTTTAATTCCTCCCAAACAAGATGTGATCATTAAAGCTCAAGGGAAGTGGGACATAATTTGACCATTGTTGAGGCGTCTGGTGAGACCCACACTATCACATCACATAGGTCATTTTGCTTCATTACCATAACTCTGTAGGTGGCATAATTATGCTCACTGGGCTCACAGGGAAACTGAGGTACTATCAGATTAGGTCACTTGCCCAGCTGGTAAGTGGCAGAGCCAGAGTTCGAATCCCAGGCCTGAACACTGCAAGTGGCTTCTACAATAGCATGTGGCCTCCTCTAAAAATATTACCATGACCGTTGTTTCTGGGATGTTGCCTAACGCAATGACTTCAACACCAGACCAGGACATAATGAGAGAGAAAGTGCCAAAGACACCATGCAGGGCAATGAGCAGGCAGTCTGTGGAATGCTCGGGTGAATTCTCAGAGCACTCACAGGGGCCTGCTGGGTACAAAGGTACTCGGGAACATCTTGGGGACCAGATGGCTCAAGTGAACACCCTAAGGACGGCCATGATCTCAGACTCAGTAACTACCTTGTTCCCAAAAGAGCTCCAGAGGACAGTCATAAAAGGACCAATGACTCATGCCTGAAAAGGCACAGATACATTTTTGCTGGCCTCACGGAGGAAACTAGCCTTTGATGCTGGGGCGGAAGCTATCACCGGGAGAAAGATAGAAAAGGCACCTGAGCATTGGGACTTTTCTTGGCCTCAGCAATGAGCTAGCAGCCCATGCTTGAAAGCTGTTCTGTAAATCAGCATTCAGACTCACCTCCTGCCCACTGGCCTCAGCGAGTCGTAATTTATAATGTGGGAACAGAAGGGAATGCTTGGTCATCTCATCACCTGCTTGCCTCCTGGGATAGAGAGTGGGCTGGCATGGTTTCCATATGGAATTTTCAAAGGTGCTATCAATTTTAACTTCAACCAGGGAGGGCTGTTGCTGGGAAGGAATAATGTCAACAACCCAAGGGCCCCAGGAGATATTTTGGCCCTCAACTGCAGGGGTATATCCAAGTTTCTTTATAGGGTTGAAAGGAAAGCTCCGTGTTAAGATGAAGACAGAGTCCAGCCAGGGGTGGAGCAGATATGCAGCCGTTTCCAGGGTCTCTGATTTGAAATGGAGGAGGGAGCAGGGCTCAGGAGCACTGAAGCAAAAGGGAGTGGCGAATAGAAAGTGGAGACCAAGTCAGGACTCGAAATGACCTGGGGTTTCATATATAAACATATAAATGGCAGAGTTGGATCCTTCCAAGGGCTGGGAGGGAAGGATCAGTCGCAGGCCTCTCTCCTTGTCTGGCAGATGGCCATCTCCTCCTCCCTGTGTCTTCAGATGGTCTTCCCTCTCTGCCTGTCTGTGTCCCAGACCATTTCAACAGTTTGCATATAGGATTAGGGTCCACCCTAATGACCTCACTTTAATTTAATTACCTTTTTAAAGACCCTGTTTCCAAGTATGGTCACATTCTAAGGTACTGAGGGTTAGGACTTTGATATACAAATTCGGGCCAAGGGGCACAAGTCAGCCCATGCCAGGGCCTAACTTGTACCATGAGCTTGTACATGAACAACATAGAGGAAGTGTTTTCCTGCAGTTCTGGGGACCCCCCCCCACAGAGGACAGTCAGTGATCCATCAGCTAGAGACTAGGAAGGCTTCGCAGAGAATGTGATGTGGGAACTGGGCTGGAAAGATGGAAAGTTTTCACCAGCTGGAGAGGACTTAAAGACGGAATTCTACGTGGACAGAAGAACGTGCACCAGAGCGTGAATATATGAAAGAAAGAGCCATGGTTGAAGAGAATTGGGGAGGAGGAGGGCGGAAGGACAGGTGGAGATAAGGCGAGGAGACAACGAGAGACCCAGCTGCCACAGGAGGCGCCCAGAACAGCTGTCAAGGTTAGCAGACCGGATCCTCTTGAGTTGATTCCATGAACACCTTTTATTGCCGAATCATTGACGCCCAGAACGTTAGATCTGGAAGGGCCACGGAGGAGTACCAGTTTGAACTTCCCCTGTTACAGATGAGAAAAATGTGGGTCAGAAAATACAAGTGATTTTTCCCAAGTTCCCACAGAGAGTTAATGGCACAGACCTGGCCCCGGGTCCCAGAGGGGTCAATCCTCTCCGCTCTCTACAGTATCACGTGTGGACCCTGAAACTCAGAAAGGGCTAAGATTTATACACACAAGCATCTCAGGCTTCCTGGGAATGAGAAAGGGGGAAAAATCCCTTCTCCATCACCCTTCCAATCACAATAACATTATACTGGCTCCTAAGAGGGGCCAGGAAAAATAAGTTACCTCCAGTGATTTATGATCCAAGAACTGAGACCACCTACCATGCTCTGGCCTAAAGCAGGTTCCACTTCAATTTTGAAAACAACCCTCTGAGTGCAGCCAGCCTGCTGGCCATGTGCCTGAATGGGCCCCCACCCTGGCATCAGAGCCCAGTAGCCTCGGCCCCCTAGCCTTGATCTTGCTGTCGTTTATGAGGTACGGGAGGTACAGACTGATTGCAGAGCAGGCCATGATTTATTTTTGGCTCTTGTCTCCAGAGGGAAATTAATCCCAGATGATGCTCCCAGGGCAGAGGGGTGGTGGCTGAGCTCCTTCCTAGGAAACTGGGGGCAGCTACTGACCCCAGAGAGGGTTCCATAGCAAAGAAGGGAAAGAACCAACAGGACCTTGACTTAGCATGAACCTCAGCTCACAGGTGGTGGCATTGACCCGGTGAGCCCGGGTCTGCCAGAGAGTTATGGAAAGTCACACCCAAATGGAACATTAGGGGACATCTTGACCACCTCTCCTTCAGGTTGAGGTGCAGAAGGAGACAGATGACTTATCCACGGTCACAGTTAGGTAAATGGCTGAATAAGCTTTGAACCCGACTCAATCAGCCCTCTGTTCAGTGTTTCTCTCACCCTAGCCTCTTACCCCCTTCAGGCAAGAATGGATGGCAAGCGTTGGGCCTTTATCACCTTCTTTCCCGAAGGGCAATTCAAGGTCCCCTCTCCCCTGTCCACTACCCACCACTATCTCTCCCATTGCCGCATCCTCTCCTTTGCCTGGGATGATGTTTTCAGCTCAATTTCAGGTTTGGAGAGCCAGGTCTGTGTCAGTGCTTGGATTTATTCACTCTTCATGAGTGAACGAGATTCACGTGTCATAACCTTGGACCCTGGGGAGCCTGTGAGGACTGGGAGGGAAAAGAGTGGGAGTGTGGGCGGTAGCAGAGGCCTTCAGGTCAGATGAGGCACGGCGAGTTCCCAGGGTGGCCTTGGAGAGACGCAGGGCTTGGAAAGTAAGAGAGGACCTGATGCAGGAGACACGGTCAGCCTTCGAAGTGGATGAAGGCTGTCCCTTCATGGAGAACTGGGGGAGGGGACGGACGAGCATGGGTCTGGCCATCATAAGTGGGAGCCAGATGAAAGAGACATTAGGCACTAAGCACTAAACCTCACTGTGCTCCCATTTACTCAACTATCAAGATAGAGTCCTGGGAGTTACTCTGTCTTTACCAGGAGCCTGCGGGCAGGGAGCTGGAACACAGAAGCAGGAGAGACACTTTTCCCTAGATCTGGCCCCCTCAGCTACAGAGAAGCATTGTTGGAAGAGGCGGAATGGGAAGATGTTGGAGCAGAGGGAGACAGGAAGATGACTTCAGGATGAAGGGCTTGAGGCAGGAAGGTCAGCAAACTGAAACTGTCTTGGGGAGAGAGCGTTAATCCCGTTCAGATGTTAGCTGGTGTTCTTATCCTACGTGTTTGGAATGACGGTTGGACAGGCCCAATGCAGCTTTCCAGAATAAAGGTAAAATCATTCTCCCAGAAAACCCAAACAGAATTTGTCTAATTGATCCCTGAGCTCTGACTTTCGCCTCTCCCCCCAGCGCTGCTTCTCTTGAAGTGCCTCCACACCCCAGGCCTCCCCCATCTGCCTGGCCTTCTCCCTCTTCGGGGAGCGAGCCTGCTGTCCTTAGCAGCGGATCTGGCTTGGCCCCCACGCATGCGCGTGTGCATGCGCGCAAACCAAAACACCAGCTCAGATTCTCTTCTCCCTCTTACGTCAGTCGGAATGATCAGATACCGTATGGGATCAAACGTAAGCAGAAGGAGTCAACCTGTTAAGCACCTGATTGAGCCCATGGTGGCACCTGCACGACCACCGACCACCGATTCTCAGACTCATCTGCATCCCTTCAGAGGAGCTCTGAGATAGTCAGGCTTACAGCTGCAAGAGCTGGTTCCCAGCCTCCAAATGTGGCCTCGGGCAAATCCCGGCCCCTCTCTGAGCTTCCGCTCCCTGATCTGTAAACTGGAACCACATCTAAGGCAATCTCAGAGGCCCCTTCCTTTTGTGACCATCTATTGCCTAAATCCTACAGCCTTTCCCTACATCCCCCCTGGAGGCTGTAGAGGCATGTGGCCGGTGAAGGCCAGGGGACAGTCACAGCATCCACCAGCCTCCCGCGGCACCTAGGACATCTGCAGAGCACATCAAGCCCCCAGGGGACCTGCTGGGATGGGCTGAGTCACAGTCTCATCACAGATCCTGTGATGAACTATAAGAAATTCTTGGGAATGGGCAGGGGGTTGGAGAAGAGGACGGCTGTTGGAAAGAGCAGGGAAGCTCGCCCTCACATGGTGGAGCGTCCCAGGCCTTCTGAGCTGGAAAGGCAATCTTGCTGCCCGTCCCCATGGCACCCTGAGATTCCAGTTCCCACCACCAGCCCACATCCCCTCCGCCGGCCCGGAGATTGGGGCCTGGTGCACAGGCCTGAGAGCTTGGCAGAAGGGCCGCCATCCAAGCCAGGAGGGACTTTTCTGTCCCAGCCTGCCCAAACGTTGCCTACTTGCCGCCACCTCAAGCTTTTCAGAAGAGAAAAGAGAAATGGGGCAAAGGGGGGCAGGCAGCAGGCTCTGGGACCTCTCTGAGTTCTCAGGGGCCTCACAGTAGGTCCAGAATGACTCAGGGTTTGAAAGCAAAAGGCCAGCACAGAGCAGATTCCTGACGAATGTGGCCCAGATGTTCTGAGCGATTTATTTTTGTTAATGGAAAATGGCTAAGCTAATAACCCTCAGAAGGCATTTCTATAGGGATAGTTGAGGTCTGCTTTGCTTCTCTGCTCCTTATACTTACTTGTGGTTTTCTTTTAGGGAAGAAGGAAAGAAATTGGATGTAGGAAAAAGCCCAAGTAACAACTTTCTGCATTTGACAGCTGGTTCCAAAATCCCAAGCCTAGATTTTTTTTGGCCTGATTTTTATCAATTATTGAACGTTCCCCAAGTTGCAAACACATCTCATCATCATCTCATTTACTACCTGTCACAAGGAGAAGACCAAGGTCCAGCGAGATGACGGGTCCTGCCGAAAAGCACACAGCCAGTAAAGTCAGGGCAGAGACTGGAACCCCAAGTGTTAGACTCTAGATCAACCATCTTGCCACCACCGTATTCTCCGGGGGAAATAACCAGGCTTCTAAGGACTAAAAGGGACTTTGGAAAGTCTTCTAATTGGTCTACCTGCTTTTTGTCAGCACCTCCGTTTTAAGCCCTGAATTCCTTACAGGAAAAGCACTGTTTCTTGACGTCCCTACTCCCCCATCATCTGCTGGGCAATGAGCGGTCACCTGTGGTCCAGTCCTGCACTCACGGGACAGCGAAGAGGCTTCAAAGCAGGCAGAACTGGATCCCCATCTAAGAGTCACCCTCACGGAAGTGACTGCGAGCAAGTTATGTAAGTTCTCTGTGTTGAGTTTCCTCACCACCAGCCAGGAAGCGCTCTCTCTTGCTCACTCGCTCACTCTCCCTCGCAATCTCTCTCTGGATCTATAACTGCACATATCAAAGGGGTGTCGCGAGGATAGTTTTAGGCCAGCACGTGGCACCGAATCGGCTCTCAGTAGATGGTGGTTATTACTATGTAAGTATGAAAATGAATGAAGAGTGACTGTGCTTCCCCTGCTCCGTGCTAAGAGAGGCTCAGTGGTCCTCAAGGTTAAATATAGGGAAAGGCACATATACCTCCTCTTTGGTGGGGATTGTCCTTGGTGTATGTGTCCTGGGAACCAGCCACCTTGCGTTGGGAGCAATACGTAAATGACATTATGGGAACAGGAGAAGGGCATGAGAGGAAGCATCCTTGCAGGACTGTCACCTCCTGTTCCCACGTGCTGGCATCGGAGCGCTAGAGGATCCAGCAGGATCGCCTTATTCAGAACTGCATTTAGGCCACATGACGCTGAACCCATCTCCAGGGGTCAATGACTGCACACCCACGATGTGCCAGGCCCCAGGCTGGCGGAGAGCGTCAGAGACAGGAGAGAGAGAGAGAGAATCCCAAAGCCTCAGATTAGTCGTCCACAGAGGCAAGACACAGGAGTGAAAGAGCGTGAGCTTTGGAGTCAGGTGGAGGGGAGCTGAGGTCGTGGCTTAGTATATTCTCTCTGCTGATCTAGGGGAAGTTGTGCCTCCTCTCGGAATCTCTGTAGAAGCAGGGAAATAACATCTTATGGACATCTGTTTGAATCATATCAAATACATACAGCACTTAGGACGCTCTCAGGAGGAGAGTCGTGAGGAGTGCTAATTCTCATTTTTATTCACTCTACAAAGTTGCTACCATCCTAGTCTACAGGTGAGAAGGTTGACCTCAAAGACCTGGGAGGACCTGTCCAAAACCACAGAGATAAGAGGGAGGCATGGAATTAATCTGATTCTGTATTTCTGCTTCACAGTGCAATAAATATTCACTGCGCACTTAATAGGACCCCATACAATAGGAGAGGGGCTGGGAGTTTCCAGACAATCTAGGATTCCCAAGGGTCTTACCCCTTAGTGGCATTTATTTGGGAAATACTCATTTTACCCATATTGTATTTTTGGTGCTAGGGAAGACAGTGGAAATGCCTTGGTGGACCCAACAAGTATGGCTCTGTCCTTAAAGAACATACAGGTTTGAGGATGCACGTAACATGTATGTCAAAATTAAGTGTGATAAAGTGCCCTGGTAGGGGGATCCTAGAGCCTGAAACTTACCAAGTTAGTCTTTTTTTTTCTTTTTCTTTATTTTTTTTCTTCCTATATATGTTTATTTTAATTTACAAGATTGATTGTTCATGCACCACACCCGGTGCTCCCTGCAGTATGTGCCCTTCTCAAAACCCACCACTAGGCTCGCCCACCCCACTCCCCCCTCCCCTCCAAACCCCTCAGTTTGTGGCTCAGAGTCCACAGTCTCTCCTGGTTCATCATCCCAAGTTAGTCTTGTTGAGATTTCCAGAATGGAATAGATTTGGTCAGGGAGGGAGCAGGCGGGGCTGGGGTATCCCGGAAGGGAGAGACTACCCCTTTGAAGAGCTGGAGGAAGGTCAGTGTGCCTGGAGTAGCAGGTGGGAGGGGTGGTGGTCTTAGGTGAGACTGGGGCATTAGGTCTGGGTCATGGAGAGCCTTACAAGACAGATTAAGGAGTCTGGATGTTTTAAGGAGACCAGTAATGAACTTCTGAAGTATTTTAAGGAAAGGAATAGGATTCAAATATTTTACAGAGATTACTTGGTTACAGTTTGGAAAAAGGATTTGGAGCGAGGAAGAGACAGAAACAAATAATAACCAGTAAAATAAGGCAATCAACATGATAGAAGTAAGAGCATGTTCAAAATATCGGAGAGTTAGTCCAATGGCCATCAACCAATGGAACAGAAGCCTACTGGAGAAGTCCTGAAGATCCTCTGCCATGTTGGCATCATCCCCAAGGGTCTCAGCAGAGGGCTGGGGGGCTGGATGGCAGGGGGGTGGCATGAGAGGGCCACTGGGGATGAGGGCAGTGGTTCTTGACCAGTTAGCCAAGATTTCAATATGTCAGTCACCAGTCAGGTAGTCCTGCTGCGTTTCATTGTGGATGTCGGCCTGGGTGAGGAGAGAAGCAAAGTGTTTCTGGAGCCTGGGGGAAGACTCATCAGGTTCCGTACGTTTCACCTGTGAACCAGTAACCAAAGCAAGGACCTTCCTTTGCTCACGGTCTAAATACCTTGAATCTTGGAACCCCTGGTGAGACAGTTAGGACTTTGGAGAAGGATGTGTCACACAGCAGAGTGAGGGCACTGCCACCTTAAAGGGGATACGGTCTTACTGTGAACTGATGGCAGCCACAGCTGGAAAGCATGTCCAAACCCAGCCGCTGTGGGCCAACCAGCCGCTGTGGGCCAACCAGACTTGGTCTTGGATTCTCCCTGACAACCCCCACTCTGGAGATTCTTGACATCCTTTCCTTTGTCCTGACCCTGACCAGGGTCTTGGTGAACAAGGCCATTCTACTCGTTTGCCGGATTTTTTTCTTGATTCTTCCGGTTGTGGGTTTTGGGGTTTGTTTTGTTTTGTTTTGTTTTGTTGGTTTTGTTTTGTTTTTCATTCTCTGCAAACACCGGCCCTTCCCAGCTCCTTTTAAATCTCTGTGTGTTATAGTCTCTTCTGCTCAATCTTCCAGCTCAGTGCGTACCCCTCATACCCTACCAGCGCCCCAGTTTTTCTCTGCGGGAAGCTGTGTTCCAAGTGGGCCCTAGGATTGAGTGTGGTGTTTGCTGCTGTACAAACTAAGATAATCAGATCAGCAAAGCAATTCATTCATTCCCTCATTCATTCATTCAAGTTTTCATGCCAGGAAGCTTGTCATCTCTGTTTCCAGAGCTCTGACACCCTCCATGGGACCTCCCACTCCCTCAGGAATGGCTGATAAGTAGTTGACTGTATGGACTCTTTGAATAGCTGCTTTTCTAGGGCTGCTGAGGATTCCAGGATGAGAAAACACGGCCCTGACCTCAGTGAGTGTCCGTGGATGACGTTCATTCATGGAGCCATTCGTCACCAAGCCTTCAGGGCTGAACCGAGCGCCCCATTTGCGCCAGGGACTATGAACGAGGAGCAGCTTCTGCACTCAAGCACATCAGCGTTCGAAAGAGGAGCTGGTAAGTGCCAGAGGTATCTTTAGCTGAAAGATTGTGTCATCCATGAAAAATGAAAACGGGAAATAAAACCAAAGTTTCTAAAGCTCTTTTAGTGTTAGGTATTGACTTTGGCAAGACGACGGAGAGTGGGTGGTCCTACTTGAATTATGAGGCCCTAAACCCTACGCAAGGGTTTTCCAAATCCAGTTCACTTCAAAGGTTTGAGACTAATGGGGGGGAGGAGGCACTTAGGCGCCAAATGTGAGCCAAGCTGAGTTTCTATGTGAGCCCTGCACTCCGTAAAGAGCATTGCTGAGACCCTCAGAGGTCCAGGAAGGCCAGGCCTGGCCCGGGTTCACTACATCGGCCCTCCTCTGTCAGGATACAAAGCTTAGAACAGGAGGTGTTCCCTCAAAACAGCCATGGCCGGACAGGGCAAAGTATGAGCGTTTGAGCTCCGTAAGTGGTTTAAGAGTCAAACTTCTGCATTCCTTCTTTATTTAAGAAATACTTGCTGAGCACCTGTGAGTAGTACCAGGTACTATGTTAGGAGCTCGATGCCTGGTGGTGAGATGGGAGTCCTTCCTGTCAACTGCGCAGGCAGATGGGGCTTCCTGCGTGTGCCAGGAAAGATTCTAAACAAACTGCTTGTAGATGGGGAAACCGAGGCACAGAAGTTAACAAACTTGCTGCAAGATAACAGAACTATATACCGATCTGTATGCCCATTAACTGGCACAGAGACCCTCGTAATTTCCTAAGTGATAAGAACACTGGGAGCATCTTTTCTTCTATTGAGGTGACTCTGAGTGAGCTCCGGAAGGCCACTCATGGAGGCTGGTCACCAGAAAGGCCAAGTCATGATTACAAGCTTGGAATTTTCAGGCCCATCCCTCCATCCTCCAGAGAGGGGAGGAGGCTAGAAACCGAGTTAATAATTGATCACATCTATATGAGGAAGCCCCCATTAGATCCCCAAATTATAAGGTTCAGAAGGCTTTTGGGTTGGCGAATACATCTCTACCAGCCACGGATGTGCCCCAGCTCCATGAGGACAGAACCTCCTGTGCTCGGGACCCTGCCAGACCTCCTGTGTCTCTCTTCATCTGGCTGCTCACTTGTGTCCTTTATCATGTCCTTTAATAAACTGGACAACACGAGTGTTTCCCTGAGTTCTGGGCACTGACCTCGCTACTTAACTGATCCCGAGGAGGGGGTCATGGGAACCTCGGATCTGCAGCCGGTGGGTCGGAAGCCCAGGGGACAAGCTGGCACCTGAGGTGGAGGAAAGGGGCAGCCCTGTGGGCCGGAGCCCCTCGCCCGTGGGATCTGACGCTGTCTCCTGGTGGGTAGCGTTAGACCTGGGCTGAACTGTAGGACACCCAGCCGGTGCCAGGAAGAATCGCTCGTTACAGCACATCGTGGTGGCCAGAGGTACAAGGCTCAGGTGCCTAGTAAAGAAGACACGGAGGGAAGATACAGAAGGAGAAATCTGGGGGCTTCCTTTCTCCGCACCCGGTGGTGCCCGGCCAGGAAAGGGGGCGCTGGATCTGAGAGGCACTGCTGCTGTAGCCCATCCCCCGCAGGCCCACAACAAGGAGTCTGCACTGAAAGCCAAGGGCCGCCTGGGTGAAAACTGGGAGCGGGGTGGTCATGGCAGGAGAGGAGAGCCGGGGCAAGGGGAGCACTGAGCACAGCTGGGGCAGCCTTCAGCAAGGGGGCTGGGAAGCTGGACATGAGGGGCGGAGGCCCCAGCGAGGGCATAGCCCCCGCAAAATGGAAAACGGCGTCGGGGGCCAGGCGACAGGAGCCCAGAGAAGGGCACGTGGCGGGAGGCGGGTGGCGCCTGGAGGCCGGGGCGGGTCGCGTGGGGTCTGGAGGTAAAACCAGCAGCCTGCTGTCTGGACAGAGAGGAGTCGCTGAAGCCGGACCCACCAGGGGCCGCAAGTCTGGGCCTGACTCGTGCCTGCGGGTCAGGCAGGGACCCCCACCTGAAGAGGTGGAGAGGCACTGGCGTGAGGACAGAGCCTGGGTTCAAGCCCTGAGGGCTTCATCCTCTCCCGGTCTTGCTTTCCTCCGCGTACGAGGAAGAGATAATAATACCTCCCGTCTAAGCCTGCAGGGAGTATGGAAGGAGAAATGAAATGTGACGTGCTTACAACAGTGCCAGGCACGCAGTCAGCAGTCTGCAAATGTTAGCTCTCATACCCCGTCCCCACCTTCGCTTCCTGCTAAATACCGCTTATGGCAGCAGCCATCGCGGGCCCTGTAATTAAAAGTAATGCACACTCAGTGCAGGCAACCGGGGAGGCACAGAAAAGCACCAAGAAAAAGAAAAACAATTATTCATGTTTACACGGCCAAGAGACAACCAGGGCTAATACTTTGCCGTTTCTCCGTGCAGGCGGCCTCGTACAAAGTGCAGGGATTTTAATCATATTTCTATACGGTTCCATAGACCGCTGTTCCACATAGCTGTGGCAGCTTGGGTTCTCGGCGAGTAAACTCTGAGACGATTTGGGGGGCACACGGGATGTCTATTAGGGGTCAACCCCTGTGGTGGGGCCAGGATTGGGCACAGCAGTCATGCTTTACTGCAGGTGTGAAGTTTATTTATATAAATATATGATACCCAGTGCATGCACACGTACATACATAGGTGCATACTCGGAGTGGGGGGAGGGATTCTAACAGGAAACATGAAATCCCTGTTTCGAGAACAGACCGTTACTCACTCACAGAGCCTTAGTGATTGACATGACATTAGCACCAGTTTCCGCTCCTCAATCTCTCCCTGCGCGAGACCATGTGATGAGAGCCAGACTTACCCCGTGCATTCATCAAAACTGCTACCACTGATTACAACTCCAAAATTACGACGCTCAGAGCTTATACTAAGGGACTAACACATCTGCCCATTCTCTCCTCTGGGAAAGAAAAGATCTTTACTCTGGAATAGAACTATATGTTTCTGCAGAATGTAAGGCATCTCCAAGCTTTTTACCCAAGAATGTGAGCGCGTGGCTTTAGGAGTGTAAGTCTCTAAATCACTTTGGAACAATACGCTATCTCAAAGTTCCAAGGCATGTGAGCAATTCTTGGTTACAAGTCAGCTTTCAACCAACCTCGTCAGTGCTTTTGGCTCAAAAATCACAGACCATGCAGAAAATATGAAAATATTTGTGGAGAACTGTCTCCCAGAAGCCTTGGTACAACCTGGCCAACCTCCTGGGGAGCCCTGGAGCATAAATGGTGCACCAGAATGGTCTGCACTGGGTAAAACGGCCAGGCTTTTATTCCCCTCCTGGACGGGGACCAGCCTAAAAGGATGTGCCATTGGCCCAGCCTGCTCTCTGCAGTGGACGCAAACTCTGAAGGAGCAAATGGACATGGTAGCAAGCCCAAGCCTGTCCTTGGACTTGGATCTGAGTGGCACATCTCCACGTCTGCCCTTGCAATGCGCTGCGAACTCAGTGACTCAGTGACTCTTAGTGGTCACACGCCATTCCATTCTTTCGATTACCCTAACTGATGAACCCCCCATTAGTGAGCATTAGTCTGTTGGGAACTTGCTGCTGCTCTAAACGGTGCTGCCGCGAATACTCTAGAAGATGGCATCTTTGTATTCTTCCCCGAGTTTTTTTCCTTGGGACAGATTCCTAAAGGTGGAATTCTGGGGCAAGTTGCTTGAGTATCTCTAAGGCTTTTCACACGTTCTACCAAACTGGCCTCCATCAAGGCTGTGCCCATTTAGGCTCCCCTGCAGAGGCTGAGCCTGTGTGCTTCTCCTGAGTCCTGCCGACGCTGACTATCGTCACTCCTTTATGTCTTTGTAGGCCCACTTTTGTTTTATTTGCATTTTTTAAATAGTGTTGGTAGACATTTCTTCACATGCTGTTTGACCATTTTGACTTCTTGGTTTCTGAACTGCCTGTGTACATTCGGGCTTCATTTTTCTAACAGAGCATTTTTCTTTTCTGTATTGATTTGAAAGACCTCTTAAGCCCATCAGCTCAGTCTCCCATCCTCTAGGCTGCCATGATTTTTCCCAGTTTACTGTTTGCCTTTTTATCTTGTTTATAGTGTTTGGGGCACGCATCTGTTTTATAGTTCGTTAGAGCCAAGTGTTCTGCCTTTGCCATCTTAGATTCTGTCCTTGTCATTATGTTTGCAAAACTTGATTCGCTTTATAATCTAGATGCAGGCCTGTGATTTTTCCCTACTGCGTTTGACCCAGTTAATGTCAGTTCACCGTTGCAGCCTGACAGAAGCTTTTAGAATCCTGATTATGTCACCCAGCATCTGAGCGCTCCCTCCCATCTTTGAGTCCAATGCAAATTTGATCAGTGCTCTTTCTGTGACTTCATCCAAGTCTCCCATCGCCCCTTTTACATTTCTCTAATGATGTTCATTCAACTTGTCTGAAATGGAGCCAAATAGGGGCCTTCTCTATCACCAGCGCAGCAGCCAACTGGCGCCGAGACACGGCCATGGGGGGAGGAGATGGTCCCTGCCAACTGGACGCATGGCCGGGTCCAAGATGCCTCTTTGGATCAGTGTTTTCACAGCACCTGTCACCCTTAGAGCCATCACCTCATGGTCGTAATCATTTATTTAGATATTCTCCTCCCTCTGGCATATCTGTCTTTTTCCTTTCTTAGCCAAGCAAACTCTCGTGGAATGATAAGGGACATAAATACGTAGGAAAAAATCATGTATTAGATGAAAATGATTTGGCACAAAATAGCAGTGCAAACTGTCCAGGATCATGTTAGAAATTTAATTCATTTCCTGAGAATAATGGACAAGGCATTCAAGATTACCTGGTCTCTAGCTTCTCACCTTCACCGTAAGATCACTCTGGAATCATGAGGGTTAATTATAACCAGCATTTATAGAGACCACCTGGAAATCAGATAATCTTCTTACATAATCACTAATCCTTTAAACACACACACACACACATTGCTAGTCGAGTGTCATTATCTCCCTTCAAATGCAAGGAAATAGAGGCTCAGAGAACTCAAGATATTAATCCAAAATCACACAGTTTGAACATGTTAGAGCCTGGATTTGAACTTGTATTTCATACCAACCTGTCTCCCTGGCTGATGCCAATGGTTCTACATTCTTTGAATGTCATCAGGAATGGGAATCCACTCCTGAAGGTGATTCCAGGAGTACCCTCAGAGAATAATCCTGGATATTGTCCTAAATTTCCCTCTTTGTATCTTCTTCCCCTTGAAGACCCACAAAACTGATCTTCTCACCCCTCCCACCCAACACAGGTCTTCTAATGATCCTATCCTCTCTGTCTCCTCTTCTCAGATCTGTCAACAGTTCCTCATGTGACAGAGTTGGGAGACCCTTCGGCTGATGTTGCTCCAGTTTATCCCTGTCCTCCATGTTGTCCACAGCTGAATGCCATGCTCCAAATGGGGTCTAATGACAACAGGATTTTACCCTTGGTGGCCCACCCACCAGGTTCTCTCCTTCTCTTTCAGGAAGCCATGGGAAGAGGAAGGACCTCTTTTCCTCACTGCCCATCCCCTACTTTCTTTCACTCCATTTTCAGGGGAGGAGTTTGGGAGTAGATGTTTGCCTCTTACACTGACACTAGCCTGGCCTCTGAGTCTCTTTTCTGCTATATGACTTTTTCATATCTACTTTTGAATCAAGCTCCTGTCCTTGCTTACCCAAACTTCTCTCACTTCCCAGCCACCCTGGAGTTCCTTCCTACACTCCTTGAATATTCAACTATAGACATGAAGCCCTGGTCACTTGATGCTCAGAAGGTGAGGTGAGGGAAGTTCAGAGTTCCTGAGCAGGGTTCCTAAGGTGGGAACCTTCTAGCACAGAACTAGCAAGGGTCCTCTCAGGAGTGGCTGGGCAAGGGCTGACTTCTCTCTTCTCACTGCATCTGGAAAGGAGTCAGAAAAGGAAGCTGGAAAGGTGACTCCCAAAAGCAAGGAGGTAGGAGTAGGGCACAGTCCTTCCATGGTCCTGTCTCATTTCTTAGTTTCTGAACTCTATCTTTTCTTTGCAGCCTGAGCCCAAGTGCTCATTCCCCTCATTCCTGCTCTGGGGATACTATTACCTTTCTCATGGGCTTATTGTGAAAATTAAATGATATGATGACTAGAAAGCACTCAGAACAATAAGTGCCCTGCAAATGGTGGTTATTATTACTTTCAACCTAACACTAGATTTAATTATTTCGATTAACAGAGAACCAGGCAGTGTATGAGAATAACATTCTTTTCTGCCCTCTTGCTTTAGAGCTTTTTCATACATCATCTCATCTGAGGCTCATTACAACCCTGAAGGAGGGAGCACAGCAGGTCTTTACTGACCCTCACATAATGAGGAGGCAATACAGACTTGAATGAATGAAAGAATAGTGCCAGAATGTGTCCATGATGCTCTATCACCACTTTCTCTCCCACCATACTGTTTTGATTTTAATGAAGATTGTTGACAACAAGGATTGACTGAGTCTTAACTTCTGTCTGACAGTCCCTAGTTTCTTCTCATTCTTTCTTTGTCTCCCAGACGAGGACTCAGCAATGGTCTCCAGTCTGAGACTGAGGCTTCTTCTGGTGCCTGAGTAGGTTATGAAAACAGCAGGACATTACTTAAGTCCATAAGTTGTTTCATAGTTTTGACTTCCAATAGCAATTCTGCATTCAGTGCAGCTTTCAGCTCTGGATTCCCACCTTGCAGTATGAACTGTGAAGGATCTGGAATTTTACCCTACCTGAAATAGGACAGGTTAACCTACTACAATTCATGGATGCTGGCAGAAAATGAGAAATTCTTGGTGAGATACAAAGGACAGATTGTAACTTACAACAGTAGCCATAGAGAGAGTATCATCCTCAGTGCTGATGCTCCGAACCCCGGTTCCCACAAGGAAATTGCTATTGGAAGTCAAAACTATGAAACAACTTATGGACTTAAGTAATGTCCTGCTGTTTTCATTACCTACTCAGGCACCAGAAGAAGCCTCAGTCTCAGACTGGAGACCATTGCTGAGTCCTCGTCTGGGAGGCAAAGAAAGAATGAGAAGGAACTAGGGACTGTCAGACAGAAGTTAAGACAATGAGGCCCTGCAATGAGGGCCAGGTAACTCCTCCACACCCAGGGGGTTGTGTTACATGACAGGAATCTCAAGTTTAAGACATTCTAGTCTTTTAAAGGAGCCATCAGCAAATCTGCCCAAATTTGCCCTGGAGAGAGACATTACTGGTCAACAAACAGATCTGCCCTCTGCCCTAGAAGGAGGCACTATCTCTACATTCCAAAGCTCTTTGTTATACAAACATCCTTGGAAGGATAATTGGCAACAAAATTCTCAGTGCTTCTGCCCACAAGATGTCCAGAAACTTGAAAGACCCTTGGAAAACTGACTCCCATTACCTTGTCCCCCCACCACTGTGGTCTGTCCAGTGGTTCTAGTCATGAATTCTGGGACATTCTCAATAGCTATGTCCTTCCTGGGTTCATCAGGATGACGTTATGCAGTCAAAAGCCAGATTTTTGGAAGGCAAATATGCCTTCGGCTGCGTGCTAGCACTGTGGACACAGGCAACATGCCTGGCTGCTGGAGGAAAGATGAAGTGAGATACAGGGTTTTGAAACCAGTATGGATGGGAGTATGAAATGGAAGATAGATTAGAGGTGACACTGGCATGATTTGTATAATGATGTCCCAACACATTTCACGAGCGATGAAAGTTAATGAGTTCCTAATAATGAATGTTAATGAACCACAAGGCATGAGCAGTTAACCAATGTGGGTCTTCATGATGTTTGTATTTTTCACTTGAAGTTTATGGATACAGGTGAGCAAGGACAGAGCTGGCTCAGATCGGTGAAAATTCACACCAGTTGAGCTGATCTCTTGCTTCCATGGCTCATGAAAACATCCCTCCATTCTTTTACCTATTAGATGAAGATGTATTGCTGCATTTCCTATGCACTGGGTTTTTTTTTTTTT
>CM052798.1:159497445-159559843 GCA_028533885.1 Nasua narica | reverse complement strand
TTTTTTTTTTTTAAAGATTTTTTTATTTATTCATTTAACAGAGAGAGAACACAAGCAGGCAGAGAGGCAGGCAGAAGCAGAGAGAGGAGCAGGCTCCCCGCGGAGCAAGGAGCCCGACGCGGGACTCGATCCCAAGACACCGGGATCATGACCTGAGCCAAAGGCAGTTGCCCAACCAACTGCGCCACCCAGGCGTCCCTGCACTGGGTTTTTAAGCTGAAATTCTGAATGCCAAGATGCAGACAGTTCAAACTGTTAGCCTTACTGCACCGAAGTTACCTGGCATGAAGTTCCTACTGCTCTGCCAGAGCTTTGAAAGCACATACACACCCTGTTCTCTAGCAATTCCACGTCTAGTGATTTATCCTATGGAAAGAATCGGCGATTAACAAAATGGCTTTTCTGAGGATTAAATAAACTAATACAAACAAAGTGCTAAGAACAGTATCTGGCTCAGTAAATTTCATTTAAATGTTCAGCTTCAGTTATAAATGAATAGAAGTTAGATAACCTAAATATCCAACAATAAAGGAATTCTTTAAAGTGCACCTAAAATGAAGCATAGTATGGATATTAAAACTATACTGTACTGGGTTCTGCTTATGTTTAGGATATATAAGTTCACAAAAGACTATTGCAGTAGCTATAACAATAAACACTGATAAACTGAAAAAAAAATCACATATATCTAGGAATAAATTAACAGATGCAATGACCCCTACAACTGAAAACTACAAAATATTGCTGAGATTAATTAAAGACAAAAAAGAGATTTAAAAATGATATATTGTATAAATGTATTAAAATATTTACTTTTGTTAAGATGTCAATTCTCCTCAAAGTGATCTATAGATTCCATGACCTTCCAACCAAAATCTCAAAAGGTAAACAATTAAGAAGCTGGTTCTGAAATATAGATGGAAATGGAAAGAAACTAGAACAGCCAAGATAATCGTAAGAGGAATAGAGTTGGAAGACTCACATTAACATATTTCAAGCCATAATATAAAGCTGCAGGAATTAAGACAATGGTTCATTATGAATACACAAATAAACCCATGGAAATGAATAGAGTGCAGAAATAGGTCAACATATATCTGATGACTGGTTGTCTGACAAAGGTATCTGTACAAACCAAGAGAGAAAGGAAAGTGTTTTCGATAAATGGCCCTGGAACAACTGATCATATGTGTGCAATCAGTGAGCCTTGATCTCTGTCTCACACCATAAACAAACATTAATTCAAAATGAATCATAGACTTATATGTGAAAACTGAACCATGACACTCCTTCATGAAAACATGAGAAAATATCTTCTTAAACTTGATATGAACAAAGACATCATCAGCTATAAAGGAAATAACCATGAAAACTTGATAAGTGGAACTTTATCAAAATTAAAACTCTGTTCCTCTAAAGACATTGGTAAGAAAATAATAAGGCAAGATAAAGACCAGGAGAAAATTTCACAATATATGTATCTTATGAAGAGCTTATATCCAGAATATGTAAAGAATTGCTATAAATTATGATAATAAGAGACAGATGTCCAGTTTGTTAAATGGGCAAAAGACTTGAACAGGCACTTCATGAAAGAAGATAGTTAAGTAGCGGGTAAGCATCTGAAGAGATACTTGGTTTCATTGTTGCTAAAGAAATGGAAATTGAAAACGATAACCAAAGAATACCTACCAAACACCTGAAATTAAAAAGACTAACAAGAACGTGTTGGCAAGCATGTGGGTAAAAGAGGAAATCCTCATACCGGTGGGAGTATAAATTGGGAGAACCACTTAGGAAAAATGTTTGGCAGTTTCCAAAGAACTTAAACATACACCTACCTTGCGGCACAGCAACCCAAGGGTAGGTACACACAAGTGCATTTGTCCACAAAAAGCTTTATAACAGGACTGTTCATAGTTCGTGTTCATGAACTGTTCATAGTTCGTGTTATGGATTGAATGTTGTGTCCCCCACCAAAATTCATATGTTGAAACCCTACCCTTCAATGTAATGGAATTAGGAGATGGGGCCTTTGGGAGGTGATCAGAGTTAGATGAGGTCATGAGAATAAGGACCTCATGATTGAATTAGTGTCTTCATAAGAGTCAGGAGAGAGCTTGTTTCCTCTCTCTGTTCCCTACAATGTGAGGCTACAACAAGAAGTGGGCAATCTGCAGTGAGGAAGAGGGGTCTCACAACGCATCAATGTTTTTTATTGTTTTAAAACATATTTATTTATTTACCTGTAGAGAGAGACAGAAGGGCGGGAGAAGGGCAGAAGGAGAGAATCTCAAGCAGATTCCCTGCTGAGTGCGAAGCCCTCCCGACAGGGAGCTCGGTCTCAGGACCCTGAGATCATGACCCAAATCAAGAGTCGGACACTCAACCAACTGAGCCACTCAGGTGCCCCGCATGAGTGTTTTGTTAAGGGCACTGGATGCATGCAACTACAAGATTAATCTCAAAAACAATATGTTGAGCAAAAGAAGGGAGACACTCAAGTGTATATATGATGTGTTTCCATTTAAATGAAGTGGAAGAACAGGGGAGAATAGTGATAGGAACAAAAATCTTAGTTAACATGGGGACCATGGGGCAAGGAGTAGATTAACCAGAAAACGGCATGAGAAAATTTTCTAGAGTGACAAAAATGTTCTATATCTTGTTATGATTTGTAGACACATGAATATATACTTATATACATTGTAATTCATTGAGTTATAAACTAAAGATTTGTGCATTTTACTGTATGTAAATCACATCTCAATAAAGTGCTGAAAAAGAACATGCAGTTATGGCACGGGAACATGCGTGTGACATATTATTAAATAAAAAAGAAACCACCTATATAATAGTACACAGTACGATTTCAATTTTGTAAAACACCCAAAGAAAACCTAACTTGTCTCTATGTGTATGTAGCAGGATGAAGGTTTCTTTTTTTCCTCATCTAGATCTTTTCCTTTGCTTCCTCATTGCCTGAGATTTCCTTTGGTAACTCAGTGAGGAGACAGGATATTTTACTAACATAAGAATATCTCAACGTGATGCTCTAAGAGGGATTTTTGATGCCAAAGAGAACAGTTTTCTCCTCTGGCAGATGTTCCACCTTAAAGATCTGAAAGATCAGAAACCCTCCCACACAGGAGGGGAGGGAGAGAGAAGAGAAGGTGGAGAGAGAGGAGAAACAATGAGGGACTATATGGGGACGGGATAGCAGGAAAAGAGGGATTCCTGGCCCCTTCTAAGCCAGAGAGCACAGATTACAAAATGACATCTGGCGAAGAGTCACAAATGCCTCATCTTCTGGACTCCACATTTGTTTCTTTCTGATGGGTTACTGCTTAAACTATTTTTCTTGCTGGTAATGAGCTGTCCCTGCAGGCCTTTCCAGAAATTTTATGGATAACTGAAGAATAACAAAAGCCTGGGGAAATGCCTGGAAATTTGGGAACCAACCTATTGTTAAAAACAGGACAACAGGGGCACCTGGATGGCTGAGTCAGTTCAGCATCTGACTCTTGATCTCACCTCAGGTTTTGATCTCAGGGTCATGAATTCAAGCCCCACGTTGGGCTCCATATTGGGCATGGAGCCTACTTAAAAACAAAACAAAACAAAACAAAAAACAGGACAAAAGAACTTCCAGTTATAAAATAGATAAATCCCAGGGGTGAAAAGTACAGCATAGGGAATATAGCCAATAATATTGTAATAACTTTGGAAGGTGACAGATGGTGAGTACACTTATTGTAGTGAGAACTGCATAGTGCATAGAATTGTCATATCACTATGTTGTACACCTGAAACTAATACAATATTGTACATCAACTGTATTTCAATTAAATAAACAAATAATAAAACAACAGGCCCAAAATGCAGTCACTTATGTTAAGTCTCACATCACCAAACTGACACTTAACTTAATTACAGTTTCTGTTCTCCCAGAAATGAAATCTGAAACCAGCACTATTAGGTGCTCTGCATGATAGATCCTTGCTCTCTCCAAAATTTAGAAAAGTAACCTTGCAATGACCAACCCACTTTTTTGCCTAGTGTAACTTCCTCGTTCCCACTCCCATCTGCCTATAAAAGTCTTCTATTTCATACAGCTCCTCGGAGCTCCTTTCTGTCTGCTAGATTGGATGCTGCCCAATTCAGGAACCAATGAATAAAGCCAATAAGATCTTTACAATTTACTCAGTTAAATTTTTTTTAACACTATCAGAAGTTGACCCATATTGTGACGTGCACCATAAGAGCCTGTGCTATGTGCACATTCCAGGGAAACAGAAGGAGCCTAGGGTTGACCTTCGTAATTCTGGCTTGCTTCTCACTCTTCGCCCACTGCCCTTTTAAAAACAACCCAAGAAGATTATCATCAAGTGAGGCACCTGAGTGGCTCAGTGGGTTAAGCCTCTGCCTTTGGCTCAGATCATGATCTCAGGGTCCTGGGATCGAGCCCTGTATCGGGCTCTCCGTTCAGCAGGGAGCCTACTTCCCCCCTTCTCTCTGCCTGCCTCTCTGCCTACTTGTGATCTCTCTCTCTCTGTCAAATAAATAAATAAAATCTTAAAAAAAAATATTATCATCAAGAGGGCTTCTCATACTGTAATGTGAGTACAAGTCACCTGAGGATCTTGTTAAAATGCAGATTCAGAAATAAGTAGCGCTGGGATGAGGACTGAGTTTCTACATTTCTAATAAGCTCCAAAGTGATAGAAATGCTGCTGGTCCCTGGACCATATTTGGAGCAATGAGGCTAGACCAGACTACAGGTTCTCCACTCTGGCTTCATATTAGAATCACCTGGACACTTTTAAAAACTGATGCCAAAGACTCCCTTAATTTGAGGATCTAATTAAAGAGCGTATATTTGTATCTGACATCGGATTTGTATCCATAATATATAATGAACTCCTACGACTCCATAATTAGAAGACAAACACACCAATTTTTGTATAAAGATTTTATTTATTTACTTGACAGAGAGACAGAGAGACCCAAAGAGCACAAGCAGGGGGGAGTTACAGAGGGAGAAGGAGAAGCAGGCTCCCCACTGAGCAGGGAACCTGATGCGGGTCTCATTTCCAGGACCCCAGGATCATGACCTGACCTGAAGGCAGACACTTAACTGACTGAGCCACCCAGGTGCCCCATCACACCAATTTTTTCAATGGACACAAGACTTGTTAGGAAAAGTGTACTTGCTGGTCCAGGTCTGAAGTGGTCCTCTATAATCTGAATCTGTAATCCAAGGCCCGGAAAGATCCAGCAGCAGAAAAGACTGGGGAAAGGGTATTCCCAGCAAAGGGAAGGAGCCAAAGAGGGGGATGAGTTTGGTGTGTTAGCAGAGAGGGCAGAGATGGCACAAGACCAGTTAGGGGTTTGTAACCCAGAGTGCAAGGGATCTGAAAACAATCTGGTGCGTCTTTGTAAACCATCATTCTCTCTCTGCACAGAGAATAGAAGGGGTAGGAGTGGAGAAGTGGGATGGTTTGAAAAGCTGTAGCAGGAGAACACATGAGAGGATCTGTAGCTTGGGTTCAGTGGAACAAAGGGAAGATGAACGTGCAGAGGTTGGTGGGATACCCATGAGGAGGTGTCCAGTTACACAGGTCTGGGTTGGACACAGAGTAAGCCATTGGACACAGTCTCAGTCACTCATTCTTCCAACACCTATTAAGTTCTTGCTCTGTTCCAGGCACAGAGATAGAAACTAGTGACATGGAGATTAACCAGGGAGTTGTGGTCCTTGCTCTGACTGAGTTTCCATCAGGAAACAGTTAACTAAGCAGAGTCTAGAGAGTTCAATGTTAAACAACTTATTATACAAAAAAATGATTGAATGCCCTTTGTGATAAATGCTAGCATATCCAGAAGTACACAGCCTGAAGGCATGAGTGAGGGATCTGATCTACTCTGGGATATCAGGGAAGGCCTTTGTTGCCTGAAGCGTGGCTTTGAACTGAGCTGGGTAAAAATTAATCCAGTGAGAAAGATGAGACAGAGGTCCCAGTGTGTACCAAGTCCCTGAAATGGGATTCAGCATCCCTTGTTTCAGGATCTAAGATAAGGGCAGAGAATGAAAGGGAGAACCCACTTGACAGTGGTTGACATTCTCCAGAGGAGCATGTTGATTGAGAAGAGCAAAAATAAACTTTTTGATATTGTATCATGAACAACGTCAACCATTGGGAGATCTGTATAACTCAGTGAGCCAATATTCTCCAAATAACCAATGCCCAATGCATCTTGTTCAAAACCATGCTAGGACAAAAGATCTATTCGAAGTATGATAGACCAGTAGGTTTCAGTGGAAGAGAATACAAAAAAGATTTTAGCTGAGTTTTCCGTGTTCTTTGCACACGAGTGAGGATATGGCTTTAAATTGTTAAATCTGGGCAATGCTTAATTAACTGTCCCAAATTTTATGCTATGTTTAGGGTCAAGATGGCAATTTTGGAGGGGCTAAATTTGGATCCACTAGACTTCTTCACAAACTCAAGAGTCACACTCTATGATGCAGTCCCAAGTTGAATCCAGACTGTTTAATTACATATGAGGGATAAACCTGTCCTCAGAGGTCATTTCTTAGGCCAAAACAACTCTACAGTGAGATTCCCACTGAAATAGTCACTGGGGTATTGGACTGTGACAAGGGTCAGCTGGTAATCACCAGGATGGCTGTACCAGTTGTTAATGGTTAACATCTGTTTCAGTTGGTAAAAATCAGAGTTGTGTAAGTTTTATTCACTTAGTCAATGGATATTTACTGAGCTCCTAGTGTGTGCCAGGCCAGGACAGATTTGCTAGGAACCTAATCAACTGTAACCACTGGGGCTCCACACTTGTGGGGGTCCCTCCAAGGATTCATACAGTCATTGGTGTTTATGAAGTACATCAAGTACAATGCTTTACCCATAATTGGTTATGACCACTGTCTCTCCAGTCTAGCCTTCTCTCCTTCGTACTTTCCCGCATGTTCATTGATGTGGGAGTAATTGCGTCATTTGGGGAATCCAGCTTAAGTTAAGTAAGATGTGGATTCATTCCGTGTGATCTTAGTGGAATATGTTTATGTGGTTGCATTCACTTCCATGGGTGATTACATTATTGTTAGCTCTGCCAAAGAGGAATGACTTTCAGAAACATTCTTACTGCTCACTAGGCCAACCCACTGAGAATCATGAGACAAATAATGTTCAGAACCAGAAACTGTTTATTGAGAGACATCCATCTTTAATACAGGAAGGTCTTTCCAATATCCCGAAATTTTGATGCCAGTCAATGAGATATGGTACCTGGCATCAAAAACATGGAATATCGAATAACAAACAGATGCAAAAAGACTTAGTGGAAAATGCTTCCTAATTTTATAGCTCACACACAAAAGAAATTTGATTGAGCCCTTCTGAACTTTGACATTACCAGTAGCGAATTGTGAAGCCAGAAGGAATCTTCCCGAAATGTCATCAATAATAAAGCAAATTTCAATCAACCGTACTGGAAAAAAAGACTGAATCGTCTTTATGTTATCCATATAAAAATTATTACAGACTTCTCTTCTTCTATGAGTTACTGAGAAATATGCTGAAATCCCTCACTCTGGCAGCAGACTTATGTATTTTTCCTTGTGGTTTCATCAAATTTAACTTTATATGTATTTGAGACAATGTTAGTAAGTATATACAAATTTGGAACTGTTGTATCTTCCTGGAAAGTTGAACCTATTTTTATTACAGAATGTCCTTTTTTACATCTTTCAATTCTTGGCCTTGAAGCTGTTCAGTCTGATATAAATATGATGATCATACCACCTTTCTTTCAGTTTTCATTCTTCTGTTATAATTGCTCTATATGTTTTAGATATGACTCTTTTAACAATCATATGCTTGGGATTTCTTTTTTAAAAATCCATTCTGACAATCTGCGTTTTTTTTTTAATTTTTAAAGATTTTATTTATTTATTTGACAGAGAGAGAGATATCACAAGTAGGCAGAGAGGCAGGCAGAGAGAGAGGGAGAAGCAGACTCCCCGCTGAGTGGAGAGCCCGATGTGGGGCTCGATCCCAGGACCCTGAGATCACGACCTGAGCTGAAGGCAGAGGCTTTAACCCACTGAACCACTCGGGTGCCCCCAATCTGCGTTTTTTAAAGGAACATTTCTTCTATTGACATTTAGTGTGATTACCAATTATATACAGATTTTAACTTACCATCTTAGACTTTCTATTCATTTACCTGCTATATTCTTTCTTTTTTTTTTCTTTCTTGCCTTCACTAAGATTACTAAAAATGTTTTATTATTGCATATCCTTCATATCCCCATCTATTAGCATGGAAGTCATAATCACTCTTATGGGTTTTTTGGCAGTTATTTCAGTGACTCCAATATGCATCCCTGATTTATCTAAGTCAAATATGATGCATTTCCTGGACAATGCAAAGTTTTTATTCTTATCTACATTGTTGTTGTGTATTTTAAATATGTGTGTATACATAATTTTAATTATGCATAGAAGGGGTAATTTTTCTTTTATCTGAAGAACATTTTTGCACATTTCTTTTTGTGTGAGTGCTACACTCTCTTAGTTTTTCTGAAAAATGTTTTTATTTTGCCTTCATTATTATGAGATATTTTCAATAGGTATAGTAGTCTTGGTTGGCAGATTGACATTTTTTCAGCACTTAGAAGCTCTCAGTTCTTTGTCTCTAGCTTTATTGTTTCTATTGATAAGTTGGCTGGCAGTCTTATTTTTGCTCTTTTGAAGGTTACAGGCCTTTTTTGTCCAGCTGCCCTTAAGATTTCATCTTTTATTTGATTTTGAGCAATATTGCTGTAAGGTATCTAAGTTATTTTCCTTGATATCTATCCTGTTTAGGTTTGTAGAGCTTCTTGACTCCATAGTCTGATGTCTTTCACAAATTCAAAATATCCATCATTGTCTCTTCAAATATGAAATTCTTTGTTTGAATTTGGGCTCCAATTTTGTATCAGTTCTCACAAAGTTTCATTTATGTCTCTTCAATTTTTTTCATCCTTGCTTCCTCTCATTTTATTCTGAATGTTTTCTTCTGAGCAATCTTCTAGTTTACTATTTCTCTCTTTAGTTGTCAAATGTACTGCTTACCTCCTTCCACAGAGTTCTTAATTTTATTTGTTGAATTTTCCAGTTTTAGAATTTTCATTTAGTTTCCATATAGTTTTCTGCTTTCTATTGGTATTCTTAACTATGTCTCTTAGCCTTCCAAGTATGGTGAGTGTGGCAATTTAAAAGTCAACTGTGGGGGCCCCTGGGTGGCGCAGTTGGTTGAGCGACTGCCTTCGGCTCAGGTCATGATCCCGGAGTCCCGGGATCGAGTCCCACATCGGACTCCCAGCTCCATGGGGAGTCCGGTTCTCACTCTGACCTTCTCTCTCTCACTGTCTCTCTTTCCTAATAAATAAATAAATAAAATCTTTTAAAAAAAAATAAAAATAAAAATAAATAAAAGTCAACTGTGGATCTGTTCTTTCTCTTGCTTTTGTTGGTTTTTATTCATGTGGTCTTGTCTCCTTGTATGTCTATTTGGTTTTTATTGCATTCCAGACATAGTCTTTATAAAAATATTTATTAAATGAACATGAGGCTCAAGATGAGTCTGCCGTCCTCCAGAGAGAACCTGTTTGCTATTTCCAGGAACTTTGAGACACTAGTTTTCCAGGATCACCTAAATCTAATCTGAGAAACCGAAACATTTGCAAGTTGAATCCCTAATCTCTGCGAGGGCCTAATTCTGATTCATCCATACCCCATTCAGTGTCCCACCCAAAGTTAAAGATATTCATTGAGATCCCCTCCTAATTTTCCTTGAGAGACAAAGTGCTATAGCCCTAAAACTTTTTAACCTCTGTCTCCAAAGCTGACACACTTCCTTGGAGGAAAAAGTAGCTCCAGATACTGAGATCATCTCCCTGGGCTGCTATCCTTCACTGGGTAGTGGCATGGTGACTTTTTTGCTATCTTGTCAGCAGTCTGGTGCCTTTAAGAAGATTTTTTAAAATATTCTGTCCAGATTTTCTAGCTGTTTTAAGTAGAATCTTTGATTATCGATACCCAGTCCATTATTAGGTCAAATTTATTCTTTCTAAAAAGTGTATTTTCTGTATTTGAAGAGATTTCTCAATGGATGGGTAAATAGATTCATTTGCTTCACTTACCTTCTTGATTTTTGTGATTTATAATTATCTCTGTATCAACACTTAGGGCTACACCTAGCACACAATGGGTACCAATGAACGCATGCTGCATGACTAACAAGTCTAAACAATACCCAACACAAAAATGTTAAATCTTTTTCTTTTGTAAAAGTCATTTTATATCCTAATTGCTTACTTATTCATCATAATCTCCTCAACATTAAGCATGTCCTTGCCACATGAAAGATGGCATTTGATGAACTAGGGACTCTCCAAGTGAATGTCCATGTTCCCTTTAAGTTTCCTGGATCATATATTTATGAAGATGTACAGTAAGTGTTCAATAATTAAATTAGAGAGTTTTGTTCGTTTTTGCCTCTTCCCTCCCTTTGCTGACAATGTCTCAAGAAGAAAGGTTACGGATTACCTGCAGCCATTCCCAGATTTGAGTTTATGGAATCTGTAATTATAGTTTTTAGAAGGGAAAATCTCTCACCAAAAACATTGAACTGATTAAAGCAGCAACTAGAAAACATTCCTTAAGCAAGAAATTTCCTTTCCCAAGCTGGGGGTTGATTAATGCCTCTACGCTCCGTGGGTTTATATGTCTTTGGTATGCAGAGCTGAAGAGTGAGAGGGGAAAGCCTCCAACCCTGCTCACTTGCTCTAGGTTCACTGAAGGAAACAGTATAACCTATTGCATTTATGCGATGCATAATGCATAAGTTCTACTTATCTGAGCATTTAGTCACCAAGGGCCTCTTGATTTTGTTGAACTATTTCCTATACATTTGCTTATTTCCCCAACTAGATATTAAGCTCCCAGGGAGAGGTGTCAAGACTTGCATTGCTTTTGAGTTTCTTCCCAATACCTAGCACTACGGTGGCAACTATCAATCAATATGTCCTTCCAACTAATGTCCATCTACCTATCTGGTTGCCATGTGTACATCAATGACTCCAATCTTCCACTCTTTTTTTTAATTATTGCAATGACATTACTATGTTAAGCATTGGTGATGTAATGATGACTAATGTTTGAGGAGATCTTAGCTGAGAGGTAGCAAGTTCTAAACGTCCTCGTGTGTGTACTTCCATTAAGAAAAAGAATACATTCAAGCATATATTTTTAATAAGTGAGTTTTTATTTATATATTATATTCAAGTATATAAGTTATAAATCATGAATGTTTACTTCTTATTAAAAATGCAAAGCCCTCAATCTGACCAAAATAAAATTAATAGTAATAATAATAATAATAATATATTTTTGGTTCAAGTGATATGATTGAATTTTTAAAATGTTGGTTTTACTGCAATTGTACTACTGGGTATTTACCCCAAAGATGCAGATGTAGTACAAAGAAGGGCCACATGTACCCCAGTGTTCATAGCAGCAATGGCCACAATTGCCAAACTGTGGAAAGAGCCAAGATGTCCTTAAACAGACAAATGGATAAAGAAGATATGGTCTGTATATACAATGGATATTATGCCTCCATCAGAAAGGATGAATACCCAACTTTTGTATCAACATGGACAGGACTGGAAGAGATTATGCTGAGGGAAATAAGTCAAGCAGAGAAAGTCAGTTATCATATGGTCTCACTTACGTGTGGAGCATAAGGAAAAACATAGAGGACATTGGAAGAAGGAAAGGAAGGGTGAATTGGGGGAAATTGGAGGGGGAGATGAACAAAGGGAGACTGTGGACTCTGAGCAACAAATTGAGGGTTTTGGAGGGGTTGGGGGTGGGGGGATGGCTTAGCCTGGTGGTGGGTATTGAGGAGGACATGTACTGCATGGAGCACTGGATGTCACACATTAACAATGAATCTTGGAACACTGAAAAAATAAAATTAAATTAATTTTAAAAATAAATAAATAAAATGTTGGTTTTATTTTGTATCAAGGATCTAAGGGCTGATTTTAAGTTCAATTTTAATACTTTGTTTTAATTTTCCTCATGACTAACCAAGATATCTCCTTAAGATTCATCCTTCTAATTCAAGGGCTACAGTGTTGGCTGCATTATGATACTCATTTTCAACTCTGCCTCCAATTTTGCAAGGAATTTTGACAAATTTGACGAGTAAAACTCCATCTCCCCTGATCTCAATCAGTGGTTCTTGCAAACTAACCAGAAGATGTTCTATGTTTTTCTATTTGCTGGGGATAGTGAGGTGGATTTAAAATCCACTGAACATCTTTATTTTGAAGATTTTAAAACAAATTAAGAAATATTGGTATCAGCACACAGATAAGGAGCTTTTTAAAAAAAAAATAGGTGTCACATTTGATATCCAGTGACAAAAAAATCTTGTGTTGGTGGCAATATCTCTAAACACCCATTTTCAAAATGTGCCCCCCTCACCAAAAGCATGAGTTCTTTTGAAAAAAGGGGTTATTGTCTCATTTATTATTAAATTTTCCCCTTCATAACCAAGAGATAGATTGAACATGTTTCATTTTTGGTTTTTAGGACTGGGTGAGTAACATGCCATTGACAGGTACTTTACCATGAAAACATCAGTCAACATAGCACAATTGCTTTTCATAAAGGAAAAATGCACAATTCTTCTTTACCTTTGCTTGATCGTGGTTTGTCACGAGATGACCAGTGAATATTGGGGTCACCACCACATTATGAAATATTGGAAATATTCTCATTTTAATTTAATATTCCATAAAGCCATTTACCTGGTCACATATTAATAGCAAAATGTCTCAGGATGCCAGAAGTTAACAAATGACCACTCTGTTTTTGCAACTCTCATTCTCTGGGTATGAAAATATAAATAGCAATTCTAATTTCATCTCTGGTCCCTAGGGAATTATTCCATACATTGCTTGGGGCACATACTTGGGGAAACTTTAGTCTACTTAGTGTTCAAAGCAACTTGTGTTTCTATAACAATCCATAAAGCATTATGACATTTGATCTTCAGAATACACCATGAAGAAAGTAGAAGTATTATCACTTTTATTTTGTAGATGAAGACAACTCTGAAGTCTCATGAATAAATGGCCCGTTATTATTTGAAGTTGGAACTGAAGCCTGTGGCTTTTGCCTCCAAATCCCATACTTTCCACTATGACATTTTGTATCCATTCCACACTTCTTCAAATATATACTGGAGTGGGTATAAGCCAGAGAGACAAGAGGTCATAATATTCAACTTTGGAGTAGGAAGGGGAAGGGGGAAATGCATTCAATAATCTTTCTTCAAAAATACAGCTCAATCAAGCTCCTTGAAATGAAGATAATATATACCCAGTTGGTACTAGCCTTCTGTTTCGGAGACTTTTTAAAGTACTCAACATTATTATTTTCTTTCTAAGGAAATAATTTGGAAAAAAGAAAAAAGCTTTATAAAGGGTTCATTATAGTGCTATATATCATTGGGAAAATGGTATGCGGTGAAACCTTCAACAGTAGGAAAATGATGAAGAAAATACATTTACTTGATTTAGCCATTACAGTTATAAAAATGACTATTACATAGGGACAGGAAATATGCTTTCATATTTTTATTGATGCCAATAGTTCTCAAATGTGAATGTGTATCAGAATCACCTGTGAAATGTTTAAACATACTCTTTCCCAGGCCCCATCCTGGACCTACTGAATCCGATTCTCTATAGTTGGTCCTGTGGTTGGAATCTGTATTTCAAAAGCTGCACTGGTGTTTTTGATGCACATTCCAGATGGAGCATCATTGATCAATACTAGGATTGCACAATCTAAAAACTAACTGTGATGAAAGATAAGATTTAAAGAAGATACAAAAAAATAAAACCAGTTTCATTCACTGGACTAACCAAAAAATATTTTGGTTATAAAAATATTTGGTTATAAAAATATTTTTACTTATCTAATATATATTATATAATAATAAATGCAATTAATTAACATGAGCACATGGGATAAAATCTCTTTCCTCATATGTATTGTAAAGAAATTTGTCTTCTCTCCTTAAGTCTCAACCCTTATGTATTTGACTTTCACCATAAATCTGAGAAAAATCTATAATCTATAGCCTCTGTTTAAAGAGTTTTATTCATGCAAGACTTGGCTGTTATGAATACTACATTCCTTTGCCCTGTGTAGCAGCAAGAGAAGGGCCATAAGGTGTTGCTTTGCTAAGAGTCTGAGTATCCAGTCCTGTTGCTGGTATAATTAGGAAAGAAGATGGGAGATTGCAACCACATTATTGTGAGTCTAACTGTACACTGGAGATCATGGGGCACACCTCCTGCTGGCCTCAGAAGGAGATGGCACAAATATTAATGAAGTAATGCTTTTTAATGTCTGGAAGAATCGTGGGATTGTCATAAAGAAAACAGCCTGTAAACAACCAACCATATGGAAGCCTATCATCCCAGACTCTTGCAATTGCTTATGAAAACCCAATGTCATGTACCAAAGACATACCATGACATTTGCTTTTAGTTACAGTTTTGAATGGTACAACCCAGCGATATTGCTTCTGATAGTAGAGCTAGTACCTTAGGTGACTCTTATATTAATGTTAACATTCCCATTCACTGCCTTCCAGTATGCTGCCTACATTGCAGATGCCCCAAATACTTTATTTTCTGAATAATTATCTCCTTATTTATACATGTTGAATGTTTATTTTTTAATTCCAGTGTAATTAATGTACCATGTTTGTTATATTAGTTTCAGGTGTGCAACATAGTGATTCAATAATTCAACGCCCATCACATTGAGTGTATTCTTAATCCCCTTCACCTATTTCATGCATTCTGCCCCCACTCCAAAGTATCTCTTTATTTTGATGACCAATCTCTGGCTAAAAGTGGAAGGAACTAGTAGATTGAACCCCAACCAATTTCTCCATTAGTTCCCGTTGCCAAGTCCCTGGAACTTCCATAGTTCCTATCCTTTCCAAGATCTATTTTCTCTGATTTTTTCTTTAATATTGTAATCTACCCCACATTTTTGTGAGCTAAATGTTGCACTTAGTCTCCATCCACCCTCCTTCTGGTTGGGGAGATTGAAACACTAAAACTATATATGCTGGACTCCCTTGCAGCTAGGGTTCTGTATGCAAATTAGTTCCACCAATGAGATGCACCCAGTGAGTGTCAGGAAGCAAATTGCCCTTCCCTCCCTGGACTGTTTCTTCTGATCAGCAGGGGTGTGGAGATGTGAGTTTTCTCTGCAGCAGCACTCCGTAACCATTCTCTAGTCCCCTATGTACTCAGCAATAATACATCAGTGGCTAAATTGGGGTAGCAGTGGTGGGATCTTGATCCTAGCTTAGCTTCCACAGTGACCTCAAAGGGAATAACTAACTCCTCTTGTGTTGGTTTGTATTGTTCAGCAGTTATTCTTGGAATTTCAGCCAACAATCTTCTCCCTCAGCTCTTCCAACAATTTTTTTTAGCTCCTAACTCTCCATATCGTGGCCCTTTCTGATTAAAATACCTGTGAAAGGGTTTTTTTTTTTCCTGTACCATAATCTAGTTCATACACTTCCAACAAATTCCATTTTTCCTTATACTTGCCAAAGTCAGTTTCTATTGCTTCCAGTTAAAGAACTTTCCTTACAGTATGGTGACTAACATAACATAATATAAAAAAATTAATAAAAAAAAAAAGAACTTACCTTACAGGTGTCTGGGATGACATTGGCAGGAGCTGAGCTGCTATAATGGAAATAATTCAGTACTTGCTTAAGAGTCAAGAAATCAAAGTTTGACCATTTAGTAGCATATGACCATAGACATATCACTCACATTTCTGAACCTCAGTTTATTCATCTGTAAAATGAGAATAATAACACTCACTTCATGGGATATTCATAAGGACTAAATTTGGTAAAGTAAAAATGTGTTCACTATCTAATAGGTATTCAACAATTATTGCTTGTGTCTGCTTTGTCTTAGTGACTATAACCAGCAATTATCTGGAAATATTGCTTTTTTAAAATAAAAAGATATTTGGTCATGTGGGAAAAAGCAGTGTTTTAAGGTTATCAATGGTCCATTGGTCTATATATTTTTTTATTTTTATATATATTTTTAAATTGCCTGGCTATCCATTTTTAAGTTCCTGGCAGTGGAAAAATGGAAAGTTGAACAACACCTGGGCCTTTGATGACGTTCTCAAGCCACTGAATTAACTAACCCTAGAGCTCTGTTGTTTAACCTACATTTTGCTTGGTTTCCCATAACTTGAAGCTGGATGCTGACAGATAACTCTCAGGTTAGGCTTTCTGGGAAAGAGGCTCTAAGATAGTGGTTGACCAGGAAGTACCCTCAGAACTAATACCCATGAGAAGATGGTGACAGCAGGCAGAGCAGGAGAAGGAAGCTGAAGTGCAATATCATTCCAAAAGTGTTCTCAGCCAACCCCACAGGGAACTCTTAAGCCAGGATGGACCATTAGAGCAACCCCAAGTGTAGGCAAGGTGGTAGAGCCTTAATATTCCCACTTTATGACTCTTGCCTTGACCAGTCATTAGGTATGAGTTGCTCACAGGAAAGGCTGCATGACCTTGAGCAACTCTTGAGGAGGAACTCAGCTATGTGCTATGAGCAGACAACATTGGCAGCCATTGGAGGAATGAATGTATATTGCTCCTAAAAGCAAATGGGGCAGTACCCCAGAGCACCCAGCATACCATATACACTCAACTTCCAAATAGATGGACCTTCACAACAGTGGTCCATGATAGTTAAATCTGCTTATTATAACCCCAAACCATAAATATGTTGAATCAGGAAATGGCATTGACAGTTTGGTTCCTAGAATTTTTGAGCTATAAGGCACCTCAGAGATATTGGAGATCACCCTTCTTCTTTTTACAAATGAGGGAACTGAGGCTCACTGTGCATAAACTCATTTCCCAATGTCACACAGCCATTCTGTGGCCCTGGTAGTACCAGATTCAGAAGTTTACTCTTGACTCATTATTCATTGCGTGACTTCAGGCTTGCATTTATTTGGCAGATATCTCTGGCTAGCAGGATATTATGCAAAAGTTGTATAATCTATATTTATTATGCTTTAAATAATTCTGAAAAGCACCCTCAAGAGTCCCTTAGTTGTCAAGATTCTTGCATACACATTTTCCATTAGCATAATTGATTAAGCTATAAGCATGTCTATAAAATTAAGCACAGTCTTTTGTTATCCAAGTATATTTAAGCCCTTGACAACAGATCAGAAATTTATGTAACCCAACATTGATTCAATTCCAAGGAAGATAACTAGTTGTAATAAAGGCTTCATCTGTGTAATCAGTTTGTGTTCCTTAGTACATTATAATTTCAGTTTTGTAGCTTCTATACATTCATTTAATCTTCCTAGAAACTGACAGGAGCAGGGAGCAAATTATTAGCTCCAATTTAGAGATGAAACTACATATGAAGAGAAATGAAATGACCCACCAAAAGACATGCATCCAGTAAATGGCAGAGTCAGGGCAAAATACGGGTCATCTGTTTCACAACACAGTATAGCAAACACACCCTAAGGCAACCCCCAATAGATCATGTCCTTATACAATCTCCTCTCCCTCCAGTTCTAGTAGAAATTGTGATTTGCTTATAATATAGCAAAGGTGATGAGATGTCATCACCCTGATTATGGCAAAGATGACTGGATGTCACTCTTGTGGTACATTTTGTTATATAATACTTTGTAATTGGAAAGAGGCATTCCTCCTGGCCTTGAAGAAACAAACTGCCATGCTGTAAACCACTTATCTGGAGGTCCACACAGCAGGGAACTGTAGGAAGGTTCTGGGACCTGGGGGTGGCCTCTGGCCAACAGCTACAAAAAGGCTGGGATCCTCATCTGAATTCTGCCAACAACTGAATGAGCTTGGAAGAAGATCCTTCCCCATCTGAGCCCTCAGATGAGAACATAGACCAGCTACCAGTCACTTTGCAGCCTTGCAAAATCCTGAGCATACTGTCTCTGGGCTCCCGTTTATACACAAAACAAGCTCAGACTCCTGACCTACAGAAACTATGAGATAGCAAATGTGTCTTGTTTGAAGCTGTTAAGTTTGTGATAACTTGTTATATAACAATAGAAAGCATGGTATTGGTATAAACATAGACAGATCGATAGAATCCAATGAAGAGCCTAGGGAAAAAAAAATCTACACATATGTGGTTAGTTAATTTATGACAAAGTAGCCAAGAATATACAATAGGAAAAGTCTCTTAAAAAAAAAAAGGTGTTGAGACCAAAAAAACAGATAATCATAACAAAACACGGACAGAAGACATAAACAGACATTTCTCCAAAGAAGACATACAAATGGCTAGCAGACACATGAAAAAATATTCATCATCATTAGCCATCAGGGAAACTCAAATCAAAACCACACTGAGAGGGGCGCCTGGGTGGCTCAATGGGTTAGGGTCTCTGCCTTCGTCTCAGGTCATGATCTCAGGGTCCTGGGATCGAGCCCCACATCGGGCTCTCTGCTCAGCAGGGAGCCTGCATCACCCTCTCCCTCTGCCTGCCTGTCTGCCTACTTGTGATCTCTCTCTCTCTCTATCAAGTAAATAAATAAATAAATCTTTAAAAAAAAAAAATCTGAGACACTACCTTATGCCAGTTAGGATGACAAAAATTGACAAGACAAACAAATGTTGGAGAGGATGTGGAGAAAGGGGAACCCTCTTACACTGTTGGTGGGAATGCAAGTTGGTGCAGCCACCTTGGAAAACAGTGTGGAGGTTCCTCAAAAAATTAAAAATAGAGCTACCCTATGACCCTTCAATTGCACGACTCAGTATTTGCACAAAAGATACAGATGTAGTAAAAAGAAGGCCACATGTACCCCAATGTTCATAGCAGCAATGGCCACAATCGCCAAACTGTGGAAAGAGCCAAGATGCCCTGAAACAGATGAATGGATAAAGAAGATGTGTCCATATACACAATGGAATATTACTCAGCCATCAGAAAGAATGAATACCCAACTTTTGTATCAGCATGGATGAGACTGGATGAGATTATTTTGAGTAAAATAAGTCAAGCAAAGAAAGTCAATTATCATATGGTTTCACTTACTTGTGGAACATAAGGAATAACAAAAAGGACATTAGGAAAAGGAAAGGAAAACTGAATTGGGGTAAATCGGAGCGGGGCGGGGGGGGATAAAGCATGAGAGACTATGGACTCTGAGAAACAAACTGAGGGTTTTAGAAAGTAGGAAGTGGGGAGATGTGTGAGCCTGGTAGTGGGTATTAAGGAGGTCATGTATTGCATGGACCACCGGGTGTGGTACATAAATGATGAATTTTGGAACGCTGAAAAAATTAAAAAAATAAAGTGTTGAGAAAATTAGACAGCCACATGCAAAAGAATGAAAGTAGATCACTCTCTTACGCCATATGGAGAATTTAATTCAAACTGATTATAGATTTGAACATAAGATATGAAACCATCAAACTCCTAGAAGAAAACACAAGTAGTTAAACTCCTTGATATCGGTCTCGGTGGTAATTTTTTTTCTCTAATACCAAAAGCAAAAATTAACAAGTGGGATTACATCAAACTAATGTTTAATGTTCAGCAACTAATGCACGGCAAAGGAGCTATTGAGATTTTTTGTTTGTTGAGCTTTTTACTTTTAGAGTTTGTGACACAAAGGTCCTTTGATTACAAGTTTCATTACTCCCTATTCTGTGGATGTATAGTCCACCCATGAGTAAAGACTGTTGTGAATTCCATATTTGTATGAGCTCCACAATCTTTCAGTTCACACAAGCCGTCCTGAGAAGTCACTGATCCTGGATCTGGAGACAGATCCTCAAAGCTTTATTATGAAATCCACCATTAGCTGTAGACGCCACAGGATAACCCCCTTTTACTTTAGTTTAAAGTTGCCTAATACGGTGAAAACTTGCAGGTATCAAGTTTTAATATCAGTAATCTCTCAAGGAGGGAGTCTCACCTTCTTTTGGCAAAGGTTTGTGTCACTCGTGGCTTGTTGTCTATTGGTCTCTGAGTTTGTAGCGGAAACCCAACTTGCAAGAGTGTTAAATAGAATTTCATAGGACACAATCCATCCACTTGTGAGGAAGTTCTGGATCCAGAATTCCTTCATGTACACAGTCTCCCAGCTAGAGTGCCTGGGTTGGCATGGAGTCTGGTGTCCTGGCAGCTCACGCTTAGGATAAGAAGGAATTGGAATAGAAAATGTGTCTTGGATGAAGACGGTGATATGTCCTCCAGGGGTTGGAGCCATCACGGGCTGTGCCTTGATGGTGTCATCTGGTCTGCAGCCCCACAGTCCTTTGAACTGCAGCCCTCATATTCATCATGACAATTGGAAGGGCCTCACGCCACTTGAGGCTTGCTTTTTTGTTGCAGTTGGCTTGATCCACTAATAGAGATGTAGAATGGAGCAGGCTGCCTATATTCTTCTTTGCAGCCCTATTTATGAAGGTTAATATCACTTCTTCCATAACTTCAAGAGGAGAGCAATCAGTTAGCCCACATTCTTGGGGAGGGGAGGTCATTACCAAATTCTTTTACTGACATAAGTCTGAAGATCTCATCCTAGTTGATAAGCTCCCCAACATATACATGTCTTTCTCTCTCTAGCCCTAGATTTTAGAAATCAGGGATTGCTTTGGTCTGAATGTGTGTGTGCCCCAAATTCATATGTTGGAATCCTAATGCCCAATGTGATGGAATTAGGAGGTGGGGCATTTGGGAGGGGTTTAAGTCATGAAGGTGGAGCCTGATGAGTGAGATGAATGCCTTTATTAAAGAGCCCAAGCTCCCTTGCCCCTTCCCACCCTATGAAGATACAACAAGAAGTCTGTGACCTGGAAAAGAGCCCTCATCCAACCACGCTGGTGCCCTGGTTGGACTTTGAGCCTTCAGAACTGTGAGACATAAATTTCTGTTGTTTAAAAGTTACCCAGTCTGTGGTTCTTTGTTACAGCAGCCCAAATAGATTAAGACAATGATAGCTTAGGAAGTGTAATTTTCAAACTTGAAGATCTGGTGGTATTTTATATTCTGCTATGTTCTTAGGACCATACAATTCCCAGGAGAGACTTGATATTATATCCAATCGAGTTTTTAGATTTTATGTGGCTTTGTCTAACTTGCAGTCACAATGCATAGAATCCTTCTGCTATTCCCCTTACATCAAAAAATGCTTTTAAATGGATGAGTTACATGCCCAGACACATCATAATCAAACCTCCAAAACAAAGAAAAGCCTTGAAAACAGCCAAAGAAAAATGACACATTGCTTACATGACTGTTTTTCTCCTTGTAAGTTCTTTAAAATATGTATGATAGCTAAAAGCAAAAATGATAGCACTGTCTGGTGGAATTTTCAGTGTGTGTACATGGAAGGCATATGACAAGCAGAACATAGAGGAGAGAAGGGTAGAGGGCCTACAAGATGGGTAGATGTCTATATTCCACTAGAAATGGTAGAATATAAAATTCTGAGTAGACCATGGAAAGTTAAGTATATATATTATAATCTTTTGAATAGCCACTGGAAAAAAACACACAAGAGGTATTGTTATCTTTATCTGTTCAGGCTGCCATAACAAAATACCATAGACTGTGTGGCTTAAACAACCAGAATTTATTTCTCACAGTTCTGGAGGCTGGAAGTTGGAGATGAGAATGCCAGCAGGATGGATGTCTGGCGAGAGCTCTCTCCGTGGGTTGGAGACAGTCGCCTCCTTGCTATGTCCTCAGGTGGCCTTTCTTCAGTGTGTGCAGGTGGAGAGAGGGAGAGGGGAAGCCAACTCTCTGGTGTCTCCCCTCCTAAGGGCATGAATCCCATCATGGGGGCTCCCCCTCATGATCTCATCCAACCCTAGTGACCTCCCGAAGGCCCACCTCAGATACCACCCCAGTGGGGCTTAGGGCTTCAATATATGAATTGGGGGCAACATTATTCTGTTCATTGCAGATAAAGTAGAAAACTCCATTGATGAATTGAAATGGAAGACTGAAAAACGTGCACAAAATTCAAAAGCAGGGCAGGAAAATGGAAAACAGAAGAAGAGAAGCAAAGGGAACAAATGATAATGTGGTAGAACTAAAGCCAAATATCAAAAATTACATTCAATGAAGGTATGACCCCTTTTAGGTGATGAGGAAGCACCAGCTCAGAGATACCAGTAGTAATTTGACCAAGGGTGCGTAGATACAAGGTGCAGAGGCCGAGTTCCAGCTCACCTCTGCCCAGGCCCCCAAACTCACCCTCTCCGGCCATTCTAAGCTTCAAAAATCTCAGCACACCCTCTAGGTAGCCACGAATCACAGGCCTGTGATGCATGGAAGATGCTAGCACCCACAGTCAGAAGACAAGTTGGCAACAGGCTTGCTGCTCCAAATAGCCAAATTCCCTGGGCAACACAGCTCACTTCCCAGTTTTTAACTGGGAAGAGCAACAGCAACAACCGCATCCCTAAAGTCCAGGCTGTGGAAGAAGGAGGAGGGAGGGACAAGCCCAAGGAGCACACTGCAGATAAAGCAGCCCCCAAAGTCTCAGGCCAGAGCTGAAGTGCCATCAGACCAGCAGTCGAGCCCTCTGGCAGTTCTAATGCGTGTTACCAACATGTGTCTAAGAGGTCTCAGCACAGTTTCACAGACGTGGTCTTTTCCAAGTACAAAGCTCCTTCACCCCACCCCCCTGCAATTCCAAATGCTGCCCTGGGCTGTCTTTTCATCCCTTCAGGTTGGCAGGTGAAAAGGTCCCAGGATCCTGGACGAGGGCCTCTCTAAAGTGCCGTGCTGAGCTTTGCCCAAAGAAGAGTTGCCAGGAGAAGGTCCCAACCTTTGAAGGACTTCCTCTCTATGCTCTCCTTGGCATAGTCCAGCCAGAATTGGTCATCGTATGTCTACCGCCAGAAAACCAGGGAAAGAACCTTCCCAGCAATGGCTTCTACTCTCCTACATCCCCAGAGAGCAGCTTCCTGCTAATCCATCTCAGAGCCACTGTAAGAAAACCGCAAGCATTCTTTCACCGTGAGGGCAATAACAATATGGCTTCCATCTGTCAAGCATCTAATTGCTAAGCAGGTAGCTTTTATCATCCTTACTATACCACTAGTAATGGCTAACACTTTCAAAGTGCTTATTTTTTTAATATTTTATTTATTTATTTATTTATTTGACCCAGAGAGAGAGATCACAAGTAGGAAGAGAGGCAGGCAGAGAGAGAGGGGGAAGCAGGCTCCCCGCTGAGCAGAGAGCCCAATGCAGGGCTTGATCCCAGGACCCTGAGATCGTGACCTGAGCCGAAGGCAGAAGCTAACCCACTGAGCCACCCAGGTGCCCCTCAAAGTGCTTATTTTGTGCCAGGCCCTCTACTAAGTCTTTTTAATGCATGATTGCATTCTCTCCTCACATCAGACCTGTGAGTGGGCATTATTACTCCCATTTCCCACTGAAGAATTGGAGGCTCAAAGAGAATCATCAGTCCAACTAAGAAGGGGAGCTGCTGCGACTGAAAACTAGTTCTAGTTCACTCCAAAGATCAGGCTTCTTCTCCCAGTGACATCATTCTCAAGTTATAAATTTAAAAGAGCAATAATATGTTGTAATGTTTAATATCAGTAAATAACATTGTTACCAGGATCCTCCAATAAAGTCAGGTCATAAGGAGGACCAAACCACTATGAAGAAATTCTACCTTCTAGTAATGTTGATATCTTAGTTGAATGACAGAACCTGCTATCTGTGCTGGCCACAACTTTCATTTATCTTCTCCAGTAGTAAGTGAGCATCTATTGTCTTAAACATTGGTAGATAGCACAATGAGTAAGACAAGTACCCCACCTTTGCCACAGTTTGCGATCTGCTGGGAGAAACAAAGGATAAATTACAGTATACGATGATAATTCATAAGATAAAGGAAGCACATGGAGATACACCTGACACAGCCCTGGGGAGTGTGGGAGGAAGGACTTCCCAGAATGAGCAACGCCTAAGTCAAGAGCTAAGTTTGGCTGAAAAAGGCAGACAAATGTCTGAGAAGGGTATTCTTAGCAAGGAAGAAAGCACATGGGAAGAAGGCCCAGAGGCAAGAGGGAATGTGGTACCTTCAAGAAGCAGAAAGAAGTTCCTGGAGCCTAGGGTTTGACAAGTAGAGCAATGGGAAATGAGAGGGGACAGCGCCAGATCGTGCAGGACCTGCGGAAGGATTGTGGACTCCATCCCAGGACAAAGGGGGGCCATCGAAGGCTCTTGGTCAGGAACATGGCATGATCAGATTTTCATCTTAGACCTCTCTGAGTGCAGTATGGAGAAGACCGTAAGAGATCAGGACCAGGGCAGACAGAGCATCTGGGGGGCTGTCGCCATCATTCAGCTACGAGATTGTGTTAGCCTGATAAGAGCAATGGTCCTGGGGACTGAGAGGAGGAACAGAATTGGATCAAGAGATGTCAAGACAAAAGGCTAGGCAGACCTAGGGACCCAGAAGATGTGGGAGAGAGAAGACAAGGATCAAAGCTTAAGGATGCCCGGGTGGCTCAGTGGGTTAAAGCCTCTGCCTTCGGCTCAGGTCGTGATCTCAGGGTCCTGGGATCGAGCCCCGCATTGGGCTCTCTGCTCTGTGGGGACCCTGCTTCCAGCCCCCCTCTCTCTCTGCCTACTTGTGATCTCTCTCTGTGTGTCAAATAAAGAAATAAAATCTTAAAAAAAAGAAAAAAAAAAAATCTTAAGACCAGGTTCTGCCCAGGAAGCCAAGTAGGTGCTTGCCAGCAGCCCCAGTCCTGCTGGATTAAGGCATTGGAGGGGCACCTGGCCAGCTCAGTCGGTAGAGCATGCAACTCTTGATCTCAGGGTTGTGAGTTCAAGCCCCACGTTGGATGTAGAGATTACTTAAAAATGAAATCTTAAAATAAAGAAAAAAATTATTCATTGCATATATGGTGACAAAAAGATCATCGAATACAGAACAGGATCCAGAAAAACAGTATTCCCTCCCCCCATGTCAAGGAACTAAGAGTGTAAGAAACAAAATTAATGACCAGAGTATTTACTCACATGTCCTTAACAGAGGCAGCACAGGGCACTGAGAAGAGCAGGAATCCTGTCACCTCGCTGACTTGGGGGTGACATTCCAGCTCTGCCACTACCCAGCTGGGTGGCTGTGGTCTCATTACACCACCTCCCAGAATGCAGAGCCACTGATCTCCGTGTGTCAAATGAGCTTAACAATAACTGACCTAAAAGGATTGTGAAAATTCTAAAAGATTATGTATATAAATTACCTACCACATAATAGGAGGTCAGTAAAGGGGAACTATGATTAACAAGGAACTATTTCATGGGCACCTGAGTGGTTCAGTCAGTTGAGCAGCCAGCTCTTGATTTTGGATCAGGTCATGATCTCAGGGTCCTGGGATTGAGCCCCACATTGGGCTCCACACTCAGTGGGGAGTCTGCTTCAGGATTCTCTCTCTCCCTCTCCCCGTCCCTACACTCGTGTGTTCTCTCTCTCAAGTAAATAAACAAATCTTAAAAAAAAAGAGAGAGAATAAGTTCTTCATCTCCCTGAGAGGAAACTCAATATTCTTAGCCATCATCCCCCAACTCCTACCCTCCCCAGACCTAGGCAACAATTAAGCTATTTTCTGTCTCTATGGATACTTTTCCCATTCTGGACATTTCTTATAAATACAATCATACTATATGTAATCTTTTGTGACTGGCTCCTTTCAGCTAGTGTGTTTTCAATGTTCATCCAAGTTTTAACGTGCTCTCAGTGTCATTCTTTTCTCTGCTGAATGTTTGTACAGATAGATACACAGCATCTTATCCATTCACCAGATGGGCACCATCATCTCCTGCCTGGACTTCTGTCCCACTTCCTGATTGGTCTCCCTGTATCCAGTCTGGCCTACCACACATAACATGGCTCCACCACTTAAAATCAACTAAGGGCTCCCCATTGCCTTGGATATTGATCCAAATGCTCTACATAGAAAGCTCCACATACCCTTTATGATCTAGGCCCTGATCAACTCCTCAACTTCATATCCAGCTTGGTCCCCATCCTTCTGAACTTCTAGTGGTTCCTCAAAGGCCCCATGTTCTCACATCCCTCCAAAACATTGCAGGAGCTTTTCCCTCTGGAAACTCATTGAGAAAAGGCATCTTTGTTTTTCTCATTAATGCATCCAAGCACCTAAAAGAGTGACTGGCATATAAGAGTTGAATAAATATGTGTGCCTGCAAATATTTCCTCACAAGTGAGTAAGCAGCCTCTAAGATGGCTTCCATTAGGAGCCACCTCCTGAAATTCAGGTCTTCCTGTTCTCCCCCTCCCTGAGTGTGATTTAGTGACTACATGTAGTGACTCACTTCAAAGTAATTGAATATGAAGAAATGATGTGATGTCACCTCCAATATTAGGCTATAAAATGACTGTGGCTTCCATTAGCAACCCTCTCACTCTTTCCCTCTCTCCAGTCATTTACATTAGAATAAAGAGGCCGCCATGTTGTGAACACCCTGTGAAGAAGAGTACATGACATGGCGACACACTGAGGCCCTCAGTTCAACAACCTGAAGGAAGGAAACCAGCCCGCCACCACATAAGAGAGCTTGTAAGCCAACCCTTCACCCTAGTTGTCTTGAACTGAGACCTCAGGCCTGGATGATAGCTTGACTACAACTTCATTAAAAACTCCGAGCCAGAAACATCCTGCTAAGCCACTTCTGGATTTCAGACACACAGAAACCATGAGATAATGCTTGTTCTAAGTTATGCAAAAGTAGATAATGGTTTGGATGTTTCTCAGCCTCTTTAGGTAGCAAACAACACTAAAATTTAGAAATGGCTTTTAAGAAAAGACCAAATTCAGGGCACTTCCATGAAAACATTGTCTAAAGAGAAGGCCAAGGGTGTGAGTAATTCTTGAGATGACTATAGACTCAACATGAGACACCTTGATCCAGAGACACCCATCATGCAGCTCCCAGATTCTTGCCCCATAGACACTATGACATACTAAGTATTGTCTTAAGATACAAAGAGCTAAGTTTGGGGATAATTTGTTACACAGCAATGGCTCACTTATTAGTGAGCTTCTCGGCAGGATGTCATTTGGAACAAATAAAGTTTCCTGACAGAGAAAACTAAAAAGCCTCTTTGGGAAAGTCTAAGGCAACACAAGTAAACCTTCCTCCCACCAGCGTGTTCAAATACACTGACTCTCTTTAGGTAGTGGTTCCAGAAGAGAACGACAGTCGGTGAGACAGATCATTGTTCCAGCTGCACTCCTATGATCTTTCTTCCTGGGGGATTAAGTGATGACTTTTCCTGGCCAGTTGGCCCCTTATTTCTTGCCCTTGCCCCTCTCATGTTCTCTTCCAGATGAGGTGGGAAGGATTCTCAGGCTCTCTGACCAGACAGTGGACTTCAAGTCTTTTTTGTCCACCTTTCTTCTTCTCTGACTCCCCCATCCCCACCAAACCAACGATCGTACCCAGTGAACCAGCTTGGGTCATGTTCTTTAAATGGGCATTTACCAGTTGCAAAGTCAAAGAAAATCTCCTCTGACCTGCCTTTTCTTCACGCCACCCTGGGGACTTGATCATGGGCACTCTGATTTTGTGCACCTTTAAAGAATCTCGCAAAAATGGGTAGAGGGAGCATCAGGGAAGGGTGGAGAATGTGAGGGTTCTTGCCTTAGAAAAGCCTTGATCTCACACAACTTTTTCTACCACACCTTCCTCAAACCCCTTACCTGTCAAATGACCCCCCCTTTTTACCAACCTGGATCCAGTTTGACTTCTGTTACTCACACCCCCAACAGCTCCGAGTGACCCCCCCAAGCCTGTGCTCTCCCTCTGCCTTCTGCTGCAGCCCTGGCCAAACACTCTGGAAAGTAGCCCCCTTCCCACCGCCACCCCCGTGCCTCCAAGAAGTAGGCAGCCTAAGCTGACCAACAAGAGACAAAAGTAACTGAGATACAACCAAATGTTCCCCAAATCCCTGGGCTGTCAGATGCAGCCGAGGACAGTTAGGACATGGCTCTGAATGACTGCAGATACACCAGCCTCCTTGGGCTAAGACAACCCAGTCCCAAACATGCCTGGTCATTCCTCCAGGAGGATGCTTTGTCCTCTTCCTCCCTCAACCTGGGCCCTCAGAGGTGACAGCATTCGCTCTGTTTGGGGGGACCATTACATGAGCCCATTGTCCCCAAGATAGCAGCTGGGCCTGTCTTGGAGCTGTTCCCCAAGCCTGGGAGGAACCAAATTCCCTCATCCTGACCTCGAGGCCATTTTGTGTTCCCACTGGCAGCAGAGGGGCCGAGCAGCGACTGGGGTGTAGAACAGAGAGGTGTAGGCAAGGAAAGGCAAGTAGTTAAGAGGTGAGGTTCTTGGGGGCAGGGTTCATAATGTAGAAGGCTTTTCTTGCCATTCCTCACCTACCCCAGATTTCAGGAGAGGAGATTTTAACATCACGTTGGATTCAGATCTTGGTTGCATGACTTCCCTTGTCTGAGTTCAGTTTCCTTACAAGTAAAATGAAGAGGAGATTCTCCCTTGCTGGGTTGTTACAGGACTAAATTTGAAATTGTATATAAAGGGCTTCATATGGCAGAAGGTACAAAGAAACCTACCACACATAACGGCTCTCCTTGGCCATTGCTGTCTGCTCTTTCTGAGCAGATGCTGGCAGAGATAATTACCATAATCATCCATATTGGGGGCGTATTTTATAATTTCCAACCTATGTCCCACCCACTTTCTCCCTCAGCTCTCCATCAGCTCCCTGAAGGAGATTTCATTGTTAGTACTGCCCCCCCCCCATATGAAGGAGGAAACTGAAAAGAGAGAGAGAGAGAAGTGGAGACCAGCAGGGGATAAGGAAGCAAATCTCTGGTTGGTTCTGAAACACCCAGAAGCAGGTCTGGGAGAGCACACGGCACCCTCAAAGAACACAGGCTGTGTATGCCGACATCCTGTCTCCTATCCTTGGAGAAATAAGCAAAAAGCACACACAGAGAGAGGAGAACAGACACAGGAGTCAAAGCTCTGGACTCACATACTCACATACCACTCATGCTCCCGACACGCGCGATTTTCTCTGAGGAGCAAATGAGACAGAGGTGAAATAGCATTCTAACCACAGTACGGTTTTTTTATTATTATTGAAAAAGGCATCTTGAAAGCTTTCCTTCTTGCAAATTCTCCAACCACAGATTTCTCTATTCTTATGCTTTCTATAGTATTCCAAACTACTACCAAAGTGCCGAACCCACGGCATTTTTATTACCTATTTATAGGCTAGTTTTATTAGCCATCAGAGCTTTCCTCAGGAGACCATGTGCACCAGGAGACCAGGCCTGTGCCTCTTCACCATAATGTCCAGGCTAGCCCAGGGACTGCATGCAGTAGGTATTCAATACATGCTTACTGTGTAAGGAAAAGGCATGAAATATGCCTCTGTAGAGAGCAAGATGGAGTTGCTGATGTCAAGCAGTGACATAAGCAGCCAACGGTGGTGGCCTGGAAACAGGTATCACCAAAGACAGCACAGACCAGCAACCTTAGGGACTGTTAATCAGTAAGGCCCTGAGAACCTGGAAGGACCAGGAGCTGATAGTCACTAGAACCAGAAGTCTGAAAGGACTAGAGATGGATCAAACTCCTTTTTAAAGGGGGGACTTTTGCAGCATACTGCCAGATTCTCCAGATGCTGACTCCCCCACGTCTTACTGCGTAAGAAAGGCAACCGTTCTCAAAGGTTCTGCCTGACTGATCTCTGAGCATAAAAGAGACCCTCCAGTGCTTGATCTTAACATGCAGGGAGCACTGAGGGCTGACCCAGATTGGGCCAAGTCCACATACCAATGGCAAGTTCACGGACTGACTCTGTGTTTGGTTGGTTTGCTTCCTGACCTTGTTGCTTAATGTCTGATGTGTGACTTGTCTTTGTTTTACGTGCTGTGCGTTAAGCCAAATTAAATGCGTGGTGAAATGCTATTGAGTTTGGAATCCCAAGCCTGTTATAATTGTGTAAGCCTTGCTTTGTGAGCGAATAAAGCTGACATTATGGAAAGACATCACTCGTGTACACACCTTCATAGTGTGCTTGCAACAGCCTCTAATTTTTCTAATCTAACATAAGTCCAGAGAGAGGAGAGGCACTCCAAGAGAAATCGAAAAAGAAATATTCTCTCTTGGTCCCTTCATCTCTTCTCCACTTCATTGGGTCAAGAAAGTTTAGAACAAGTATAATGCAGAACAAACTTTGAAACTACCGTTTAAAAGGTTGCCCTCAACTTTTAGAGACCAAAAAGAAAACACACCCCAGCAATCTAGGGCTAGGAGAAGCAGGTGAAGTTTCAATTTGTGGAAACAACCAGAAGCAAGGGATTGGAAAGCTACCATGGGATCCAATCCACAAGGCCAGAGGGCAGAGTTCTGGTGCTGAAATTGGCCCCGAGGCCATACCCTGCTACAGACTTGTCATCACGAAGCCAGCTTAGCATGACTGCCAGGTACTTAGCTAGCCAGCCAGCGGTCAGAGTAAGTTCAACCAGGATGAAAATAAATCTGGAGGGTAGATTCTAGCCAGAAACTCTGGCCAAGTATTTTATCTAGCCAAAGTGACTATCCTACAGTGTGCTTTAAAAACACACTGAAAGGCAAAATTGACTTTTCAATAATTGGTGCTGGAACAAATGGGTGGGTAGCCATTTAGGAAAAAATAAAACTAGATCCGTACCTCACACCATACGCAAAAATAAACTCCAAATGGATCAGAGATCTACATGGGAAGGAAGGAAGGAAGGAAGGAAGGAAGGAAGGAAGGAAGGAAGGAAGGAAGGAAGGAAGGGAAAGAAAGAAAATAAACCACACAAGAACTAGAAAAAAAGATGGGTGAGTTCCATTATAACCGGGAGTAGGAATATATTTTCTAATTATGACTAAAAATCTAAATGCAACAAAAGATTGATCAATTTGATCACAGAAATTTTTTAACTTTTGCGTGACAGAAACACCATAAACGAAGTCAATAAGCAACTGACAAAGTGGGAGAAAATAGTTGCAAACTTTATCACAGATAAAGAATTCATTTCCCAGGGTGCCTGGGTGGCTCAGTGGATTAAAGGCTCTGCCTTCGGCTCAGGTCATGGTCTCGGGGTCCTGCGATCGAGGCCCGCCTTGGGCTCTCTGCTCGACAAGGAGCCTCCTTCCCCCCCTCTCTCTCTCTGCCTGCCTCTCTCCCTACTTGTGAGCTCTCTCTTTCTCTCTCTCAAATTAAATACATACATACATACATAAATAAATAAAATTTAAGAATTGATTTCCTTAATATACAGTTTTGAAAATGAGGAGAGGGAAACACCAAAAGCACAACAGAAAAATGGGCCAACTCATACAGATAATTCACAAAGAAATACAGAAATGGCCGGTAAACATTTGAAAAGACATGCAACCTCGCTCATGATTGAGAAAATGCAAATTAAAACCGTAATGAGATAATCCTGTCGCTCCTGTTGGAACGGCAAAATGTAAAAGAATAATGACACGTACTTTCGGTGAGCTTGTGGGGAACTCGTCCAGAACGCGTGACAGCCAGTTGACCCACGAGCTGGACCTGCGTGATCAGGGGACTCCTCACCCCCTCCTGCATCCTCGGGATGCAGGTCCCGCTTGCCTTTTTCTCGCCCGGAGGCGAGGCGGCCCCAAGCATGCAGCCTTGAGATGGTGATGTGATGTTGAAAACACCCGCAAGGGGTATACGAGACCGAGCACAGTGAGGGCCTCTTTATAAACTTTTAAGATTTGGAGGGCTGATGCACAAGTCTGCTAGGTAAGTTCCCTTTGCTAATTAAAGCCGCCACCCACCATGGGAAGGGGTCTGCCTCTTTGTTCCATCTCTCCCTGCCCTGGCATTGGAGGTTACAACAAACAGGGCTGCAGGAAACAGCTCGCACACACTATTGGTAGGCAGGCCAACCCTCACAGCCCCGGGAGGGCATCTGGGCAACATCTGATGAAAGGGCGTCTGCAACCAACGAACGGTTGAACACCGCACCTGAGACTGATGATGTGCTATGTGTTGGCTAAAAGAGTTTAAAATTTTTTAAAAAATACATACATTCACCTTTCGACCCAGTATCTCAGGTCTAGGGGCGTGCCCTGAAGATACACCGCCGCCACCACAGAAATCACATGCACAAGTTATTCATTATAGCCGCATCCACAACGGCTGACTCTTGGGAACAACCTCACACACTCCCTCGAACCCCAGGTGAAACCACGGTACCCGTACACCGTAGAGTGCTCTGTGACTGTAATAGAACCATCAAATAAGGACAGAGCGATTTCCAGAAAATACAGTGAAGTGAAAGAAGGAAAGTGAAAAAGATGGCCGGCAGCCTTTCATGTAAGAAAGAAGGGGAGATTCATAAAGACACACACAGGGGTCCCTGGGTGGCTCAGTGGGTTAAGCCTCTGCTTTCGGCTCAGGTCATGATCTCAGGGTCCTGGGATCGAGCCCCACATCGGGCTCTCCGCTGGGCGGGGAGCCTGCTTTGCCCCCCTCTGCCTGCCTCTCTCTCTGCCTACTTGTGATCTCTCTCTCTGTCAAATTAAATAATCTTGAAAGAAAGAAAGAAGGCAGGAAGGAAGGAAGGAAGGAAGAAAGACACATATCTGCTAATTTGAGCACAAAGGATCACTGGAAGGATAAATCAGCAACTGTAGATATTAGTTACATGCAGGGGTGGGTGGGAAGGGGGATGGGAAGGATGGAAAAAGTTGGAGAAAGGAGATGGTACTGAGCCTTCCCAGGATATGACCTTTTGTGTAGTTTTAAAAAAATGTATTTATTCCTTTTGAAAGAGACAGAGTGCAAGCATAGGGAGGAGGACAGGGGAAGAGAATCTCAAGCGGACTCCCCACTGAACCTGGAGCCCAACGTGGGGCTCAATCTCAGGACCCTGAGATCATGACCTGAGTTGAAATCAAGAGTCAGATGCTCAGCCAACTGAGCCACCCAGGCACCCCTCCTTTTGTGTAGCTTCAACTCTTAAAACTGATTATGTTTCACATACTCAAGGAAGAAATTCCACAAAGTCAGGGGATAATAAGTAAAATGAGATACAAACAGAAATAAACGAACCTAGCTATATATCAGATGAATCACATAACTGAATTTAAGAAAGGCAAAAACAAAACAACAAAACAAAACCAAACCTGGAGTAATTCCTGGACACAGTAGTTGGACTAAATGTCCTCAGGCTAAAGGCAAAAAGAACTCTCAACAAATACTGAACTTCAGGTGGTGGGTTTGGATTCTTGGTTTGGTTTTGTTTTTTAACATTTTTTAATTTAAATTCAATTACTTACCATGTAATGTATTACTGCTGTCAGAGGCACAGGCCTGTGATTCATCAGTCTTATAAAGCACCCTGCACTCATTACATCACATGCCCTCCTTAACGTCCATCACCCAGTTACCCCATCCCTCAACAGTGGTAGAGGCTGGCCCTTCCCCAATGATACAGTGTGTCCTGTAGGATTAAACAAGTGAGACGGGTTTGCTCCTGGCCAGAAAAACAGTTTCAAATACGGGACAAGAAGACCGGAATGGACCCACTGGGGCTGATGTGGAATTTGGAGGCAAAAGTAGATCTTGTAGTTTTAATAAAGAGGAAGAGAGATAGACAGATATATGCATATATGTGTGTATATCACAAACACATATTTTTAAATACATCGAATATATTATATGAAAAAGCAAGGGACTGTATAGTCTGGGAATCGCTAGTTTAAACCTAACAAAAAGTTTCTACCACGTCTTTCATTCCCTGAAGGGAACTCTGGATAGCCAGCGGGTCAACATAACACTCCCTGGTTTCCAAACTACCCAACCACGGAACCCTCTCATGGGGTGGGACGCAGGACTAGCGTTCATTCTCGAGATTGGAAGCTGAGCAGAGCGGGCCTGGAGGCTCCTTACCTTGTGAGCTGGGAGATGAGGGCCAGCTCCTTGCCTCTACCCAAAATGGGGAAACGGGGTGAATTCTTTGAGGCAGGGCGAACATTAAATGAGATTACTCTCCGGCACCTTTCTAGTTTTTCACTTTTCTCTTTCTCTTCTGTCCCCATCCCCGATCCCCTTCTCTTTCTCTCCTTCCTTTCCTCCTGCTCTCCCATCTTGTCGCCTCGGGGAGCCGGTTCCTGCCTCAGCCGGCTTTCCAGCAGAGCCCCTGTTGGCGCCGTGCGGAGAGTACAAATGAGCAGGCCTGCCCGCCCGAAAGCAATTAGCTTTGTGGAACTGTGGCCTTTTCTTTCCTCCTTTTGAAACTGGCTCTGCCTGAGCTCAGCACCTGGGTGACAAGTTGGATTTGATTTAAGAAGCCAAAGAAAAGGGGGAAAAAAAGAAATGGAAGGCAATTAGCATGGCTTGCAGAAAATTATAAGCTCCTCATTCTGATCTTCAGGAGGCCAGAATCCTGGTGGGGGAAGGGCAGAAGGGCCCCCTTGTCCTTCGCCCCTACACAGAGGCTGTTTTCCTCCAGGAGGCAAAGAGCTTCTTTCTCTTGGTTTAGCTTTGTCTTGGCTAGCAAGATCTGGGTCATGGGTTGCAGACCGAGCAAGCAGCTCCGATTGCCTGGGAAACCCCTAGCCAGTTGTAAGTGAATTTAAAGTGAGCCAAACCCAGAGGAGCCTATGTGTTCTGAAGGTTGGGGGCATGGTTAGAGAAGGGAGGGTGCGCAGGAGTGCACTGTGATTTCTCATCGTTTTCTATCCTCCAGTGGATAATTACTCAGCCTCGCCTGCTGGTTCCGCCTCAAAGCTCAGCAATTCTCTACGTGGGGATGAGAAATGACTGGCCGGTCCCCCAGGAGCAGGACAAACGGAGAGGGGCCAGGCAGAGTGGTTTAAGTGACCAAGGCCAAGCCCATCGACTCCATCCCTGGGAATCACAGCCTGGTTCCACAGCCTTCCCCCCTGCTGTTGCTCGCAATGGTAATCAGAGCGGTCGTCTGTGCTTGGGGCATGCAGCAGGCACCATGTTAAGCATATGGTTATTCTATTATCCCACGTAATCCTCATAAGGACCTTGCAAAAGAGACATTCATTGAACGGACATTAGGTATTTACCTACTGAACGCATTCTGTATGGAGGAAACTGTGCGGTATGTCCTGGCAATATCGTGATGAATTCATAAATAGTGGAGGACTTAACGTTCTATTCTACAGATAAGGAGACTGAGGCTCAGAGAACTTAAGAAAGTTTTTTTTTTTAATCAATCTCATTAATGTAGAGCGTATTATTAGTTTCGGGGGTAGAACTTGCTGATTCATCAGTTGCATGTAACACCCAGGGCTCCTTCCATCCAGTGCCCTCGTTAATGCCCATCCCCCAGTTACCCCATGGCCCTCAGTTTGTTTCCTACAGTTAAGAATTTCTTACGGTCTTCCTGCCTCTCTGGCTTTGCCTTATTTTATTTTTCCTTCCCTTCCCCTATGTTAATCTGTTTTGTTTCTTAAATTCCACATATGAGTGAAATCATCTGATATTTGTCTTTCTCTGACTGACTTATTTCACTTAGCCTAATACCTCCTAGTTCCATCTACATCGGGGCAAATGGCAAGATTTCATTCTTTTTGATGGCTGAGTAATATTTCACGTGGAATATTATATATACCAAATATACATATGCCAAATATCCATACATATATACCACAACTTTATCCATTCGTCTGTTGATGGACATCTGGGCTCTTTCCATAACCTGGCTATTGTGGACATTGCTGCTATGAACATTGGGGTGCAGGTGCCGCTCTGAATCACTATGTTTGTATCTTATGGGTAAATACCCAGTAGTGCCATTGCTGGGTCATAAGGTAGCTCTATATTTAACATTTTCGGGAACCTGCATGCTGTTTCCCAAAGTGACCACACCAGCCTGCATCCCCACCCACAGTGTAAGAGGGCTCCCCTCCCTCTGCATCCTCGCCAACACCGGTTGAGCTCAAGGAAGGTTTGATCAAGTTACTTCCGTATACTCCAGCTGGTTGACCAAGGTACCACCACAGACCCCTCACCTGAGGCTGCATACTGGAAACTGGAAATGTTGCATAGGAAGTGGACAACACCCTAAACATGAGCCCGTACGGCGAGTTCTTTACTTTCAACAAGAAATTGAACTTTTCTCTCATGAAGGCAGATTTTCTTGTTAAATGAGCAACGATTCGTCCGTATTTAATAATAAATGAAGTGGTCAGCCGGAGTTTACAGAGCAAACGTAATCGGCCCAGCTCAGCAACTAGGGGAGGTCCGATGGGTACAAGAGCAGGCCAACTGAAGCTCAAAAGCATTAAGAGAATTTTCTCCTTTGATCAGAATCATATCAGAACCCCATCCATTCGGAATCACAAAGTGTTAGCACCAGAAAGGGAACTCATCTGCTCTCAAGGGTGCCCTGTGGAGGCCTTTTCAGAATCTACCCCTTGCTCTTGGCTAAGAAAACAAACAGATTTTCACGAGGCTAGCCACACCTCGGTCTCTTAGCCCATTTACTTTGGAGAAGTAAGTACGGCTGGAGTTCCAATCGGGCAGCCCGTACCCTGACCTCGGTCAACAGCTCAGAGGCGGGCGTGGTGTCCATCGACCAGCGTTATCCACTGAGGTGCAGACAAGAGGTTTGCTGAGTTTCTGGAAAAGAAGCATCCTCACTTTTCTGAAGAAGTGTCTCAAATCTGAGCTCTATAGAAGGCAAAGCAGACGGCCTGGGGAAAAAAAAAATAAACTGAGTCTCAAGCACATCACTGAGCCACTGAGTCAAAACAACATGGATTTGGATTACTTTGGATTTTCCAGTAAGTGTCCTTTATGATTTAAGCCTATTTTATTGGGCTACATGTCCAAAAGAATAGTCGCCAATAGGAGGCCAAGCTTGTCCTTGAGAGGCTCAATGGCAGGTTCAAGGTCACACATCCCGGGGAGGGGTCAAACTCTTTCTGGAAGTCTCCAGAAGGAAAAATCGGATTCTCGTTTGGAATTTCCCTGAAAACAGGCTCCTAATACTGATTTCCTATGGGAAAGAATCTTCCCAAGTTAGAACTCACTATCCTGTAAGAAAGCAGGAGGGCGAGGGACAGAAGTGTTCAAGCAGAAAGACCCAAAGACTTGAGGACAGAGTTGCAGAGAGAATACATTGCATGGCGTCCCAGAGATGCCTGAGCGAAGCCTCCCGGACTGCAGGGGCTGGAACAGATTTGAGACGCCACCGTGCCAGGACCTGAGAGTCCCTTTAATGTGGAGAGTGTGGAACTGCAATAAGCAAACCTCTGACTCTGGTCCCAGGGCTCTGCCTACCACCCACTTCTGAAGAAGCCTGGTGCAGCCGCGGCTAGTGGCGTGGCTGAGAGAACTGGCCTGGGGAAATAGGATGGCCCTTGGGCACGTGGGAGGATGCCCAATCTCATGCATCATGAGAGAAATGCACACACACACACGTACACACACACACAAACCCCACAAGTCAACAAACTGTTCCATTATGAGGCCGAGTAGAGAGAAGCATTCTCCACCCCGCTGATAGCATGTGTATCAGTATGAGCCTTGTGGAAGATGGTTTGACAATATCAGTCAGAACTGCAAATGCACATAGGCTATAATCAGCAATCCCACTGCTGGGAATCTCTCCTACAGCTACACCTGCGTTGCGTGAAGTGACATGTATACAAATATAACGGGGGCAAGCAGTGCCAGGACTCGCAAAAGATAGAAAGGTTCTAAATGTCCACCAATAGAGGACTCGGGAAATACGATGGCTCCTACACACAATGGCTACGGTGCAGCCACAAGGGGAGAAAAAATGAGGATACTGTGGATTGTTCTGGAAAGTACTTATATTGTTAGGGTGAAAACTCCTGGAAAGGGGAAAATGCATAATAGCATGTAAAATATATTAGCTTTTAGTAAAAAGGAAGAAAATAGTATATATTCGTATGGCTACATTTACATAAACCCTAGAAAGAAACTGATAAATATGATGGTAACTGCTCACAGGTGGGGGAACTGGAAGGCTGGCAGATGAGATGCGAGTGAAACTTTTCTCTATTTTTTCTTTATTATTGTTTGAAAATATATACAGAAAGGAAATTGAGTTTGGCATCTCATAGACCTGGGTTGAAATTCTAACTACATGGACTGTTATATGTAAATAATGTTTATTCCTTATTGTTTCTCTTAATAATAAATAATAGTGTTCATTTTTAAAAAGTCATATATTGGGGCGCTGGGGTGGCTTAGACTGTTAAGCCTCTGAGTTCGGCTCAGGTCACGATCTCATGGTTGTGGATAAGCCCAGCACGGGGCTCCGTGCTCAGCGGGAGTCTGCTCCTCCCTCCACCTCTCCCCTCACTCATGCTCTCTTTCAAATAAATAAATAAAATCTTTTAAAAAAATAAAAGGTCACATATAAGCCGTAAGGGGGTTATCGAGGTTCTTGGGGGATTTTTTTAAAGCGATGGAGAAAACACAGGTGAACATTGGGTAGGTTTAATTCCTCCAAAGGCCAGTTTCCTCAAAAGAGCGTGATGGTATCTATTGGGGGGGATGGGGGGGGTTGCTGTTTAAATGAGATAATGTTGAAAGCATTTAGCACATGGTCCGGTGCATTACAGTGCACCACACGTAGCTACACATTTCTTTCTTATTATGAGAACTTTTCAAGCTAACGTAGACATCTTTAAACCAACAAAACCATAGAGCAAAGGCATTTTCAAACTCAGTAATTGTAGCCCCCTCCATCTGAGGTGTATACCGGAAGGTACGAGACCCTGCACAGGAAGAAAAAATGGAGTCAAGGTGAGAAATGCCACAACACTGACAAGATTCTCCTCCAGCAGGCCTGCCTCACAGAGGCGGGATTAAATGGCCAGTGCTAGATTAGAAAATCTGGCCTTGAGGGCGCCTGAGTGGCTCAGTTGGTTAGGCGACTGCCTTCGGCTCAGGTCATGATCCTGGAGTCCCGGGATCGAGTCCCACATCGGGCTCCCAGCTCCGCGGGGAGTCTGCTTCTCTCTCTGACCTTCTCTCCTCTCATGCTCTCTCTCACTCTCTCTCTCTCTCAAATAAATAAAAACAAAAAAAAATTAAAAAAAGAAAATCTGGCCTTGAGGAAATGTTCAAAATATTGCCAAAGAGCAAAGTGCTAGGAATCAAAATATTCCCAGCAAACCCAAAGGAGCACGCTGTCTGCCAAGGAATGATTTTATAATACAAATTAAAAGGAAATTTTTTTCATTTAGCAGTTATTGTGGTTTTGTTATTTCCTACAGATTCTTTTAAACAAAATGAATAGGTGAACAGACATGGTTTCTGCTGGCTGGTCATTTCCTCGGGGAACCACTCTTCACCAAACTGCTGTCCTTGGATTTGGGGAGACACGGGATGGAAGCCTGTGCAAGCAGACGATTTCAGTTCCCTGGCCAAAGGGATCGTTCAGAGCTGGCATCAGACCTGACGGTGGATAGTTAGAGACAATCCTGAGACTCTGGCCAAAACTATCAGAAGACAAACCATCATCTCTTTCCAATGAGTTGACCTCGCTGGTAGACTGCAACTTTGGGCTGGCTGGTGGCCACCTCTGCCACCTTGTGGGGAGAGCCAAGGGAGATGGTCCCGGGGTGGCCAGCTACTCTGCTGACAGCCCAAAGCTTTTGCGGCCAAATCTTCTTTGATGCCAGCAGACACCAGCGGGAGGCTGCCCATTCAACCCCGGTGACGGCCCAGAAATGCCAACAAATTAACACCTCCAGTGCCATCTCAATGGAGAGAAGAGGAAGCCATGGATAAATGTCAATAGTTCTGGGTGAAATTCTCAGGCAGATAATTCTGAGATGCTTTCTTAACGCTCCTCAGAAGGTCTGGGTCAGAATCAAGCCCCCATTGCCCATAGCAGTGATTTTGATAACATGCCTGTGTTAGGGTTCCCCAGAGAACCCTATATACAGTGAGAGAGATTTATTTGAAGGAATTGGCTCATGCGATTGTGAGAGCTGGCAAGCCCAAAATCTGTAGAGAGGGCCAGAAGGCTAGAGGCACAGGTAAGAGATGCTGCTGAAGTCTTGAGTCTGAAATCCACAGTCTGGAAACTCAGCTGGGTTTTCTGTGTTGTAACCTGAAGGTAAGGTTTCCTCTTCTTTGGGAAACTTCAGACTTTGCCCTTAAGACCTTCAACTGATTGGATGAGGCCCACCCACGGTTTGGAAGTCAATATGCTTTTTTCAAAGTCTACTGATTTGAACATTAATCACTTGTAAAGAATACCTTTAATGCCACACCAAGACTAGTGTTTGGCCAAGCAACTGGATACCATAGTCCGGCTAAGTCAACACGTAAAGTTGACCAGCACAATCCTCTTAGACTGTCTTTTCTCCTTCACTTTTCTTCCCACTCCCTGGCTCCTGTTCCCTGAAATTATTTCCCAGATAAACAGCCTACCCACAAGTTCTTATCTCAGGTTCTGCTTTAAGGGGGGCCCAGCACACATCATGTAGAAGATGACTGGTCATCTTCCCTGGTTCCAACTCTTGATAAATTTCACTATTTAACAATTTCACACTTCTTTCCAATGGCTTTCAAAAGCACTTTGATTATATACATGTTACATAACTATATACAAAGCAGCATTATGTACGTGAGGACTACTGTCTACAAATACAGTGACTGTTGGGAAAGAGGGTGATCCCTAAAGGTTGTCATGATCAGAAAAGGTTTTGAGAAGGAGGAAAATAATTTTTTAAGATATATTTCTTTATTTGAGAGAGAGAGAGAGTGTGCGTGCATGGACAGGGTAGGAGGGGGCGGAAGGAGAGGGAGAGAGAGAATCTTAAGCAGACTCCCCACTGAGCGTGGAGCCCAACGTGGGTGTGATCCCAAGGCCCTGAGATCCTGACCTGAGCCAAAACTAAGAGTCAGAAGCTCAACCAACTGAGTCACCCAGGAGCCCAAGGAGGAAAAATTTTTATCTGGCACTTGCAAGGTGTGGACAATTCAGATAGATGGAGAAGGGAGGGAAGGTGCTTCCAGAAGATGAAGGGCCACATAACAATAGCTGGCATTTAGTGAGCACATAATTCATGCAAATCATTCTTATCAGTCCTGTTCATGGATTACTTCATCTAATCCTCCTAATAACCTTGTGAAATATGTGTATTATTTATAGATGAGGAGACAGACAGAGAGAAGTTCAAGGACCTTGCTTAAGGTCCCACGGAGCTGGGATTCAGACACAACATCCAACGCCAGCTCCCACACTGGAAACAACTATCCTTCACCTTCTCACTAGGCTAAAAGGTATCTCTTCTGAGCCGAGATAAGGAGCAAGGTTTTTAGTTTTGTTTTAATTGTGGTAAAATATTCATATCATAAAATTTACCATCTTCACCATTCTTAAGTGTAAAGTTCAGTAGTGTTAAGTATATTGACGTTATCCTATCTCCAGAATCTCAAGAAATTTTTCATCTTGCAAAACTAAAACTCCATACCCCTTAAACAACAACCCCTCATCTCTTTCTCCCCCAAGAAGTCCCTGACCACCCCATTCTATTTTCTTTTTCTATGAGTTTGATTCATAGGTTATCTCAGAGAAGTGAGATCATACAGTATTTATCCTTTTGTGTGCTTTTTTTCACGTAGCATAATGTCTTGAGGTTTCATCCATGTCGGAGCATGAGTCAAAATTTCCTTCCTTTTTAAGGCTGAATAATATTCTGTTGTATGTATCTACCATATTTTGTTTATTCATTCATTAGCTGATGCACATATGGGTTGCTTCTACCTTTCGGTTATTGTGAATAATACTGCTATGAATCTGGATATGAAAATATCTGTGAAAGACCCTCTTACAGATCTTTTGGATATATGCCCAGAAGTGGAATTGCTAAATCTTATGACAAAATTCTATTTTTAATTTTTTGAGGAACCACCACACTGTTTTCCGTAGCGGCTGTACCATTTTACACTCCCACCTGCGGTGCCCAAGGGTTTCTGTTTCTCCACATCCTCAAAGGAGCTGGGTTTGACCCTTCTGAATTTGATACGAAGGGAGAGCATCTGTGTGGAACTGTCCACGAGACAGCCAGAGACACTGACCCTCACTCAGGTGATAGGACAGCTGACACATTTGGGATTTATCCAACGAAAGGGGAGAGATGCCGTGAAAGATAAATGAGTTCACTGAGACAGTAGAAGGAGAGCAGGAAGTGAGGAGGATGCCTTGGGGAATGGCTCCACTGGGTGGCATGTTGATTCACAAATGGCAGCTGCTAATTGTTTTTAAAAGTTCATTCTCTAAGTTAAACATTCCCCAGCAATTTCTGGATTTCTTCAGCAAACGCTTTTGCATAAAATAAATGCTATCTTGTCTCCGATGGAGTTAGCCAAAATCAAAATTAGAGACTTCAGTGATAGCTAACATCTGTCAAGCTTTTTATTTTTCATGTATGTAATCTTTATAACAACCCTGTGAGGTAGACGTTGGTATTTGGACTAGAGTCCTCGAGGCAGGAGGCAAAGCATTGAGTGCCTCTGGTGGAGGGAGGAGCTCTCCTGGCCCTACTGCAAACTCCCACGCAGGTGGGGGAATTAGAAGGGAATGATCAGATGTGGGGCACTGAGAATGGTGTGTTTGCTAATTGGCAGGGACACTGTGCATTTAAAGTATTTGCATAAAGATTAGTGGTTGGGGGCATGTGGGTGGCTCAGTCCATTAAGCGTCTAACTCTTGATCTCAGCTCAGGTCTTGATCTCAAGGTCACAAGGTCAAGCCCTGTGTTGGGTTCCATGCTAGGCAGGGAGCCTGTTTAAAAAAAAAAAAAATCAGTGGTTGTCAGAGATTTGGGGAAAAAGAGGGATAAGTAGGTGGAGAATTAGGAAATTTTTAGGGCAGAGAAACTATTGTGTGCGATACTGTGATGATAGATACAAGTCATTGCACATTTGCCAAAACCTTTAGAATGAACAACATAAAGAGTGAGCCCTAAGGTAAACTATGCACTTTAGTTAGTAATTTGTAACGACTAGCTTAGTCTTATTAGTGGTAGAGATGGGACCTAAACTCAGATCTTCTGATACAAGAGTCCATATTCTTTCTTGGATTTCATCCCACTTCTCTAAAGAAATAAGGTCTTCTTTGATACTTAATTTTTTTCCAACTTCTGAAGTTTCTAGTTCTCTAACTAGAAATTAACTATTAACTATTAAATAGAAGTTGATTTACAGTGCACATGTGTGGGCACATGCATTTATGATAATATTTGAGTCTCCTTCAGCCAGATGGTATGACCTTCAGGCATCTCAAGTGTGGGGCAAGGCTAGCCCTACACAGGATCACACCAAGAAACACCAGGAAACCCAGAGCTGGGGTGAGATTAGGACCTTGAATCTCCCAGGGCTTTATGTCCTTAAAGAGAATGATCTTTTTGTTTGTGGAGGAAGAATAAAATGGATTTTGTCATTGAAAAAACATTTATGGAGACCTTGGGACATGGATGAGTAAGACATAGTTCTTGCCCTCCAACAAATCACTGTCTCAAGGGCGGGGTGGGTAAGGTGAGTTAACATATAATTGTGTGCAGGGGCAATACTCAAAATATCTTCCAACTGGAAGAGCATGGAAGCCAGCCAATATGAAGGGATGCTCAACCGCCCAAAGCACACTGCAGTCATAAATAAGCCACCTGGACATACCCATACGTATTAGTCAGCTCGGGCTGTCCTCACAAAATACCATACACTGGCTGGCTTAAACAACAGAAATTTATTTTCCCACACTTCTGGAGGCTGGAAAGTCCAAGATAAGATTTGGTTCTGGTGAGAGCATTATTCCTGGCTTGTGATGGATGCCTTCACGCTATGTCCTCACGTGGTGGAAAGAAAGAGAATTCTGGTGTCTCTTCCTCTTCTTCTAAGGGCACCAGCCCTATCATATTAGGGCCATACCCGAGTGACCTCATTTCACCTTCTTACCTCCTACAAACCCTATCTCCAAACTCATTAGGGGTCAGGACTTCAACATATGAATTTGGTAGGGGGACACAATTCAGTCCCTGGCTCCATGTATGTCCTGATAGTAGTATGACAGGCCTGTCTCTGCTCTGAAGGAACCGAGTATAGGGTGCTTGGTGATGACATCTTGTTTTGTTGGACTTATTTATTTATTTGACGGAAGGCATAGGGAGAGGGAGAGAGAGTCTTAAGCAGACTCGACTCTGAGCGCAGAGTCTGATGCGAGACTTGATCTCATCACCCTAAGATCATGACCTGAGCCAAAATCAAGAGTCAGATGCTTAACCAACTGAGCCACCCAGGCCCCCAGTGATGACATCTCATAAGAAGGGATATTGAAGCTGGGTTTGAAGGGTGAGTAGAAGTGGGCTAAGAGGGGCGGCTGGGTGGCTCAGTGGGTTAAAGCCTCTGCCTTCCGCTCAGGTCATGATCTCAGGGTCCTGGGATTGAGCCCCGCATCGGGCTCTCTGCTCAGTGGGGAGCCTGCTTCCCCCTCTCTTTCTGCCTGCCTCTCTGCCTACTTGTGATCTCTCTTTCAAATAAATAAATAAAATCTTAAAAAAAAAAAAGTGCGCTAAGAGAGAAAAAAAAGCAGAGGAAGGGCCTTCCAAAAAGCTAGACAAGCATATGCAAAGATACGTTGCTGCGAGAGGACAGAGTACATTTAGAAAACAACAAAACTATGACAAGGCTGTAGTTAGAAGTAGGTACGAGGGGACCAAATGAGAATGAAAATCAGCTCAAAGGCCCCGTGTGCTATACTAGAGAGTGTGAATAGTATCCGAAGGCATTTAGAAGACCACAGGGATTATTATGCATGATTTCTTATTTAATTCAATAATGTCAACTCTGCAATATTTCCTATTTACATATCCTGGATTAAATAATACAATTTTATCTTCTTTTTTTTTTTTTTTCTCTCTCCTTTCCACATTAATAATAGTTTCTAGGGTCACCTGGATGACTCAGTCAGCTAAGCACACAACTTTTGGTTTCGGCTCAGGTTGTGATCTCATGGTCTTGAGACCAAGCCCGAAGTTGGGCTCTGCGCTCAGTGCGGTGTCTGCTTGAGATTCTTTCTCCCTCTCCCTCTGCCCTTCCCTCTCACTCTCACACACACTCTGTCTCTAAAATAAACAAACAGATCTTTAACCAAAAAAAATGTTTTCTGTATTACAAAAGTAATACAAGTTTACTCATTCCCTTTTAAGATATAAGACATGATGCATAGGGGTGCCTGGGTGGCTCAGTGGGTTAAAGCCTCTGCCTTCAGCTCAGGTCATGATCTCAGGGTCCTGGGATCCAGCCCCGCATCCGGCTCTCTGTTCAGTGGGGAGCCTGCTTCCCCCTCTCTCTCCGCCTGCCTCTCTGCCTACTTGTGATCTCTCTCTCTCTGTCAAATAAATAAATAAATCTTAAAAAAAAAAGACATGATGCGTAAATAGTACTGCATTTGGGTGGGGTTATTTTAACTTTCTTAATAAGCAAATCTCTGCTCAGAAAGAATCCAGAGCTAAATCCCAATACATAGCGGAGAGCAAAAGGCCAAGCTGGCTGGTTAAATGGGATAGAGGGGACAAGTGTCCCACACTGTCAGCCTCCCCTCCCCATCACATTCTGAGACTCCTCCGAGGAACTCAGGGGCTCCACACTACATCATTTGTAAAAGTCACTACCCAAAATGGATTAGCTCTTCTATAGAAAGAAGCTGATTTCTTTATTTATATAGAAATTATATAAATAAATACATAAGTATGTATTATACTTCTTTTAGCATCACAACAACTCTAGAAAGTTCAGTGACATTGCTGTCCCCATTCACAGAGGAGGAGATGAGTTTTGATGATGTAAAGTAGCTTGCCTGAGGTCACACAGCTAACAGGCGGAGAAGCCTCCAGGGCCACTGCTCCACCCCCTGGCCCATTAGGTATGGACTTGGTACCAGACACAGTGCTAGGATCTCGGGTAGGATTTGTCTAGGAAGTAGTTTGGGTAAGAAAAAATAAGATCGGAAGGTTAAGTCTACTCTTCCCTAGCACAGCGCCTGGAACGTAGAAGACTTTCAAGGAACTTTGCTAAAAGAATGATGAATGAACTGATTCTCTAGCTCATGAGACACATTTTTCCAAATTGGTGCCCCGCTAACTTCCCTTTGGATAAAAAAAGCCTTTTGTGCTTTCTGGACTCCAAGTGAATCTAGACTACCCCCTGTGTGCTTACAGAAGAAATGACTTATAATGAACAACATGCCATATATGAATCTCCCAGAGCTGTTGTAAGGAAACACCATAAACTGGGTGCTCACAACGGTAGAAATGGAGTCCGTCACACTTCTGGAGACCAGGGACAAGAGCCCTAGGAGCATCTTCTGTTCTGATATGTGGTCTCGGACCCTGGTTCCTGACACAGAGCTCCTAAATGCCTTGGAATTTCCTAGGTGAGAGGAGTGTCTTTTGTTTAATGAGGTGACTGTTGGGGGGGCTCCTGGATAGCTTCAGGATGGGGATGGTTGCCATAAAGACCAAACCACAGCTAGGAGCTCAGAAGGGGAGAGAGGCTGGAGACCGAGTTAATGATCAACCACGGTGATAGGATGAAGCCTCCATAAAATTTCCCAAAGTGTGGGATTCAGAGTTTCCAGTTTGGTGAACAAAGCCATGCGCTGGGAGGGTAACAGACATCACCTTGTACTTGCAACTGGCATTGAGGTGGGGGGTTGGCAGTCTTAGGGACTGAGCCCTTAACCTGTGGGGTCTGCACTAACCCCAGTTAGTGTCAAAGCTAAATTGAACTCTCGACACCCAACTGGTGTTTAAGAATTGTTCAGTGTGGAAATACACAGGGCAGGTGTCAGAAGTATTGAGCGTTAAAGGAGAAACGCAGGAGTGCTGTGTCCAACCCAACATCTGGGAGATGGCGTTAAAACAAAAAATGAAAAAACAAAACAAAGAATAAGAAATGGGTCCAAAATGGAGTCGCTTGTGCTAGGCCCACATCACCAAACTGAGACTTAATTATAGTTTCAGATCTCCCAGAAATGGAATCCTAAACCAGCCAGTCAGGAATCACCTGACCAGCACTATTAGGTGATCTTCCTGACAGATCCCTGCTCTCCCCTAAAGGAAAGTAACCTTGCGGTAACCGGCCACTCTTTGCCTGGTATAACTTCCTCGTTCCCGCTACCTTCTGCCTATAAAAGTCTTTCATTTTTGTACAGCTCCTCAGAGTTCCTTTTTATCTGCTAGATTGGCTGCTGCCTGATTCAAATTGAGTTTTGGAGGGTTTTTTGCTCAAATAAATTCTTAAAATTGTATTTATTTACTTACTTACTTATTTATTTTTAAGATTTTATTTATTTATTTGACAGAAGAGAGATCACAAGCAGGCAGAGAGGCAGGCAGAGAGAGAGGGGGAAGCAGGCTCCCCGCTGAGCAGAGAGCCCCATGCGGGGCTCGATCCCACGACCCTGAGATCATGACCTGAGCCGAAGGCAGAGGCTTTAACCCACTGAGCCACCCAGGCACCCCATCAACTCTTAAAATTTTAATATGCCTCAGTTTCTCTTTTAACGATGGGAATAATAAATCATTGTTACCTCGTTGTTTGTCATGAAGAATAAATGAGTACCTACACAAAAAGTGCTTAGAACAGTACCTAGCACAGAGGAAACACTTTATAAATGGAGGCTACCATCACTGCAAGACAAGCTCCCAACCATTTATTCTATTAGGCCACAGTTTTAACTTCCTATCCTGAGAATGAAAAATAACAATAAATTCGTTCCTTTGTTCTGCTAAATTGAGAACGCATTGTTCAGGGTTCACCAATGCCAACTGATTTTATAGATTCCAGAAGGTGGAATCAATAATAATACTAATAAATACTCATTAATAATCTAACGATTAGAAAAATTGCCATTATTTGTCAAAGCATCTTATGTGCATTGAAATAAAATCATAAATATAGGCCCCAAAATGGTGACCCAGCACGAAGGGACCATGATGAAATGAAGAATAATACTTGATTTTATTTCACATTCTTTTGTTTTTGTTTGTTGTTGTGTTTTTGTTTTTGTTTTTGTTTTAGTTCTCCCTGATGAGACTGTATTCCTTTCCTAATCATAAAAGTAGCCATAAAAGTTGCTATTTTTAAAAGTAAGATCTGGGTGAAGGATCTGTAAGCCCAAAGAAAACAGAAATGTACCCATGTTCTTTCCACTTTTCTTTAATCTCAGGACGTGCCCTGAGAAACGAAAAGGCACCCAGTCTTCACCATTGTCCCAAGGTGAGATCACAGAGCAGTGACTCAGAAGCGGCTTCTTACACCAGGCGGCAGCGCCTGAGTCAGGCGCGAACAGAAGAGCTGAGAGCAGCAGCAGCCAGCGGGCTCTGGGGAGAACCCTCGCTCTCCAAACCCGCGGGGGGCTGGGGGGGGGTGCACAGGGCTGCGCGGTCCAGACAGCTGTCAGTGCACTCAGACCTTGAACCCTGCGAAGCCAGACTCGCCTCATTAATGATATTAATGGCAAGGAGGAGAGCTAAGCAAATAGGCAGACAGGACACATTATAGAATTGAAGAATATCCAGGCATAAACCCCCCCAGTCCAGCTTCCTCATTAGGCTGTTCCACCTGCAACAGAAATCAAAAGCTCTCAGCATCCCGTCTCCTTTGGCTTCAGCTCCCCCACAGAGCCTTGCATAGAGCCAGGGACACAGGAAATGCTCTGCTTGGATTATTTTAATCAATACCTCTTGTTTTCCTTCCTCAGCATCTAGTGTTCCTTTTCCTGGTAAAAATCCCCCAGTTTGCATTCGAGGCACCGCCCCTTCCCCACTCCCGGCGGGCCTGTCAATCAAGGTGAGCTTCCCGCCCCTGCCCAGGAGCTGGGTGGATGCTGAGCCCAGGCTAAGTCAACTGGGTGCCCTTGGCCTTGAACAGGAGTAGATTCCCCGCAACAAGACTTCCCATGGGCTCCAGCGTTCCCCAAATCCCTGGAGCCGCTGTGGCCCTTGTCGTTTTGGAGATCCGGTTCTGCAGCTTTTCTCTGTATCTGAGAGCTCCCCAATACCCTTCCAATAAAGCTCTTTTTTATTTAAGGAAGCCAGAGCCCTATCTCTGTTGCTTGCATCCAAAGAACTCAAATGTTGCTGTTTTGCATCACAAAGAAACTTAAATAAAAGTAATGAAAAAAATTAGCTTTGATTTGTTACTACTGGTAAGTTATTTTCACACCATTGCCTTTTCTGGAGGTGATGCAAACCAGAAGCTCTGAGAGGTCAGTGCCCTGCCCCAGGCCACACCACTACTAAGTACCCAGAGTGTGGTTTCAAACTAGGTCTTTTTTTTTTTTTTTTAATTTTATTTATTTATTTGACAGAGAGAGAGAGCATAAGCAGGGGTAGGGAGCGGCAGGCAGAGGGAGAGGAAGAAGCAAAGCAGGCTTTCGGCTGAGTGGGGAGCCCAATGTGGGGCTCTATCCCAGGAACCTGGGATCATGACCTGAGCGGAAGGCAGACGCTTAACTGACTGAGCCACCCAGGCACCCCAAAACTAATTTGGTCTTTAGCCTCAGGGACAGGCCCTCCAGCCTGAAGGGGACCTGTCACATCATGTCCTCCACTCCCATCAGTCCTTTGAATTTTTCTCTACTTGCAGATTGTGGGTAGATATTTAAAATATGAAAAAAGATGGGGTGCCTGGATGGCTTAGTCGGTTAAGCATCTGCTCCGGTCGTGACCTCAGGGTCCCAGGATTGAGCCCCATGTTGGGTTCCCTGCTCAGTTCTCCCTCAGCTTCCTTCTCTCTCTCATGAATAAATAAATAAAATCTCTAAAAAATAAAATATAAAGAGAGAGAGAGAGAGACGTGGCGGGGGAAGTAAGCCATAGGAGACTATTTATTTATTTATTTATTCTCACCATAGCACATACCCTCCCCAATGTCCATCACCAGCCACCCCAATTCTCCCACTCCCCCTCCCCTCCATCAACCCTGTTTGTTTCCTGAGATTAAGAGTCTCTTATGGTTTGTCTTCCTCTCTGATTTCGTCTTGTTTCATTTTTCCCTCCCTTCTCCTATGATCCTCTGTCTCGTTTCTCAAATTCCTCATATCAGTGAGATCATATTAATGATAGAGAACAAACTTCCCGCCTGATGGAGGGAAGCAGGTGGGGGATGGGTTAGATGGGGGATGGACCTTAAGGAGGGCACTTGTTGGGATGCGCCCTGGGTGTTGTATGTAAGTGATGAATTACTAAATTCTACTCCTGAAACCAATATTACACTCTATGTTAACTAACTAGAATTTAAATACAAATTTGAAACAAAAATAAAAATAAACTATTCCTCCAGGGCACAAAGAACCTCTTTCTCCTGCTTCTTCCTCCACCAGGAATCAAAGTGCTGGGGCCCCATGCAAGTTCTCGACATGAGAACCTCTCACAAAAAGTGAGACCTCAGCGATGTTCATGCCATGAATGCTATTCTAGGTGCTGGGGACAACGTGGTGAACCAGGCAGACAAAAGTTCATGTTCTGGCGAGTAGGGGCAGGGGGAGCACCTATCAGCAGATCGGGATGAGTGCGAGAGCACACCAGACCGACACCTGGGGAAGATCGAGCCAGCCGATCAAGCAAGAAGGCAGGAAGCGAGCTTCTGAGTGTGCATGGGGGACACTGGGAGCCCAGTGCTGTGCTGAGGTAGGGACCAGCATGGCAGGCAGCGGCCTTCGAATTTGGTCCCACGTGATGGGGAGCTATAGGAGGGATGTGGGGGGGGGTAAGAGCATCGTGTGGCTTCTCTTTCAAAAACTCATTCTAGCTGGTGGAAACAACCCAAGTGCCCATCAATGCATGAATGGAGGAACAAAATATGGCAGGCAAGTCATGCAATGGAACGTTGTTCAGCCCTAAACAGGAACAAAGTACTGATACATGCCAGACACGCACGCACACACACACACACACACACACACACACACACCCTGTGTGTGCTTCCAGTTATATAAAAGATCCAGAATAGGCAAATCGATAGAAACAGAAAGCAGATCAGTGGTTGCCAGCGTCTGCAGAGAGAGGGGATGGGAATGACCATTAACGGGAATACAGCATTTTCTTTGGGTGGGGACGCCGTGCTCCCCAAATGGATAGCGATGGTGGCCCCACAACATTGTACTATAGGCCACTGAATTACACACTTCAAAATTATTAAAATGGTGAGTTTTGTGTTCTCTGTATTCATCACAATTTTTTAAAAGACTTTATACTAAGAAAGAGCACAAGTGTGAGTGTGGGGGAGGGGCAGGGGGAATAGGGGGAGGGGCAGAGAGGGTGGGAGAGGGACTCGCAGACTCAGCTGAGCGCAGAGCCCCACACAGGGCCTGATCCCACTACCCCAAGGTCACAACCCTAGCTGAAACCTAGAGTCAGTTGCCCAACCAACTGAGCCACCCAGGCACCCTATTTTATCATAGTTTTAAAATAAAAAATAAAACGGTCATTCTGGTTTCCATGTGCGGGGAAGGGACAGGAGAAGAACAAAACACAGACAGTAGGAAAGTTCACCCCAGCTCTGCCTTGGGCTTTGGCACATTCTTTCCCTTCTCCAAGCCTCAAATCTTTCGTCCATGAAAATGGAGTTCTCATGGGCTTCACTCCTGGGCTTGATGAGAGGTTTGGAATATTTTGACATGACCCATGGCTCAGTCCATAGACCTTTCCTCTTTCCAACTCAGATTCACTGCTCTGGGGATCTCATCCAGTCTCGTGGCTTTAAATTCCATTTCCCAACTTACCTCCAGCCAGATATCTCTCTCCACTGAGTTCCAGCTGGCCAGCTCAGCATCTGACTTGGGTTTCTAACCTCCAGCTTCACATATCCAAAACAAACTCTTGATCTCTGCCTTTCCCCTGATGTTCAGCCTTGTTCCCCATCTCCGTAAATGAAAACTGCATCCTTCCAGACAGAGGTCAAAATCTAGGAGTACTTGACTTACCTCTGTCTCACCCCCATCCAGTCAATAAATGCAGCCAACTCTGCCTTCAGAATATATCCAGAACCACCCGACCCTTTGCGTCCAAGCCACCATCACCGCTAGCCAGGATTATTGCAATAGCTTTCTTTTTTTTTTTTTTTAATTTTATTTTATTTTTTCAGGGTTCCAAGATTCATTGTTCATGTACCACACCCAGTGCTCCATGCAATACGTGCCCTCCTCAATACCCACCACCAGGTTCACCCAACCCTCCACCCCCGCCCCTCCAAAACCCTCTGTTTGTTGCTCAGAGTCCATAGTCTCTCATGGTTCCTCTCCCCCTCTGTCTGGTCTCTCTGATTCTCCCATTGGCCGCCTTCTATCTGCTCTAAACAGGTTGGCTCCAGAGATCCTATTCAAATGTAAGTGATATCACGTCTTCCTCTGCTCAGCCCTTCAACCTTCACATTTCACTTGGAACAAAAAGCCGAATTCCTCACCCTGGTCAACGAAGCTTTACAAGATGAGTGCCTCCTAGCTCTCTGGCTTTACCGCCTGCCACTCTCCCTGACCTGCCTCTGCTTCAACGGTCCCCTTGCTGTTCCTTGAACAATTGAAAGATGTTCCCACTCAGGACCCTTGCCCTTGTTCCTTCCGCCAGCCTCTTCTCCCAGATACCCCTGAATGCAAGCCCTCACCTCCCCTGTCTGCACTCAGAGGAGACCTTGTCAGTGAGGTCTCTGCTGGCCACCTATTTAGCCTTTCCAGATAAAGTACAGGTTGCCCAATTAAATGTGCCTTTCAGATAAACAAGCAGTAATTTTTTTAGTATAATTCATAGCTAGAATATGCTGTCTAATACAGTAGATACAATACAATACTGACCATTTGAAATGAGGACAGTACTACTGATGAACTGGATATTTGATTTCATTTCAATTAATTTCAATTTTAAAATGGGTACCCAATTTAGTTACTGGATTTAGTTATCTAAATGTGTTCAGAAAATTTCACATAAGGGAATATACTTTTTCAGCTGCAGATTTTATGATACCAAAATACAGATCATGTATTTCCAAGGAAATTTTAGCATTCGAATTGAAATGTGCCATAACCATAAATCACATGTCGAATTTTGAGGACTTACAAAAGAAACAATGCAAAACACCTCAATAAATTTTTACATTTGATGACAGTTTGGATAATATTTAGGGTATAATGGACTAAATATAATGTACTATTGGAATTCATCTCACCTGTTTCTCTTTATTTTTATCATGTGGCTGCCAGAAATTTTTGAATTGCTTCTGTGGCTCACATTGTGTCTCAGACAGCACTGCTCCTCCGGACTTGTTTATTCTAGAATGTGATACCAGGAAGCAGAAGTGAGGAGCTGGGGATAGTGATAAAGAAGAAAAAGTCAATATAAGCATGCGTTATCAGGATCGCGGTGGATAACAGGGATTCCCTTCGTGGAGACTTCCTGAAAAGTTACAGAATGCCTCCCAGCATTACGTCCTGGGAGACAGGAAGCAGAAGGCTTTAACCCCCAACTCCCAATCCCACAGTCGAGGGCTGCTCCCAAGAGTGTTAACTCTTCCACCCTTCTGGGCTGTACTTGGTTCAGGGAACCACTGACCGAGTTCCCAGCGCATGGGGGAGGGGGAGGGGGAGGGACAAAACCAGAAACCCCACAGTCTGAGCCATAGGTAGGATACCAGTAATCTGAGGCAACTCTGAGCTTACATGAACCCATCCATCCTTCATATCTACAGCTACAATCAGAGGGTGACCAAGGGGTCGTGACGGGCGCACCAGCAGCGATGGTCTCCTCCAGCTTTTAATCCCCAACATCTAGAGCAGTACCTGGAACATAGTAGATGTTCAATAAATAGTTTGGGGGCTGTGAATGAATATATCTGAATAGCTACTATGTACTCGGTGTTTAAATGTTAAATAAATGGTAGTTCTTTTTCACTATTTTCCATCTGAATACCATCTTAAAATTCCTGGCCTCAGATCTCACTAGTTTTTCCAACCAAGAGTTATTCTTCCAGATTCGTTATTTTATTTTTAAGTAATCTCTACACCCAGCGTGAGGCTCGAGCTCACGCCCCCAAAGCCAGCCAGATGCCCCTATGCTTTATTCTATTTTATTTTATTCTATTCTATTCTATTTTATTTTTTAAAGATTTTATTTATTTATTTGACAGAGAGAGAAAGATCACAAGTAGGCAGAGAGGCAGGCAGAGGGAGAGGGGGAAGCAGGCTCCCTGCTGAGCAGAGAGCCCGATGGGGGGCTCAATCCCAGGACCCTGACTGAGATCATGACCTGAGCCAAAGGCAGAGGCTTTAACCCACGGAGCCACCCAGGCACCTTTATTTTATTTTTTTTTTAAGATTTTATTTCTTCCTAATTCTTAAACAATTATACCGAACACTTTAACCTTCTCTTGGATGTCATGGCAACAAATCTTTTCTGCACCTCCCCCGACAAGACCTAAGACGGCAGACCCGGCTGAGAACTTGGAACAGGAGTCTCCTTAGTGAGACCCTCCCATCTGCAACTTTAGTTGGCGGTCCTCAGTGGAAGCAAGACAGCGTGGGGTGTTTCTCCACAGCCCCATAAAAGGTACTCAGCGGGTATAGTTTTGCCTCTTCTCCAGCATCTGCTACAGGCCGACCTCATGTTGCCGTGCTTTGCTTTACTGCACTTGGCAGATTCTGCCTTTTGTGCAGACTGAACGTTTGTGGCAAAACTACATCGAACATGTCTATTGGTGCCATTTCCCTAACAATATGTGCTCACATTATGCTGTCACGTTTTGGTAATTCTCTCAACATTTCAAACTCTTTAAGTTTGTTTGTCTATTTATTTATTTGAAAGAAAGAGAAAGCGTGCACATGAGCTGGGGGGAAGGGGTGGGGGGAGGGGCAGAGGGAGAAGCAGACTCCCTGCTGAGCAGGGAGCCAGATAAAGGCACCCAGTTCAGGACCCCGAGATCACGATGTGAGCCAAAGGCAGATGCTCAACCCATTGTGCCACCCAGGGGCCCCTCAAATACTTGTTATGGTGGTCTGTGATCAGGGATTATGTCTCGCTGAAAACTCGTGGTGGTTAGCATTTTTTTAACCATATAAAAAATAGTATTTTTTAATTAAGGCACATACATTGTTTTTTTAGACACAATGCTACTGCATACTTAACATGCTACAGTATAGTATAAACAACTTTTACATGCACTGGGAAACAACAAAAAAAAGTATTTGATTCACTTTTTTGCAAAATTTACTCTATTGTGGTAGTCTGGAATTAAACCCACAACATCTCCGAAGTATGCCTGTGTATTTCTTTGTACACACGGCAAGTGTTCGTAAATGCTTAACTAGCACCATCCAACCTCCGGTGGAAAGGATCCAGCACTGCTGAAAATCCCTGCCTACCACCACCCAGCACCCACCAAGGACTAGTCCCTGGGGAAAATGCCTGCACTGCCAAGTTCCCAGAAATCCCAATAGTACGGCACTTGCTTATAAGCATAAAAAAGTGATTTGCTGTTGGTATCGACAAGCCTTCCTTAGATGTTAATTTATCTCTTTAACTGAGGCAATGCAGTTTCTGCCTCTAATTGAGACCCTTAATTATCCACACCTCCTACTACCGGTTACTGCATCAATCTCCTGCAAGAGTTACCTTCTAGCTGTAACTACAGAAAAGCTATTCCTTCCGCTTCGTAGTGAGGCAGTGCCTTTCATTTCCTGCACGTCCTTGCATTCCACCATGATGTGAAACGGAAGGGTAGGTGATTCTGACTCTCTTAACCTAAGGGATAAAGGGAGAAGGAAAGAGGAGACTCGACTAAAGAAAAAAAAGGTGGGGGGTTAAAAAAAAAAAGCAAATCCACAGTGGAGAACTGTCAAGCAAAATTACCTCAGAAAATATGGGTTTAATATCTGGAGGCCGTGGCAAGCTAAAGCCAAACGTTCACATAATTCTTTATCACATCCCACTTCCCGAGGCACATGGAAAGACTACAATTCCCAGTAAGCTCTGCAGATAAGCTGATGCCCATGTGACCGGTTCAGGCCAATGGGCCATGCATCAGGCCAATGCATCATACTCTTGTTTCCCCTTATTGGAAGCCATGAGCTAAGATGGTGACACCACAAAATGGGGCAGCCTAGATCAGGGAATTACCCCAAAGAAGACAGCTGCCCCGGAGAGTTAGACACTGGGGTCCTGGGTTGGTTGGCGTCTGCATCCTAAGCATCCAGAACAAAACTGAGATTTCTATTACTATTACTTCCCAGTTCGTATTTAAAGGGTGTCATAAAGTGGCGCCTGGGTGACTCAGTCAGTTAAGCATCCAACTCGTGGTTTCGGCTGAGGGCATGATCTCAGGGTCATAAGATCAAGCCCTATGTCAAGCTCTGCACTTAGCATGGAGATTCTCTCCCCTGCCTCTTGCACACACACACTCTCTCTCTTAAATAAAATCTTTTTTAAAAATATTTTTAAGGGTGTCATAAAACATTAAAGAAGCCTTAGTTGAATGAGACATTTTATATAAAATTAAAATTATATAGCCCAAATATATGGGAAGGTGTTACAGACCAGGAAAGTTACCACTTTCCTTTATGTGCTTGACCCAAGCTTCAGTGTTCTCCTCTATAAGATGGGCCTAAAAATAACACCTGCTTCAGGGAGTGGCCACAAGGTTCTTAAAAAATAATTCATTTAACAAATATAGGGTACCTACCATGGCCAGGCTCTCTTTTAACTTCTCACCAATGTTAACATATTCAATCTTTGTTTCTTAGGGATGCTGTAACAAATTACCCCCAAACTGGGCATATTATGACAATTAGAAATTTATTTTTTTAAAAGATTTTATTTATTTATTTGACAGAGAGAGATCACAAGTAGGCAGAGAGGCTGGCAGAAAGAGAGAGGGGGAAGCAGGCTTACAATTAGAAATTTATTCTCTCACAGTTCTGGAGCCTAAAAGTCTGAAATCAACTTTTCACTGGGACCGTGCTCCCTCCAAAGCCTCTAGGGAAGAATGTAGGGCTTAAGAAATGGGATCTGAGACTTATTTTGCATTGAATGCCTCTCTGGGCTGTTTGAATTTCTTTGACAAGGTACACCCATTACTTTTTTCCTTTTTAACACCGATGATAACACTAGTTTTAAAAACTATCTCTCTGGGTGTGGTACATGAACAATGAATCTTGGAACACTGAAAAAATAAAATTAAATTAAAAATAAACAAATAAACAAACAAATAAATAAATAAAATAAAAACTACCTTTAGCAGTGAAAAGATAGGCTACATCCCAGGGGAAGGGAATTTTGGAAATCGGGGAGTAGCTGGGAAGGCGTATGTGTTTATTTTGCTTTTATTTAATTGTGGGGAGAAGACATTAGAGATTCTTCAACCCTGAGCTACTTCCGTCCCCTCAGATGGTCATCTCTGGAAAGCCTGTCTAACTAGATGGACATCGATCCCCACGTTTTCTTCCTCTTCTTTGCTGTTTGTTGTTACTGTGTTTTTACACCCTGGGAAATGAGGTTGCTGATTATTTGTTTCTTCATTTTCCTCGCCTTCCTGTCCCAGGATTTCCCTGATCACAAAAGACCCACAGGCTGTCGCCTTTTACCGGGTGGCCAGGTGTTGTCTCCATAAGGTGTTTTTAGTAGATTGTGAACAGCAGCAAAAGCCGCACAAATTATCACTCTCCTTGGTCCCTTTTGAGAAGCAGGGCCAGTCAGGAAGGCAAAAACTGGGCCGTGTTTCCACTTTCAACATGGCGCCCCCATTTTACGCCAGTGGCAAAACTCTGTCACGTTGGCTCTGTCCAGTTGATGGCAAATTTCAGCAGAGCAGGAATCAGTGTAGAAGAGAGATTGTACCGAGTGTGAAGAACACGGGCTGCAGGGCCAGAGACAAGAGACTTGAGTTTCCACCGACTCCAGACAAGTTACTGCAGCTCAGTTACCCCTTCCTCACGTGGTGGTACAGACAGCCGCGCGGGTCATGAAGACCGAGCGCACTCATGCTCACAGAGCACTTAGCACAGTGCCTCTCCTATCCCAGCCCATCAGCGCTGGGGATGATGTTGCTGCCCCTGCTGAAGGTGGGGTTGACTTGGATGCTGTTGGGTGGTCCCTCCCTTTTCACTTCTCCCGCAGCCCCGCATCTGTTCCTATAATGCTTTCCCAGCACTGGCATCAGCCATGGAGAACGGAAGTTTCCGGTGGTTGTGATGGTGGCTTTTGTTAATGTTGATGTTGTTTTAAGCTCCAAACTATAACTTTCCCAATGAGGGAGAAGGTCTCTTGGACAGTGTCTAGTGATGAACCAAGCACCATCTGCCTACAGAGAGACCTGGGCCCTAATTCCAGACCAGCCACCTGCTAGTGGGCAGCCTTGGGCACATTGTTGAGTAATTCTGAGCCTTGCTCTCCTTATCTGTGAAACAGCATAAAAATCACCAATTCATTCAACCAATTTTTGTTACGTCCTCTTAGGTGCTAGGTACTGTGGATGCAAGAACAGAGAAAATTCATCCTTGCCTTTAAGAGATCACCAAGGGGAGTTCTCTGCTCCAGAGAACAGTAATGACGGGCACGGGCTTTGGAATGAGACAGACCTTGGGTTCCAGTGTAGGCCTTGAATTCACTAGCTGTGTGATCCTGGGCAAGTTAATCACCTGTGCTGATCCTTTAGTTCCCCCATCTTAAAACAGAGATGGGAATGGCAACACCTATCTCATGGATGGCTTTGAGGTCTCACGTATATCATGATGTAAAGCCCCTGGTTCAGTGCTGACTGCCAGTAGGCACGCAGCAAAGGTTAGCCTCCGTGATGAAGTGTGGCCGACGCCATGTCGGGAGTTTGCTCTGCTTCCAATGGGTAATTATACAGGGAGCCAGGGATGTGGGAGTCGGGAAAGGCTTCATGGAGACTGCGATATCTGGACAGAATCCTGAAAGATGAGTAGATGTCTGCCGAGAAGGGAAGGGAGAATCAAGAAATGCATTCAGGGAGCGGCAGGAAGTTGGATGATAGGAGCAGAGGGTACGGGGTGGTTGGTAGGGTTGGAGGTTGGGCTGGCAGTGGGGATAAATGACGGCCAGATGTTTGCAGGAGCCAGAGCACAGAGAGTCTTACATGAAATTCCAGGGAGCTCGGGCTTTATTCTAAGGGAACTGGGGAGCCATTGAGAGCTCTTGAGAGCAGAGGACGATGCCATTAGATTACTAAAGAAAGGACGATGATCTATTATGACATCCACAGAAAGGTTCTAGGGATGGCAGGGTACAGGATGGTCTGGAGGGGGGCAGGCCAGGAGCCCAGGGAGGAGATGTCGCCACAGCCCCAGAGAGGTGAGGGAGAGAGATGAGGAGGGTTGCACCAGGGTATCGCAGTGTGAATGGAGAGAAGCCGTCCGGTGCATCCCCCCAGGTAAGCTGTGTTTTTTGTCACCCTTTCCCGATGCCTGTGTCTTTCCAGTGTCTCCCTTTCCTTCCCTCCAATGTCCCTTCACCTCTTCTCCCATCTCTCTCTCTCTCTCTCTCTCTCTCTCTCTCTCTGTCTCGGAGCTTTGCCTAGAGCAAGCAACTAGAAAACCTGGTTTGATCCTGACGTGCAACATCTGGGTGCGGGGGCTGGAGCAGGAGAGAAAAAAGAGGACACGGAGATTCATTCCCGTTCCAAGTTTTCTAAAAAGCAATTCCTGTTTGGCACCAGGACAAGCCCCATGGGGCAAGTTAGTAATCCTTGTCTCCTGAAGATGTTTCCTCCACCCACCGCCTTTGGACCTCAGTTTGCTGGCCACCTCCGTAGCCAAATCGCGGGTGGTTGCTGGGTCACTGTCTTTCGTCACACCCTCTGGCAACAAAACAGGAGGGTAAGCTTACGGCAGGTCAGGCCCTGGACGCGCACCGGGCACGCAGGGCCGAAGAAGACAGCGTGCCTGCACAGGGGCGCTCACAGCCTGGGCGGGAGAACACGTGTGCGCAGGAACTCCAGTACCGTGCAAAAAGTCTTACAGCAGAGGTCTGCACGAAATCCTGCATGACAACGATCATGACTGATAAATGACTGATTTATGGAGCTCATACTAAGTTCCAGGAATGGCGCTAAGCCCTTTTCATAAATCACTGCATCAAAGCCTCCGAAAACACAGCCTGTCTTGCTTGCCACCGTGTCCTCGTGTCTTAGCACGATGCTTGGTAAGGGGCCGCTCGAGAGGTCATCCACTGAGGGGCGCCTGCACGCCTGAGTGTCCGCCTCAGGTCTTGAGCTCCAGTCGTGCGATCGAGCCCCATGATGGCTTCGCGTTGGGTGTGGAGCCAACTTAAAAAAAAAAAAAAAGTATTCCATGCAGAAAAACGGCCGTGTGAGGTCTCAGAATTACCTCCAGCTCCCAGAGAAGGAGACTGAGGTTCAGAGAAGGGAGGTCCCAGCCCCAAGGTCACAGAGAAAGTAGCAGAGCTGGGAGCTGCTCCAGGTCCTGCTCAGCCCGGGATCTTAACCACTGTGCCCTCGGGCTGAGCATAGAAAAGGAGGCGATCAATGGTCTCGGGGAAGGATGTGGTTGAGGTAGTGTTTCCAAGGGAGGTGATTCTGAGCAGACCCTTGAAGAATAAGCTTGCCAGGTAGACAAGCAGAGGAAGAGCTTCTGGGAGCAGAAGAATGGGGCGGAGGTAGGGACACGGCGCACTGGGGCTGGGCATCAGCTGCCTCTGCAGAAGCGGCAGCAGATCAGGCTGCAAAAGGAGGGGCAGCCAGAAGACCCCTGGAGAGGCTCAGATGCTCGCTTCCCCCTCTCCACTTCCCTTCTCTGGCTCTGATCTGGAAGGTTCCTCTGAGTGGTGCTGGCGGTTCTTACGTCTGCGTTTGATTTATTTTATAGCTGGAGTTCCGGAGCTTTTATGTTGGCTGCAACATATAATCTGGAATTTCCCTCCCAAGCAATTCTTCATCTTTGGCAATCCACCGGAGCATGATTTTGGCACAGTCCTATGGCGTGCCGGGAGCTCAGCTGGTGCAAGGCCGGGACGCCCTGTGCGGCCGCGGCAGCTGCTCCATGGAGAGGTCTAGCCTGCCACCCTCCCTGGTTTTCCCCCATTGCCTTTGCCTCTTCCCCTGAGAGGAGGGGGAGAGCTGGGACACTGCGTTTCTATGCGTGTCTGTGTTTTCATCAGGCACTGTGTGACTTCATGGCTCTTGCAACACGCGTATCGCTTTCTACCTGGAGGTCGTGAAAAGGTCACAGACTTCGGAATCAACACTCTGTTGGGTTCCGGGCTCAGATCCCACAGATTGACTTACTCTCGGACCTTAAGGAGGGGAGCGTCTTCACGTTTCCTAAATACCCCTCTCCCCATCTGCAGAATGGAAGTGATAGTGATCGGCACCTCAGAGGATAGTAGCAGGTTTAGCAATTACCTATGCAAAGCACCAAGGTGGCCCATAGTGGGTGCCATGGACCGAACATCTGTGTCTCCTCCGGATTTATATGCTGATGCCCCAACCCCCAGTGTGACCATGTTTGGCGGTGCGGCCTCTGCGAAGAGATTAGGATTAGATGGGGTCATGAGAGTGGGGCCTTGGTCTAACGGGATTAGTGTCCTTTTAAGAACAGAGGCCAGACCGCTTGCCGGCTCTCTCTTCTCTGTGCAAGGGCACAGCAAACAGGCGGCTCTCTGCAAGCCAGGAGGAGGGTCTTCTCTAGGACCCAAATCCGCCGGCACCTTGACCTCGGACTTCCCGACCTGCAGAACAGAGAAATAAACCTCTGTTGTGTAACCCCCCAGCCTATGGTATTTTACTGCGGCGGCCCGAGCTGACTAAGACAGCAGGTGCTCCATAAATACCAGGCCGTCTTATACATGTCTTAACTCCCTCCTCCTCGAGGGCAGGATCCACAGTACGTCTTTGCTTGCAGAGCACCGTCTGCATACCAGATGCCCCATGAATGTGAGCTGAAGAGTCAGTGAGGGAGAGCGCACGCAAGAGTGAGTGAGTGAGTGAGAGGCAGAGAAGCAGCCCACGGAATCCACGGATTGAAGCAGCAGATTCTCTCTCACCCACATCTTCTCGGGGTACAAGTATAGATCTACCGGGCAGGCTGACCCCCGTGAGCCCCTCCTGGCTCTCTAGAAGCCTGGCAGGGTGGCCT
>CM052798.1:159452941-159497345 GCA_028533885.1 Nasua narica | reverse complement strand
ACCCTCACCCAGGTGTGACCAGAGAAGGGCCCCACCCCAGGTGTGAACCGAGAAGGATCCTCCCCAGGTGTGAACCGAGAAGGACCCTCACCCAGGTGTGACCAGAGAAGGGCCCCACCCCAGGTGTGAACCGAGAAGGATCCTCACCAGGTGTGACCAGAGAAGGACCATCACCCAGGTGTGACCAGAGAAGGGCCCCACCCCAGGTGTGAACCGAGAAGGATCCTCCCCAGGTGTGAACCGAGAAGGACCCTCACCCAGGTGTGACCAGAGGGCCCCACCCCAGGTGTGAATAGAACGGTGCCCACACCAGGCCCACGGGGACAGGCTCTCACTAGAAGGCAAGACTTACTCCGAGTGAAAATTACTTAAAGAAAGCCCAGAGCTCACTGTATGCACCGATGTCAGCTCTGAAAAGACCCTTGGGTTCCCCAGCCCACCCCATACTCTACACTCCAACAAAACACCGGAATCGGGTCTTTGGCATGAAGCCTTAATTTATGAATGCCTTTGTTTCCCTGTCCCCGGATATCACCTCCTTAGCCCCCCTTCCCTCACCTCCCCCTCCCCAAGTTGGGACAAAAACACCATTTGTGGGAGCTAGACTCCCAACCTTGGCACAGAGCCACAGGGTGAAGTAATTGCGCAATTAGAACTTAATTGCTGGATTTAATTTCGTGGGTTTTTTTTTTTTTTCTTTTCGTCTCAATTGTTGAAAATGTGCAGTTCCCGCCTTCGAATGTCTGATGAGTTCCTTCTGTCTGCCCCAGGGAGGGATGGGGTTGGGGGAGGGAGAGGCCAGGACAGCCGGAGGGGCTGGATTTTGCATCTCAAAGAGAATTCACAAAGTTAACCGTCCCCTGTGGCTAGAAGCCAAGGAGGGAGAGATCTCTGAGATTTGGTGGCAAAGAATTTGTCCCTTAAGGCCAGATTTTTAGTGACCTTCCAGGACAGCTGTCTCTGAGCTTGGCAGATGTGTGGCCTATCGCCACCTTCGCCACGGTTCACAGAGGACCTACTATGTGCCGGGGGCTTTGCACTATCCCATCTACATCCTCCCAACAACCTTCCCACCAGAGGGTTGCAGTCCATTTTGTTATACATGAGAAAACGGAAACTCAGAGAGGTTGCGTGACTTGCCCAAGGTCACACAGCTAGCTAATGCTAGCGCTGGAATGTGAAGGCAGCAGCTAGCTTTTTCCACCCTCCTCTCCGCAACGGGCCTAGCAAGTGCTCCAGGACCCCGCTGCCAGTCCAGAAAAGATGGTGGTCTGCATGGGTCTGGGAAATGAGAAGCTGGGCTCACTCTGCCTTCTCTCCTGCTCATGAGCAGGGATGCTCCACAATCCACACCCGGCACCAACGCCCACTCAACAAAGCCACACCACAGGCCTCTTTAACCCCCAGAGACTGCGCTGTTCCCTCAGCTGCTCCCAGCAGCTGCCGCCCCAACACCTTCCTTCTAGTCCCCAGGAACAGGAGACTGGGCTCTGTCACCGCCGCTGCCACCACTGCCCAGCCGTCATCTGAAAACTAACGTGTGTGTGAAGAGCGGACTGGGCTTGGCTCAGGGACCAGCCCCACCCGTCTCCACCGCGCAGGGCTGCAGGAGGCGTCCGGAGGGGCCCGAACCCGGGTGTTCCTCTAGGAAGGGGCACCCATCTGCCCCCCCTGGCTCAGGGCTCCGAAGGCACAACCTCTGTGTCTCTCCTTTTTTAGGGTGCCATCACGAACGCCAGAACTTTCAGGAGTTTGCTACATGAAATGCGGTTCTCAGAAATCGCACCACACACTCAGCCCCTTTTGCTCTTGTCACTGTGTGAATGACAAGTTTCGTGCCCCGACCATTTTCTCTGATACCTGTCGAGGGGGCAAAGTCCTCACATGTTCGGTAGACAAGCACCAACCCGAGTCCGTTCCAGGGGCCTGCAAACCACAGCCCTCAGGCCTGCTGCCTGGTTTTGAGTGGATTCGGGCTAAGGATGGTTTTTGCATTTTTCAAAGACGGGGTGGGGCGGTGGGGGGGGGTGGATGGATAAATAAAAACAGTATTCACAACATATGAAAATCATATGAAATTCAAATTTTGGTGTCAATAAAGTTTTATTGGAACACAGCCACATACGTTCATTTGCATATTTTACGTGGGGGAGTTGTGACAGAGACTATATGGCTTGCGAAGCCTGAGATATTTGCTATCTGGCCCTTACCAGGGAAAGTTTGTTAACCCCTGTTTTAGCCCCTTATCGCACTCTGTACCCCATTCTTCACCTTCTCCAACCCACGAGACGGATACTTCCACAGGAGTGGGCTCCTCTCCCCATCTCCTCTCCTCATCTCCTGGGACTCTGAGCTTCCGCCTGCCCCCGGCCCTGCCAACAATGGGAATGGCCCAAGGACAGGGCATGAGCTTTGCTTTTCCACTGCCAGGGTTCGATCCCCAACTTCCCCATTTACCACCACGGGCCTCACTCAGGTCCCTCCCCGTGACCAGGGAGTAGTAATAAAGCCCACAGTACCGGTCGGATATCAGGATTAAATCTAAGGATTTGGTCACAGGGCTTACTTAGCACGGTGCGTGCCACACAGTAAACATTCAATAAATGCTAAGTTGTGGCCGATGCGGTACAGAGACAAGGATAAGATCCCCAAACCTTTCTGAGGCACAGTCCTCAGAGCAGCTGGCCTACCTCATGTCTCCAGTTCTATTACCCACTCTACCTCCCTTCCTACCTCCCGCCACCTACAACAGATTTATATGTGCCCCTTGCTGCCCCTTCAAATGTCTTACAACTCAATTTTCCCAGCTGTCAAATGGGCTTAAGGCTTCCTCCCAAACTACCTGACAGAGCAGTGGAGCAATGGAACAGGAAGACGGTTCAAAGAAATAATTCGTGCGGGCTGGTATTCCGAGCAGATGGTACTCGTGATTCTCTTTTTTCCCTTGGTAAGATCTTATCTGTTTATTTGTCAGAGAGAGAGCAGAAGCCAGGGAGCAGCAGGCAAAGGCAGAGGCAGACTCCCCGCTGAGCAGGGAGCCTGATGTGGGGCTCAATCTCAGGACCCCGAGATCATGACCTGAGCAGAAGGCAGACGGTTAACTGACAGCCATCCGGGTGACCTGTTACCCACGACTCTTACTATCTTGGACGCAAAGGAGACTTGAGTTGTCAGTTGAATTGTTTCCCCCAAAATACATCATCAAGACCTAACCCACAGTACCTGCGAACGTGACTTTATCTGGGAATGGGGTCTTTGCGGATGTCACCAAGTTTAAGATGAAGTCAAACTACACAGTGTACCTCCTCATGCCGTAACTGGTGTCCTCATAAGAGGAGGGAAATGGGGACACCGTCACAGAGAGAAGAATGCCATATAACAAGGGAGGCAGAGGCAGGAAGGATGCCAAGCCACAAAATGACCGGGGTGGCCAACTACCATCAAAAGCTAGATCCTTTCCTACAGCCTTCAGAGGGGGCACAGCCCTGCTGGGCGACACCTGGATGTCGGCTTTCAGCCTCCACAATGGTGAGACAGTGAATTTCCGCTGGCTTAAGCCTCCAAGTGTGTGGTTGTCACAGTGGCCCGAGGAAAGTCCGATAGGGTCCAAGGGAACGCTTACCAGTGAAGCCCCTCACCCAGAGCACCCGGGGAGGGACACTTGCTGCTTGCTCTGCCAAGGCCGCCTCCTTGCTGGGTCCCCCATCACACCGGGCCAGCAGCATCCCCAGGTCACGTCTTCCTGCCACCCAGTGCTGTCTCTGCTGGGCCGCCACCAGCATGGGGCGGGTGCGCCGCACGGGGAGCTCAGCTCAGCAGGTGCCCCCGCAACACAGGGCTGACGTCGGCAGGCATCGTGCCAGGGGCTTGTGTTGGAGCAAGGCCTTCCTTGCTGCTGGCCTTCGTGTAGTTGCAAAGGAGAGAAAGGGAAGAGAACCCATTTCAATTAGGGCTGAGATTCTGCATGACCCCTAAAGCTCATCAAGCCCTAATGAAAATGAAAAATGACCTCTGATGTCCCCCGAGCCAGAGTTCATCTGTTATTAATGAAACCCACCCCAAAATAGAGCTCAGAAGAATGAGAGTTAGACAGAATTTTTTTTTTTTTTTTTAAACAGTAGAAGAAAGTACCCACCCACTATCTCTGGGCTCTTATTAGCGGATTCCATCCCTTTCTCTGAGAAGATCCCTCCCCAGGCCCAGATTTAATCCAGCTCAAATGCCACCTCCTCCTCTATGGAGCCTTCCAGGATGCACTCCAACCAGGGCCGGCTTCCTGGACCCGTGATCTGTGCAGTCACACGGGTCCCTGAGCTCAGAAGGACTCATGATTGACTGAATGCTCTGCTCTCCCCGGCTTGAAATTCCTGATCATCTTCGGACAAGCAACCTCAGATTTTCATTTTGCACGGGGCCCTGCAAATTACGCAATTGCTCCCAACTCCAGGCTTCCCCAGCCAACCGCTCAGAGCAAATCTCTCCTCCTTCTGGACCTCAGAATACACTACCGACTCGTAAATCTCGCCATGACTCACCCCTGGAGTGGTCGTCAGGCACCGGCTGGGGTGTTGGACACTGTCCGAGGCCGTGTGGCTCAGCAGTAAGGATAGTTGAGTCCCTGTTGTTTCGGACTTGACACCCCAGTGTGAGGGAAACAAATCAAACATAATAAGGGCAGATTCAAAATGCCCTGCCCTTCTCAAAATGAGCTTCGATTTCTACTTGTGTTGATTTCGATACACTTGTCACCCCTCACTACTAGTGTTTCGATGGCACCGGAAATAAAGACCAGAATCCCTAAGTCGGCCTGTGGGGCCCATCGGGCCTGACACTCCCCACCTCCCACCCCAACGCCCTGCCCCCATCTCATTCTGTCCTCACTGGGTCGCCCCAGATTTACACTCTCTGTTAGCCTGTGAGGCCTGCCCCTGACTGGGCGGCTTACACAACTGACGTCGATTGTCTCACAGCTCTGGAGGCTAGAAGGCCAAGATCAAGGGGTTGGCAGGGCTGGTTTCTCCTGAGGCTCCTCTCCTGGGCTTGTAGATGGCCCTCTTCTCCCTGTATCTTCCTGCCGTCCTCGCTCTGTGCATAAGCATCCCTGGTGACTGCTCCTCTTCTTATAAGGACCCCAGTCTTATTGGATTAGGACCCCATCCTCGTGACTCATTGCACCCTTATCACCTCCTTAAAGGCCCCATCTCCAAATGCCATCATATTGGGGGTCTGGTGTCAACGTTGGGATGCCATTCAGCCCCTAACACACTCTCTGTGCCGCAGGCACAGGCAGTTGGCTCTGCTCAAAATGCTCTTCATTTCATAAACTCCCGTGCATCTTTCAGGTCTCAGGGCCGACATCACTGCCTCCCAGAAGCCTTCCCAAATTGCCCTGGATCCTCCAACACCTCACCCCACCCTAGCATCCTAACCACCACTCCCCTTGGCTGTGTGATTCCTGGATCTGCCTGCACCTGCTCCGGCCCACTGTTGGGAGGGGGGGGCCTGCGGCAGCTCGGGCTTGCTCTTCCTGCCGCATCTCCAGCTCCCAGCCCTGTGCCGGGAATAAGGAAAGTGCTTGATTAATAGGTGTGGGACTTACCCTGCCAAGAGGAAACATGAGCTCCTAATGAGAACAAGCCCCTCCTGCAGCCACCCGAGACACTTACCAATTACTGAATATGTGATTAGATAAAGGATCAGCCATAAAGACCGCACCGACTCTGCTCCTGTCTCTCCCAGGTCTCCTCACCCCCAGTGGTTTGCCTCTCCTGAACCCCCTCTGCACAGTCTCACTCGGCCGCTCTCCCCCACTCCGTATGGGACTTGGGGAAGGCAAAGCCCACCCCAAAGTGCACAGGAGCTCCAATGAACAGACACATGGAAGCCATAAGCCTCAGACATGGATCCAAGGACATAGCAGGGAATTCTGGGGCACCGGGGCCCAGTGCACACGCCACTGCTGCTCCTCACGGCATGGCTCGTCTGCAGCATGCCGTATTCTGAGCGGAGTCAGCCGTCGGAGGGTCTGCTCAGGAAACCTTGGCCCTGAGGATCTCGTTCGAAGCTGCCAAAATAGGCAATGAGAAAAGCACGTCCAGACACAATTCCAATGCCTGGAAATTGTATCGTACATCGGCCCCGTGTACGGTGTGTGTGAAAGCCGGCTGACTGTCCCTGGAACCGACGCAGGCAGGGTGGACCCGAATCCCTCAGGGGAGGGCACACAAGCAAGCACATGCGAGCGTGTGCACAAGTGACTCTCCCCACAGATCTGTGCCCATGTGCCTCCCACACTGCCCATGGCGCCTACCGAGGCCGGGCGGTCCTCAAGCCCTAAGGAGACAAGGCAGTATCACAGTAGAGACTGAAAACATGCAAGATTTCCAAAGGTGAATCTACTGGAGAATCCAGAATAGTGTAGAACGGAGCAGTAGACGGTTCTGCCTCCTCCTCCAAACACACGCCCCCCCCCCCACCGCCAAAAAAAACAAGCAGAGCCAGGGGCAGTGGGTGGAGCTGTAGAGATAGGTTTCAACTCAGTCCCAGAGCAGAAAGGAAAGGGAACCTTATTGGTAGTGAGCTTGACATTCCAGGAGGTGGTTACGCCCCGGCCAGGCCTGTACTTTAAGACATTCTTACTGGGGAGCTTTAGGATTGAGGACAGGTATTGGATTCTAGGATTTAAAATTTAGATTTAATAGATTTAAATTTAGATTTAATAATTATTTTAGATATAGATTTAATAATTTAGTTTAGATTCAATAATTATAAGCCAAATATACCAGCTTGATATAAGTCCCACTTGTTCTTATCATGATAAATTGTTAAATATTAACAGTCATCATTCAAGAGGAGAATTTCTATGTACCGGGAACCAACATGTGTGTTATATATGTCATTTCATTTAAATTTTAACCATAATTCTGTAGAATATTTGGCTTCCTTTTTTAAGGTAAGAAATTGAGGTTAAAGAGAATATCAGTACGATCTCTTTTTGATGTGAGTGACAAAACATCTAGCTCAAACAGGCTTAAAACAAAGAGGAAATTACTGGCTCTCATAACTGAAAAGGTGAGAGGTAGGTGAGAGGGGCTTCAGGCTATGTGTGATCCAGGAGCTCATAACATGTCATGAGAACCCTGGCTCCATTTCTCTCTGCTTCTCCAGGTCCTTCCTTCCTCTGTTTTGGCTTTAGTCTTCAGTTGGCTCCCTCTTGCAGGAGCCAAAAATGGCTTAACTAGTTCTTTTCAATTTTTTTAAGATTTTATTTATTTATTTGTCAGAGAGAGAGAGAGCACACAAACAGGTGGAACAGCAAGCAGAGGGAGAAGCAGACTCCCTGCTGAGCAAGGAGCCCGATGCAGGACTTGATCCCAGGACCTGAGTGGAAGGCAGATGCCTAACCAACTGAGCCACCCAGGTGTCCCAGCTAAACTAGTTCTTGATCATGAATCTTTACTTCTTACTGTTTTTGAGGGAAAAACACATAGTCTTTGCCAGGAGGTCCAACAGTGGTCTTTTTGCATCTCATGGAACCACACTGTGATTAAGTTAAGGATCTGCTATGAGAAGATTTTCCTGGATTATCTGGGTGAGCTTTGAACGCCATGACAAGCGTCCTCACAAGAGAGAGGCAAGGGAAGATTAACCACACACAGGACAGGAGGAGGCAACATGACCGTGGAGGCAAAGAAGAGAATTATGTAGCCACAAGCCAAAGAATGCGAGCGGCCACCAGAAGCTGGAAGAGGCAAAGAACGGATTCTCCCCTAGAGCTTTGGATTTTGGCCCAGCGATATTGATTTCAGACTTCTGACCTCCAGAACTGTGAGAGTACATTTCTTTTTTAAGCCATGATACTGTGACCATTTGACACAGCAGCAATAGGAAATTAATATGCCATCCAACACACAGGCTTCTGGGCAGGGCACATAGAACACACTCATGTCACCATACAACCTCAGCTTGTGGACATGGGTGGCAGAAGACTTCTTGAAAACCATTCTGACACTGGAGCAGCCAGCGATAAATTTACTACCTACAAAAGTTACAATGAATCACATAAATACATCCCATCAAATAAAAATGCATGCCCAACTCATGAATGCCTGAGTCTATCAGATCCCCCCAACTCTCCCAGGCACTCCCCTGCTATCCATCGGAACCGAGATGCAAGGAGAGAAACCGGAATGGAGAGGGACAGCAGTTTTGGCCGACTGCAGCTTAAAGCTCTTGCGTTTACAGATTTTACAAAGTTGCGTGAGTATATGAAGATGCTGCGAGGGCCCCTCCCAGATCTGTGCAAGTGGCTCTGTAAGGGAGGGGTCCTGAGGCTTAGGCTTCCATAGCTCCACGGGTCTTTAACAGGGTCTCTAACAGGGTCGCTCCTGCGGTGTCCTGAGACCACACTGCAGGGGGGCACCAGAAGAAAGAAGGCACCTAGAAAGAGATCCTTTCACTGACCCAGGTGAGGGGGATGCGGTGGGAGTGGGGAAAGGGGGTCCAATCAGGTTCTGGATATAGTTGGAAGGTCTAACCATTGGGCTTTCCCGATGGAATGAATGTGGATGTGAGACAAGGAAAGAAATCAAGGATGACAAGCACCCCGGTGGCTCAGTCAGTTAAGTGTCTGCCTTCTGCTCCGGTCATGATCCCGGAGTCCCAGGATCGAGTCCTGCACCAGGCTCTCAGCTCAGCGGGAAGTCTCCTTCTCCCTCTGACCCTCCCCCCTCTTGTGTTTTCTCACTCTTTCTCAAATAAATAAGTAAAATCTTAAAAAAAAAAAAAAAAAGAAAGAAAGAAAGAAAAAGAAAAGGAAGTCCAGGACGACAGCCCGGTTGTGGTTGGAGCAGCTGAGGGGACAGTCTTGCTATGAACTGAGATAAAGCAGGCTGAAGACCAGCTGTGTGCAGTGTCCCCACAGCCCCATGATGCGGGAAGGTCATCTAGATTCTGAGCCCAGGAGAGGGTCCGTGATTTAAAAAGAGGTGAAATCATCTCTGTAGTTCTCCTTTCTTTTTTTTTCTTTTTCTTTTTTCTTTTTTTTTTTGCTTTTGCTTTTCCTGTAGCCCTTTCTCTTCCTTACTGCTTCTGTTTCCCCCAGGAAACACCTGTTTCTCCCCACTCCACAAGTGATGCCCTCCCCCGACACGATGCCTTCCCTGCGCCCCGGCCTGGTGGCTTGGTTTCCGCGCTGCCTTTAAGTCCCCAGCCCTGGCTGCAAGGGTTCTGTGGTCTCCCTGCGGAATGCTGCAGAGGCGCTTTGGAGACCCTGAGTCTGTATGCTGATAAGGTGGCTCGGTCCCACCCCCAGCCTCGCCACCCGCCCCCTTCTGTGCCGCTGACAGCCTGCTCCTCCCACAGACTTGGGAAGGAAGGAGTGGGGAATGAGCTGGAAGCTGGAAGCCTGAAATATGACAAAATCTGCACTCTCTCTAAGGTGGAGTCTGGGAGCTGGAAGCCTACAGCCACCGGCCGGAATCCCTCGTGCGTGCTGTGTATGTGTGTACCCGTGTATGGATGTGTGTGTGTGTGTGTGTGTATAAGGGTCTACTGTCATGACCAGTTCCAGGGCCTAAACCGTATTCTCCAGGGGAAGTCACGATATACAATGAATGAATCTGTTGCCTGGACGGGGTGAAAGCATCAGCTCTGTTAGAGCTACTCTTGCACTAAATGATAGTCATTATCTTGACAAAGATAACTACAGCCTCTGCAGTTGGCAGGTGCCCTTGTCCCCATTTTACAGATGGTGAAACTGAGGCTGAGGTCCTCTTCCCCAGGTCACCTGCTGGCTCCTTCCCAGCTCTGGTCCTTTGTACTTGGCTATTTCCTCTGCCTGCATTCTCCTCCCCAGACTCATCCTTCTCATCCTTCATGGCTCTGCTCAAATGTCACCTCCTCCAGGAAGACCTCTCTGATCTTTCCTCACAGTAGATCCCCCCGGTTTCTATCAAATCACTCCATTTTTCTTCTCAAAACTCGAAATGCTCTATGATGTTGCTCATTTATGTACCTGACTGGAGTGCATCTTTTCCCAGCAGAAAAGAAGAGCCTGGAGGTAAGGAGTCAATCTTTTTTACTCCCATGCTCCAGAGACTAGACCAGGACTCCATAAATAAAACCCTGTGCTCCGGTCCTCAATTTTACTCCACTGGTCTCAGCACGTTGTGCCTTCGTCTACACCACCGTTTACTGCATTGGTGTGATTCTTGTTCACACTGGCAACATTTTGTACCCTCCTTCACTGCCGGCCCAGGTGCCGTGGAGCGCCAGGTGTCTGAGGAGCTACAAATGAGCAAAATGGCCTCTGTGGGATGGGAATGAATCAGATCCCCCAAGTAACAAATTAGACACAGACACAGTTTGTCTGCAAAGATAAATCGTTCCTTGTAAATTAATGATGACAAGTGGTACAAAACAAAAAAAGAAAATACCCAGCGAAGCAAATGACATCGCATATTAAAAGTTCAATCTATTCATTCGATTCTCATCTTACTCCTTCAACAAAAATGATGGTGCACGCCTACTGTGTACCGCCCCGAGGTGGGAATAGAATGTTGAGCAAAGCCAAAAACACATGTAAAATCAGAAACAAGCCGAGGAGGAAACACATTTTCTTTGGACGATGAAAGAAGAAACTCATGACTCAGGAGGGGGTCAGGAAGGCCCTCCCTGAGGAGGGGAACTTTCAGTGGGCACCTGAAGGATGAGTAGGAGTTGGGGGAGAGAAGATCCTTCGACTAGAGGGAGCTTAGAAAGTTCCAGCAACTAGATGAAAGTCAGTGTGGCAGAATAAGTGGTATGGGCTACACAGGCAAAAACTCACCAAGTACACTGTTTGAGTTGAGCAAGTCATTAAAACACTGAAATACATTTGTACCCTTCAGTAAGTGTAGCCGCTGCCTCAGGCCCGGGACTCCAGAGCCCCAGGGGCCTCCGCAGGATCCAACAGCTGAAGTGTTAGCCCTGCCTAACCTAACCAGGTCCGAGGGTTTAATCTCTGGAGGTACTGGTGAGCAGGAAGGGTGTCCAGAGGAGACCCTGCAGGGGACAGGGCTTGAGGGGCCGCGTGCAGAGCCTGGGCCTGATCTGGGAGCAGGGGAATGTTGCCGTGCTTTGAGCAGAACGCTAGGTTCAGACCAAGGTGACCTTGGGAGGCCCAGCAGCAGCCATCTTGGTTCCTCAGAGATGAAGGTGACTCGGAGCAGTGTGTTAGCTCCAACAATGGAGACAAGGGGCCTGATTTCAGAGGTGGTTAGGGTACAAATCCAGCAAGGCAAACCAGAGGGAGAAGAAAGTCTCAAGGAGGTGACTGAGATGCCAGATTTGTAAAACTGGAGAGATGGGGAGAGGGAACACCAGAGGGGCTGACGTTGGGATCACTTAACTCAAAGACACATTTTTCTCCTGATGGATGAACCGTACTAGCATCAGAGGCTGCTCAGACCGTAAGAGAGACCAAGAGACAACCAGGTGCTATGAGCCTCTGCTGAACGTTCATAACACCACCTCCGAAAGAGTCTTCCTAAAAAATATTAAATTTAAGTTTGCTTAAGCTTCTCAACCATTAAATGTCCAGTAGACGTTTTCACCATTACGGACGTGTTCTCTCATCCGCACTACGCGATACGGCAGCAGAGCCTCGCGTGGCTCGTGAGCTGCTGAAACTTTATGTAATTTAATCTGGTTTGGCCCAGGGGCTACTACACGGGACAACGCAGCTCTAGATGAAAACTACCAATTTACAGGAAATATGGAGGGAATAAAATGTACCATGAGCATACAACCAGTCAAGTCCAGACAGGAGAAATTCTGCAGGACCCAGATGAAAGCTGGTTTCTTCTACAAATAAATTACGTGGGTTAAAAAAGAGAAAGGCAGGGGGGAATCTCTACAGTAAATACTTAAGTGACATATTAACCAATCACAGTGTGCAGGTCTTGTCTAGGTCGGACTCAAACAGAAAAATTATAAATAAAAACACATCGACGGGGGCCACCTGGGTGGCTCAGTCAGATCAGCATCTGCCCGCGGCTCAGGTCATGATCTCAGGGTTCTGGGATCGAGTCCCGCATCGGGCTCCCTGCTCAGTGGGGACTCTCGCTCTCCCTCTGCCCCTCTGCCTGCTTGTGCTCCCTCTCTCAAAGAAATAAATGAAATCTTTAAAAAATAAAAATAAAAACACATCTACTAAATAATTAAAAATTTGAACACCACCTGTATAATTGAGGATATTAAGGAAATCATCTTTTAATGTGATAATGGCCTTGTGGCTATGTTTTTTATATTTCAGAGATACATATTAAAATGCCATATTTATGGATCATTTAATAAGATGCCTGGTATTTGCTTTAAAATAAGGGGGGAGAAATAGATGACAGTGGGAATAAGACAGGATTAGCCTGAGTTCATGCTGGTTTCAGGAGACCGTTCTGTCTTTCGTGCGTATTCGAACTTGCCCCTTCATTACAACATTAAAAAATAAATTAAGCAAAATTAACTCGCTCCCAAATAAAAGATATTTTGAGCATAATGCTGCCAGGCCACGTGGGTCCCCTAGGGATGCGCTATCATAATATCCCTTGTCCCATCCGACAGCAAAAGGATGGGACAGCTTGTCAACTTCTTCCGGTCGTGTAAAAGCAAAATGAAACTTAAACGAAGATGCCTTTTTATTTTTACCTGCTAAAAATCAGTCTCCAAAGGCGAATCATTTCTCCCTCTTTCCACGTGATTGTCCTTTTTCCTCAGGATTATTTCTAACTCAGTCGAAAAGCATCTTGACCTGCAGCTTCAGCTCCCAGGCCCCCAGGCCCCCGCCCTGGACTCCCAGGGGCTAACCCCCTCCGACCTTCGACCTTCGACCTTCGGCCTTCGCAGGCGGTAATGCCCTCTATCTTGCCTCGTGCCCGTGTGGCCTGTGTGTCTGGAACAACCTGTCCCATGATCAGGCCAAGACGAAGAGCAGGCGCGAAGGCAAGGAGAGGCAATTCCCATGCAGAACACGGTTTAAACTCGGGTTTAAGCAAATTTTGTGCACAGAGCTACAAAACTGAGAGTCCATCCCATGCCATGTGAGGAGGGACATCCTTCACAGGCTGCTCCCCTTTCTCGCAGTGATTTCTGGACCATATGTCTAGGCGCATTACGGGACTGACACTCTCACAGAAGCCAAATAACAGTGGCTTAAACCAGACAAGGGCTGATTTCTCACTTGGCAGGAGGTTGTCAGGGAAGGTGGGTTTCTCTGCTCCAGGATTTGGTCCAGGAGGCCAACCAACCAAGTCTGATGCCCAGTTTGATTAAAGGCTTCCCTGCAGTCCTGCATGAAGGGGACACACCTGCGTGGGGACCACCAGTTTGGGCTTCCTGTTGGATCTGTCTTCAGCACGTTGCCTTCACATTCTGGCAGCCCCCTGGGACATGCTTTGCTCTGCGCAGAATTAAGACTCGATAAATATTAGCTGAATTGATCTAAATATACGTGCCTGCAAATATATGTACATACGTGTGTCCCCGTGTTTATGGAGAGATCCCTGCCAAAACAACATATGGGAAAGTGTGTCATCCACAGAAGAACGTAAAACAAGGGCAGAGCCCGCTGAAAACTGCTCTATTGTTCAAGCCATTCTTCCTCCAGTGAATCTTGGGAAATAAACTGCGCGCATCTGAAGAGGGCGTTTTCGGAGCTTCTGTTTGCAGAACAGGATGCAGACATCCTGAAAGAGTGCTCCCCATTCTCGTCCCATCCTTCTGACTATCCTTTTTAAATCTTTGTGAACCCTCTTCAGCTGCCTGTTTCTCCAATGGCGATGCCCCCGGGGGCGCCAGCCCTAACCTTTTGACTCTCCCCTGTAGGCTCCGTCGCTCCCGAGGCCGTGGTCGCCTTCTTGACGCCCACCTCGCCCCCAGTAGATACGGGAACCTAGATCATTCCCCCCGAGCTCCCGTCCTGAACAGACGACTGCCCGCGGTCAACTCCACGAGCGGGGGGGCCTCGCCACAGCATGGTTCCCGCCTTGGGGAGACGAGCCTCACCGTAACCCCTGGGCCCTCACTGTCCCGCCATGACCTCTTGTTTCTGGGATTCCCTGGTACCTGCAAGACCGCTCGGGCTCCGCGGCTTCCGGGGATCCGCGTGGCTCGCGGGCACTCATGTTTTCTTGGCACCGGTAGGGCTGCTCTGCTCTTTCGCCTAACCCCACTCAGGTAGGTGGAGGAGACGGACGGGCCAGACTGCTCCAAGAGCAGGTGTCCAAGAGGAGAGGACGATCCCAGGCTCATCACCTCGCAGCCCCTCCCGGCTCCATGAGTGCCTCCGCGCTGGGCCGGGACCCCGTGCCCCCCACTCCACACGGTGCTGTAGAAAGCCCTCAGGCACTGCAGCCTGCCTGGCCATGATGCAGTTTGCTAAGCCACCTACCAGATGTGGGGCATTGGGCAAGTTAATTCCCCTCTCGTGCCTCAGTTTCCCTGTCTGTAGAGTGAGGATGGTAATAGTAACTGCCCTATGGGATTGTATAGCCTCTAGAACCATGCCTGACACATAGCCAACACTTCCATTGGGTTTGTTAAGTAAGCAACAGAAAAGGCACACGGGAATTGATCGGATGAGCAAAGGAATGAATATAAATGGAGGAATGAATGCAGCCGGACCGACCAGTGCTCTAATCGCAGCGCCGCCATGTCTAAGCTGTGGGACCTAAACCCTCCATACTCCAGGTATAACCTGTGGTCCAGGAAATTCCCTGGGAGCAGAAGCTCAGGCCGCAGCCCAAGACCTACTAATCACAACGTACATTCCAGCACGATTCCCACGTGATTCACCTGCACGTTGAGGGTGGGGAGGGCATCCCTGATGCCTGACACGGCCCTTCCTTGTTCCCCTCACTGTCTCCCCAGATTTGCAGCCTGGTACTTGGAATATCTAAGAGGCCAGGGCTTAGGGATTCAAATAGACTGTGGTTGTGTTATAGATAAAGGAAAGGAGCCCAGAGACGTTAAGCAACTTAACCCACCACTGCAAAGAGAGTATAACTTGAGCCCAACTCTGCTCTCGGGCTTTCTCTCTTTTCGTTACAATGTTTTAAATACATTTTTTTTTAATTTTTTTAAATATATTTTTAAAAGTAATGTGTATCCATGATTTTACAAAATTAAATACTCCGAAAGTAGGTATAGCAAATTCAAATTCTTGCTCATCCCCCCGAGTCTCTGTCCCCCAGTTTGGAATCGCCAGCTATAGAGGATGCCATATAGTATATTTGGGAGTTTGTACCGTGTCACTATAGAGCTGTCCCATTGCTTTGAAAGGCTGCAGAGTGGGACACCTGGGTGTTTCAGTCAGTGACGTGTCTGATCTCAGCGTCCTGGGATCGAGTCCCGTATTGGGCTCCCTGCTCAGCGGGAAGTCTGCTTCTCCTTCTGACTGCTGCTTGTGCTCTCTCTCTCTCTCTCTCTCTCTCTGACAAAGTCTTAAAAAAAAAACCAACTGCAGTCTTTCTGTAAGAGTGCGTGGTACTCCTTGTGGTTTTGATTTGTATTTCTCTGATGCCAACTGATGTGTCACTAAGCTCTACTTCTGAAACTAATAATATATTGTATGTTAATTAACTGAGTTTAAATAAAATTTAAAAAATAAAAAAGAATTTTAAAAAAGAATGCATGGTACTTCATATAACTTGTTCTGATGATATGTATGTAAATTATTCCCAAGCTTTTACTACGCATAATATCCTTATGCCTACGTCCCTGAGCGAAGGCATGAATGTATGTGTGTAGAGGGTAAATTCTGAGAAGTGATATCACTAGGTCAGGGGTTAATGCATTTTGAATTTTTTGAGAAACCTCCCTGAATGGTCGCAGCAGTGATGGAGAATACTAGTTGCCCATCCTTAGCAACAGGTGAATAGACGTCTTCATTTTCGCTGGTGTAACAGATAAATATGATCTCTCACAGAGTTGTAATTTGCACTGCTTTTGTTTTTTTGTTTTGTTTTGTTTTGGGTTTTTTTGTTGTTTTTTGTGCTGAGAGTGAGCACCCTTGATGTGTTTAAAGGCCACTGTTACTCATATTTCTCTGAACTGAGAACTCTCTGTGCATGCCCTTCTCTTTTCTTTTGGGTTGCTAGTCTTCTCCCGTATTCATCTGGAGGAGTTTATGTAGGTATTGAGGAAATTAGCCCTTTGTCCGCATCTCACATGTGGGAAACACTTTTTTCCCCAGCCACGTCTGTTGCTTATCTTTCATCTTTATAATAATTTTTGCAAGGCAGAAACTTTTAATTTTATATCATGTGTATCCACCTTCTTTCTTATATGGAGTCTGGATTTTTGTGTCATGTTTAAAAAGACAAAGTCCTTCCCCGTTTGGATATTATTTAAGTAAAATCTCCCATGGCTTCTTTTAAGACTTCATGGTGGGCTTTTTTTAAATGTAGGTCTTTGCTCCATCTGGAATTTATTTTGGTAGAAGGATCTAAGAAGGGATCTAAACTTTGTTTTAGATAGCTACCATTTTTCTAAACATAACACCACTTATTAAATAATCTCCTTTTCCAGCACTGATTTGAAATGTTCTCTTAATCACAAACTAAAATCTATGTATATTTGGGTATTTTTCCAGATGTTTTACACTCTTTCATTGGTCTATCTACTCACTCACCATTATCAAACTGCTTAGTTTATTTTAGCTTTATGATATGGTTAATATCTTTCAGACCCAGACCACCTTTTATTTTTCAGAATTTGACTATTCTCATCTGTTTCTTTTACCATTTCAGCTTGTTTGATTCCAGAAAAATCCTTATTTTTATATTGAAATTATGTTACATTTAGATATTAATTTAGAGACAGTTGGCATACGTGTGGTATGGGTCTTCCTCTCTTATTCACTGTTTGTGTGTATTCCTTAGTAACATCTTCAAATTTTACTCATATACATTGTACACATAATTTGGTAAGCATGATACGTGGGATCTGTTTGTTGCTATTATAAATGGACTTTTTTCTTTCATTATATTTTTCTGTTCGTTACATTGAAAGGTACTTTGTTACCCAAACACCTAACTGCATTCTGTTGCTTGCAATTTTTTTCTTTTTTATTTACTTTTTATTTTTGAGGGAGAGAGAGAGCATGAGTGGGGGGTTGGACAGAGGGAGAGGGAGAGAGACTCCCACTCTGCCCTGAGTACGGAGCCTGACTCGGGACTTGATCTCATGACCCTGAGATCATAACCTGAGCTGAAAACAGGAATCGGATGCTTACCCGACTGAACCACCCAGTCGCCCCATTGGCAATGTTTTTTAATTGAATAACCTGGATATTGTGAGTATAAATTCATATCTATAAGTACACCTCATTACTGTTTACCTCTTCCCTCTTTCTAGTCACATCAGCTAGGCCGTGTGACCATTGTCTGGTAGTGATAAACATCACGGGCACATCATGCTCCTAACTTTAAAGGAGACTGCTTTCTGGGGTTTCATGGTTAAGCACACGTGTGTGTGTGCGTGCGTGCGTGCGTGTGTGTGTGTGTGTTCCCACTCCCCCACATTGCCCTGTGTGTGCCGCATTGTTTCCACTACTGGGACTGGGAGAAGGGTGGCTCCAGAAAACAGAGGGAGAGCAGAACCAACCCAGAAAATGAGGCAGGCAGGTGGGGTCTGTGGCTCCAGCCTGGGTACCCTCAGAGATGCCTCCTCCCCTCTCCTAATCCCCTGAGTTCTCTTGACGCACTCCACCTCCGGATGATGGCTCCCCTGGCCTTCAGGATCTTGTCCTCACCTCAAAGTTCACCAGAACTAAGAGTCTCGTCCCGGCCCTGCCCCTGTTCTCCTGAGCCTCACGTTTCTCATCTGCAAAGTCAGCTAAGACTCACCGGTTCTGCCTACCTCCTCAGCTGGGTGTGAAAACCACTTCTGTAAATAGCACTGCAACCAGGACAAAATTTCAGCAGCCGCTGGTCCTCCAACCACACATCGTTGTACTTGCAACGATGACTTCAGCTCTCCAGCCAATGGAACCTGAACGGGGTCATGTGCCCGAAAAGAGATGCTATTGGGGTTGCCTGACACGCACAGAGGACCCGGATGCACCTCGCTGGTTCATCAGTCCTGACTCTCAGCCCCCAGAGCAGAGCGCTGCTCTTCCCAGGGAAGGAAAATAAATGGTATTGGCATTTCTGACTAGTGTGCTGGGGACTTTGAGGGCAGAATTGCTTTTTTTCCAGGGCAAGTCGGTCAAGAGGAGCCGTGGGCAGACACTCCTGCGGCCACGGTCAAGGCCGGTCTGTGCGCCCTGCCATTTGGACAGCTCCAGCACCAGGAGACGGTTTCTGCAGGGCAAAGGACCAGTCCCTTAGAGTCTAGGCAGCCTCTTCCAACCTCCCAAAACATGTTTCAATACATAATAGCAAACAACAAATGAGGAGCGGGAGAAAAAAAAAAAAGATGTCTACTCCAATTATGAATGTGAAGGACGCTGTCCTCGAGCAAACCGATAATGGAATCGTAAGGTCATCGATGGATAAATGGACAAGGGCGTGAACAATTTCCAGGAGAAACAGCCGAGAGACACGTGAGTTTATTTTTCCTGCTTTCTTTTTATTTTTTCATAGTTTCTCGGTGTTCTGCAAAGAACGGTGATATTACTTTGGTATTCAGAAAAGAATTATTTTATTAATCTGGAGAGCTTTTTCAAGAAAGGCCTAAAGTTTCTTCCTTGCTGTCATGGTCAACAAGACAGCACCTGAGGTGCACGTAAGCATCAGAAGCCGACAGATACTTGGCACGCAGATCAGGAGCCACCCCGGGCTCAGACGCCAGGGCTGTGAGCGGGGACACAGGAGGGAATAGCAGACCCAGAAATGTGAAGACAAAGAATGGAGGTGGGGTCTGGGGTCTTCTGTCAGGTGTCCTAAGTTTAGGTACCAGCTTGGCTACCTAGCAGTTATGTGACCTTGGGAAAGGCTCATTCTGGAGCAGGAAGGAGCAACATCAGATGGGATTTGGGTTCTAGTCTATAGAGCTTACTGTGTGGCCTTGGGTGAGTCACATCACCCCTGGGTCCCAGATGGTCTCTGAAGCCTCTTCCAGCCCAGACATTCTTAGTCTTCTTCTTAGACCATCTTGTTGACCTGCTCAGTGCTCAGTGAGGTCACAGCTCATTCTCCCAGTGACTGCCATCACCCAGGCGGCATCCCAGGGACATGGCACCTTGTGGAGGTGCGGTAGCTCAGAGCCGAGACTCTGAGGGGAGGAGGTTCTCGCCATGGGGCAGCCCTCCCAGCAGCCCTCCCTTCCCCAAGGAAGTGACTTCTTGTTTGGACCTCCATGGAGATAGGTCTCCATGGAGACAAGGGACAAAGCAAGAGGGTATTGAAAAGCCTTCCTTCAGGAAAAGGCTCCTCCCTTCCCCAGGGAGCCACACTCCAGTGACGCAGTTCCCCAGATCCACAGAAACCAAAGGGATTTCCCATCCCAGAGGCCTCTGGGCCATTCTGGGGAAAGGAAATGGGACCAGGCAGCCCTTCTGATGCCCTATGGAGCCAATCCAACCCCGGTGTCACCCTGCTACACCCAGGCAGCTTTCGTCTGCTTGGCTGCAGATCCCTCCTCTCCTGCAGGTAATTGCTTGTTCTTTCGGTACAAGAGGAATTTTCCATGATCCTTGCTGTGGGAACCAAGCCCTTAAGCACCAGAGGACAAAACCTCACAAAGAAAGCCTGGAATGGATCGTCTCTTCTCTTGGAGGAGTTCGGACCGGTGCCACACATCCACCCCAACCAGGCGGGACTCAAGCCTGTGATGGTGTCTCCAACACTCCATCGTGACTCAGGGCCAGTGCCCGTGTTACACCAGTCCCCGGGTCGGCCAAGTCATCCTGTTCAATGCTCTTCTTGCTCCAACCTTCTGCACTGCTGTGCCCTCCCTTGGTGCCCAGCCCCTTCATGTGCCCAGGGTCCCTGTGTTACCATGGGGACAGCGTGGGGATTAGAATCTTTGGTACAAACCCCATTGCTGTCGCTGACTATCGGGGGGATGTTAGGCAAGTTCTACGATCATCTGGTCTCCATTTACTCATCTGTAAAGTGGGAACAATGAAACCTACACCATGGAGTTTCACGTACCCAACCAATGCCTCCTGAGAACTTCCTCTGTTCTCTTTCAGGTGCTGGAGGTAAAAAAAATGTTGCTGTAGCAAAATTGTCTTGGATTCATGAGACCTAATAGAATGGACCCTTGAAAAGTACCTTAGACATCTATCACTAACCATGATAAAATAGCTTGTGTCACACCAACACTCCTTCAGAGAACAGCTATGAAATCTGGATGAAAATACCAAAACAAGGGCACCTGGGTGGCTCAGTGGGTTAAAGCCTCTGCCTTCGGCTCAGGTCATGATCTCAGGGTCCTGGGATCGAGCCCTGCATCGGGCTCTCTGCTCGGCAGGGAGCCTGCTTCTCTCTCTCTCTCTGCCTGCTTCTCTGCCTACTTGTGATCTCCTTCTCTCTGTCAAATAAACAAACAAACAAAAAGAAAGAAAATACCAAAACAGAATTGTTTGAGAGCATAATACAATGACTCTTCAGTGAACATACATAAGAGAACACGTAAAGTCCGTTTCCTGCTCTTCATCACCAGAGAATCGGACTCAGTAGGTCAGGTTCGGGCTCATGAATTTGCTTTTGCAGCTAGTGCACAGATGATGCCGATGTTCTCTCAAGACCACTCTGAATTATACTGGCAGAGAAGTAGCAAGGCACCCAGGATCTGAGAGGTCTCCACGCTAGAGAGAGGGAAGTACCCCTTGGTAGGCCTGATATTCTGTATTGCTTTTCCCCAGGAGGTGGCTGCCAATTTTTCAGCCCAGGGGAGCTGAACGACCATGTAGAATGCAGATGATGAGAGTTTTCACCAGTGTCGTGGCGCTTGGGAAACAAAAGCTTGGAAGCCCAGGACAACCACGGTGGCCAGGGTTTGAGAGCCAACATCCAGGGTCCAGCGTCTTTCCCTGAAGACATTTTCCAATTGCAATTCCCTCCTACCCAGGCCACATGCCGTGGGATGCCCATCCGGTTCTCCGAGCTCTGAGGGATCACTCACTTGGGGTTCACGTTCACACATGCACAACTCTGAGGAGCAGTGGATTTAAAGCCTCATGAGATGAAACTTTGGCCACACTACGACAGAAGCCTCTGGAGAAATTATGCCCTTGGGAAGGGTGGTGAGAGGCAGCCTACATGGTTTGTGGAGGGCTCAGTCCTGTGAACTGAGCAAACTCATCTACTGATGGCCAGGGCAGTATTGCCTTTTTCGTGTTCTTCCTATAACGCTAGCAGATTTCTGCTATACCTCATGAAAAAGTGAGACTTCTGGCGGCACCTGGGTGACTCTGTTAGCTCGGGTCATGATCTCAGGGTCCTGGGATCATGCCCTGTGTTGTGCTCCCTGCTCAGTGGGGCATCTGCCTCTCTCTCTCCCTCTGCCCCCCCACCCCCCGCTCATTCGCTCTCATATAAATAAATAAAATCTTAAAAAAGAAGAAGAAGAAAGAAAAAGACTTCTGCTTGCTGCTGTCATCATCAAAATTTGCCTGTCTTAAAATAATAGTAGCTAACGGGGGCGCCTGGGTGGCTCTGGGTTGGGCATCCAGCTCTTGATTTTGGCTCAGATCATGATCTCGGGATCCTGGGATTGAGCCCCACATCCCGCTGCATGCTCAGCAGGGAGTCTGCTCGGGATTTTCTCTCTCCCTCTCCCTCTGCCCCTCCTCCTGCTCATTCTCTCTCTCTTTCAACAAAATCTTAAAAAAAGTAATAGTGTGCATTACTTACTCCGTTCTAATTAATGTTCTTAGTGCTTTGCACATATTAACCCATGGAATCTTCATAATAATCCTACAAGGCAGGCAACAATATTGCCCCCATTTCTTGGATGGGGAAACTGAGGCACCCGGAGCTTTTTAAGAACTTGCCCAAGGGGTCAGAGCCAGCAAGCAGGCGACCTGGGCACTCTTGCTGTAGTGTGTGCTCTCCCAAGCATGTACAGAGCCTCTCAGTCTCACTCTCACTTCCTTACGCATCAGAGTTCAGGAAGAGTTTACACATCTGTCTTATTACCTGAGCCTAAAGACCAATCCGGCAACACACAGGTGAGGAACATAATGCTGTCTCATTTTACAGGTGGGAAAATTGAGGTCCAGGGACTCTGAGGAAAATTCCCAAAAAACTACCAACCCACAGAATCAGTACCAGAATTTAAGGCTTACAGTAAAAATAAAGGAACTTTATTACCATGAATCGGGCACTGTGCTGAAAGCTTCACATGCACCATCCACACCCCTTATAGCAAGGCTATGAGGTAACTAATAGCCCCCTCCTTAAGAGTGGCCAAAAGCAAAATGCCAAGGGACGTAGCAAGGTCATGGAAAAAAAAAAAAAGCAAAGCTGATCTTTTTGCTAACAGCTTTATTGAGATATAACTCAAACACCATAAAATTCATCTACTTAAATGTATAATTCAGTGGTTTTTAAATATATCCACAGAGTTATGCAACCATCGCCACAATTAATTTTGGAATACTCGCATCCCCAGGTCTGGGGTTTATGCTCAGATCTATCTAACTCCAAAGCTATGCCCTTAATCACCACATGTTATTGGCACCAAAATCCCAGGTCCAAGCTTTATCCATGATACAGTCTGATACAGAGGGTAAACAACCACTCCAAAGCCTGAGATCCTGCCACATCACTTTTGATGCGGAAATCCCTAAGGATGGTGTGGAGGGGTCGCCCAAGCCCCCAAGAGCTGAAATGAAACCAAGACCAATCCCTCACTCATGTTTGTAAATCTGATGTTCAGCCCAGTAATCTTCACGGAAAGGGGCTCCGTCCAGGCTAATGGAGCTGAAGCCGGAAGTAGAGAGAAGCGGGTCACAAGGACGAGGGCCCGGGGATGGTACAAATCGATGAAGTGTACGTTGTTGGTAGGACAGCGATCAAGAGGAGATGTGAAAGGTTAAGTGTCTGCCTTTGGCTCAGGTCATGATCCCAGGGTCCTGGGATGGAGCCCTGTGTAGGGCTCCCTGCTCAGCGGGGAGTCTGCCCCTCTCCCTCCCTCAGCTTGTGCTCTCAAATAACTAACTAAATAAATAAATCTTTAAAAAGAAAAAAAAAGAGGAGATGTGGAGCAGGAATAAAATATTGAATCTTGGGGCACCTGGGTGGCTCAGTCAGTTAAGCATCTGCCTTCAGCTCAGGTCATGATCCCAGGGTCCGGGGATCGAGTCCCTCCTTGGGCTCCCTGCTCAGCGGGGAACTGGCCTCTCCCTCTGCCCCTCCCCCTGCTCCTGCTCTCTCTCTCTCTCTCTCTGTTAAATAAATAAATAACATCTTTTTAAAAAAATACTGAATCTTGTGCATTTATTCATTTATTCGATATGCACTTACGGAGCACCTTCTATGTACTGAGTACTGGATTAAGCATTGGGGTGACAGAGATACTTGCCTTCAAGTTGTTCACAGCGGGAAGGATGGAGAACAATTTATTGTAAGGTTGTTCATTCCATAAACAAATATTGAATACCTACGATGTGTCAGACACTGTCTGTCCTAGGTGCTGTGGATCCAGCACTGACCAAGCCTGGCACACTGGCCAACTCTCCCCCCCCCCCCCCCCCCCGTACCATTCTCCCCTCCTTCCACAGTAAGACTACATTTCCCAGCCTCCTAGCAGCCAGGCATGGCCATGTGACAGAGCTCTGGCCAATAGGAAGCAGAATGGCCAATGGGACAGGAAGTGATGTATGTCGCCTCCAGGCTAGGACTTTACAGGGAGGGTCATGGCCCTTCTTCCTCCATCTCTTCCTCCATTCCACTGCTGAGCGTGAGCATGGCCGCAAGCCCAAATGGATTCTGTGGACAAGCAGTACGTGAGGACGCAGCCCGCATCCTTGCACACATCAACCTCGAACAGCCTGCACCTTAGAGGAGCACATCTCTTGTTTAAGCCATTAATATCTTGGACATCCTATCACAAAGAACATATATCACAAAACACCCAGACACCCTATCACAAAGAACACAGCCTCGGCTCCACAAGGCAGGGTGTGGAAGAGAAGAATAAAGAGTGTCTGTCTCAGAAGAGTGGAGGAAAGCAACATGATTAGCGGCAGAGAACCAGGATCCCCTCTGAAAGTGACAGAGCTTCCAAGCAAGAGGAGAGGATGTGTTCGCCTTTGATTTGCCGTACACCTGTTCTTGACTCTTCCCAGGACTGGGGGGCATATTTAGGGCCCCTGGAACATTGTATCACAGATTTGTACTTTTTTTTAACATGTTTGTGGGTGTGTGAGAGGGAGAGTAGAGGTGAAGAAGGCAAGAAGTGAATGCCCAGGGTTCATGGGGGAAGGACAGGGAGGCTCGCCCTGTCCCGTGGTCTCCGGGCTGCTGGTACAAGTTCCTGCATCTCTTACTGGTTTGGGGGAACGCTGAACATTTCTGTAGAGGGCATGCTTCCAGAGATGGGATAACTTGCAGGTGGCTGTTTGCATCAGAGATCTCCAGAATCTAAAGGATAGATTCATTTATGGTTGTGGTTCTCAGGGGCAAAGGCCAAACAGCAGTTTTTCAAGGATCTCCTTAATCTGGGCCTGGTATGGCTCCTAATATGTTTCTCTGCGAGAGGCTGTTTACGGGTTCCCAAACACCATCATGCTGCCCCTCTGCCTTTCTTTTTTTAAAGACTTTATTTGTTTTTATCAGAGAGAGAAAGAGAGCACAAGCAGAGGGAGCGGCAGGCAGAGCAGGCAGAGGGAGAAGCAGGCTCTCCACTGAGCAAGGAGCCCAATAACGGACTCGATCCCAGGACCCTGGGATCATGACCTGAGCTGAAGGCAGTGCCTTAACCGACTGAGCCACCCAGGCGTCCCTGCCCCTCTGCTTATAATGAGCCCCTCTCATCTGCACATGACTAGCTCTCCCCTCTCCTGACTAAACCCTCGCCCGGTTTCCTACTGCACTTGCAGGAATATCCACATCCCTTCCCTAGTCCACGCACCTCTCCAGCCTCAGATCCTTCCACCCTCCCTCCTCTGCAGGCTCACCACACACCCACACTCCTTCCTGCCTCAGGGCCTTTGCACGAGTAATTCCCCCTGTCTCAAAGCCTGTTCCTCCAAATCCTTGCAAGGCTGACTCTCAACCTTCAGGCCTGTCCTGATTACATGGTTTAAAGTAGATCCATCTGCCCTAGACATCCTGCCCTAGGCGTGATTGATTATATCAACCTGCTTGACTTTCTTTATAGTACCTACTTTCTCCCTGCGCTGCTGTTCATTACCAGTTACAGTTGTATTGCTATCTGACCGCTCCTACTTAGTAAACATAAACCCTCCCACTTAGTAGACCTAAACTCAATGAAGGCAGCCCTGTCAGCCTAATTCTGCATTACCTGGGTGTCTCTGGCACCTGGCAGCATCCATGTCCCCAGAGCAAGGCTGTATTTGCTGAGTAAATGACTGAGCAGTTCAATTTAGGTGGCATCATTCAGAGACTTCAATGATTCCCTGAGCTGGAAATAATCTCCCTCCTCTAAATGGCAAAGCCGTGTTCTCTGCCTCACTTAAGGTCCTCGGCACCGTCTGTCTGTGCTGTGATTATTTATAGTTTTTTTTCTCTCCCCTACCAGTCCCTAGGCTCCTTGATCTAGCTGCACGCCCAATTCATCTCCGTACTCCGGCCTCCTCCCAGCCCTTCTCGAAGTGCGTTGTACCTTGTCGGTGCTCCATCAGTGTTCATCAGGGCTGAGTGAGTGCTGTAGACTGTCGTCACGGACAGCTCAGAATAATCTGGAATTCCATGTCTTTGCATACCAAGCACCCTGCTCATCGCTCTATTCAAAATGACTAAGAATTTATGTGAATATGATTTCCAAAGATGAATATTGCAGGGCCATAGAACTGAGTAAACATGGGGCTTTGCTGGCAGGGTGCTCTGATGGTAATTTTCTCCCCACATTCAGCATAATTAGATGGCTGCATCTGGGTTGTTTGGCACCAACTCTCTTCAAAGGAGAGTGAGTGCAGAGAAAGTAAAGATGAAATGCAACCATCTTACTAGGGGCATGGAAAAACGACAAATGTCACAGGTCTAAGGAAGCAATGCAGAGGGGGGGCTCTTTTTGGTGCTGATTTCCATTTGAGTCTGAGGGGCTTCGAGGGCTGTGACTTTGTTTCCTGTCTCGTGGGTTTCCGCCAGCAGCCTTGAGGCTGTGGGAGCTGCTCTGCATTTTGCTGGAGCATTCCATTATGCTTTCTCAATGTATATAAGATCTTACCAGTTGTTACCCAGCCAGGGATGGATTTGGGAAATGTTTATGTTTCCCCTGATGTTGTAAACACAACCCCCTCTGGCATCCACTTCCCTCAATTCCCACTGTCCCCGAACCCATGGACATGTTCCTGCCAGACCCCAACACGGGGTTCCAAATAGGTCATTTTGCTTTACAGTCATTTGCACTTGTGGCTTCTACTGCCTGGGAATGGTCTCCACGTGTCACCCCTTCCTCCTTCCATCCACCAGGCAACTTCATACGTACAGTCGACTCCAACCACCCCCACTCAGTGGAGCCCTCCCAGAGTGATGAGTCTCTCCTTTGTGCCTTTGCTAGTTGTTGCTCTTGCCTTTATCCTGTGAGCTGTCTGTGTCCATCTGCCTCCCCACCAGATTCTGAGGTCCCCGCAACAGGGACTGAGTCTTGGTTATCTTTCCGGCCCTCATGCCTAGCACAGTCCTGGCACACAGTAGATGCCCCATAAATGTTTGTAGCCCGCAGAATATAGGACATGAATCCAAGTCCTGACAGCCTCCCAGGTTGGCAAAGTTGTTCAGTGCATGGGCCTTTCACCACACTGCCCAGGTTCAAATCCTGGATCTTCACTGGCTAAATGTGTGACCTTGACCGTGACCTTGACCAAATTACATGAAATCATTTCCTCATCCCTAAGTTAGAGGTGGTGAGGATGGTAATAGCAATACCATCATGTGGACGTTTCTCGAATGAGCTAGTAATACAGCGTGTGGTGCTCACCATGCCTGACGCACGGTGTCTCCGATGTTATGGACAGTCCGTCATCTACCCATTATCAGTCTTTCTACTTCTCTCCTCAGTAATGAACACAATTGCGGGGAGACTCAGATGATGCGGTACACTATGGGAAATTGCTTGTAAGGAGGAAAAACGTACAAATCATCTCCTCATGTCGTGATATATCATGAGCTGTTCATTCCTGTCCTCTCTTTCTGCCATCCTTCTCTCCTTTTTTGAAAATTGATGTGAATAAGTTGCTCTCTCCAAATAAATCCGAAACATGGAAATATTAGCTTATATGAATGAAGAATAAAATGACCATTTCTAAATTAGGCGAGTACACTAGGAATAGTTACTCATCTAAGCCCTAGGGTTAAGGTTGGGATATTCTGCCTTTGGTGCTTCGTGGTGCCATTATGAATTCTGTGCTCCCCGCTCCCCGCTGTGAACCACCACCTCTAACGACCCTCTACCCAGTCTACCGGGGTGGGGAGTACTGACGATGCATTTCCTCCAGTTCCTATCCAAATAACACCTGTATAAGTTTTGCCATATCTGTGTAATGTTTTTTTTTGTATTGACTCACTTTTCAAATTTAAATAAATTTATTAACAAAGAGCCCTTACTATAGAAAACAGAAAGTGTATGCCATAGGTAAAAAGTGACAACAACAAGACTACAGTGAAAACAAAAACACTGTTATTGAATTCCAGCTAAATACCATTGCCTGCTTAGGGCTCTTTGCCTGATACCATCTCCATTCTTTGTTCAAGAAGATTAGGATGAGTCAGAAGGGTGTTACACCTAACTAACTCCAAACTGAAACTCTCTCCATATTGTTACAAGAAGGAGTGAAGGAAAAAAAAAAGTGCTCTCTCCCACTCTGTGTTTTAAGGCCAGTTAATTTCATTTTAGCGCACCACCTAAAACCAGCCCACGCGTTCATTCTAAAGGCAGGTGTGACAGTAATTCGCAGGCAGCCCTGTGGGAACACTGCCCACCCACTGAGAAGCCATTCTCATGGACTAAATGGCATTGAATACTGACCACAGCCCCAGCACAGTCTCAGCAGGTGCTACTAATTCTGCCCCATTAGTCAGATCACTTGAATCCTTCCCCCTTCCCCATCAGCCGCCCCATCATCTCTGTTCAGGACCTCATCTGTTCCCCTTGGATGAGTGCAATGTCCTCCTCCATCTCTCTATCCTCCTGGTCTCTCTGCCATGTGCCTGCCAAATCAAGGGTCTGATAAATGTTCACTGAATGAATGAGCCTATATCTTTAAAGACCCAAATACAAGTCAGTTCATAGGCGTGTTGAAACCATGCCAGAGTGAGGACGAATCTGAAGGTTTGGAAGGGCGCTGATCCGTGATGTAAAACTGGGAACTCTCTGGAGCTCCAGCAGCCTGCAGGGAAAAGGTGAAATGTCCTTCCCAACCAGAGGTAGAGCCCCTGCCGCCTTGAGCTTGCTGGTCACCCAGGGAACTCCTGCTCCGCGTCCTTCACATGCTATGTTCTGCGAGGCTTTGAAGGGCATCTGTACCTCTTCCCCATGAGACTGTGAGCTCCTTGAGGGGCAGGGAATGCGTCTCAGTCCGTCCATACGTCCCAGTGCTTAGCACATGGGAGGGATGCCCGATGACTGCTGGCTGCAGCGAGCTGCCGAAGTCAGTGGGTCGCGATTTCGCCTCACCTTCCCCCAGTCAGGGCCTCCTCTGCCAAAGCCAGCGGATCCCTGCCACACTTCCAAGGCCTGAATATATCCCTGTATGGTTTGCAAACAAGATAATTTGTTTCTTGTTGAGAGACCTTGTCAGCCTCTTTTCTATGGAGGTGCAGCTTAAGAAAAAAAAAAAATCTTGGCAGAAAACAAATCCAGCTGGAAACCAATGTGGAGGGATGTGAGGCGAGAATCCGAAAGGGGGCTCCTCTAGCAACCTCGTACCTGTGTCTCCAGAAAATCAGTGTAACGGTAACTATAGGTCCTTACCGCTTTCCTCTGCCAACAGTATAATTAAATCACCTTTGTCAGTGACTGCCGGCCTCTGGGGCCCTTGCAGAGGGAAAGCCATTCATTTAAAAGTAAGTTCAGGGGCGCCTGGGTGGCTCAGTAGGTTAAAGCCTCTGCCTTCAGCTCAGGTCATGATCTCAGGGTCCTGGGATTGAGCCCCGCATCGGGCTCTCTGCTCAGCAGGGAACCTGCTTCCCACTCTCTCTCTGCCTGCCTCTCTGCCTACTTGTGATCTCTCTCTCTGTCAAATAAATAAATAAAATCTTAAAAAAAAAAAGTGCGTGCAGCACAGAACCTGTCCTTTGCTGCCCTCCACCTATGCATTTTTTTTCACAACTATTTCATGAGCACCGTGTGTCCTAAGTTATAAAATGAACGCATTAGTAATCCCAGTTTTGCAACTGCAGGACTGAGGCGCAGAGAAGTCAAGTACCTTGCCAAAGGTCACACAGCAACCAGCACAGTGGCTTTCACAGCATCCCTACCCAGTGTCCCTAACCATTATACACCATTATAGACCCATGCTCCGCCCAGACCCCCAGCCTTCCAGAGTCAGGATCCTGTTTTCCTGGTAAGGGATCAACGTAACTACCCTCAGGCCACAGTCTTTACAGGGAAGGGTGCTCTAAAAACGAGAGGATGGAAAACCACCCCCCAATCCAAAAACGTGTAACAGAACAGATGTAAGAGTTGCCGATCAGATACTCTCTACCACTGCCACGGGGTCACAAAAACGGAGCATTTGTTGAGCATTTATGTAGCACTCTATTATTCTCAACAATTTCACAACATGGATCTTATCATCCCCAGTATTCAGACGAGAAACCCGGAGAGGTAGAGTGGCGTGCTCAAAGTCACAGAGGGGAGAATGGAGCAGCTAGGATCTCATTAATTGAGCAGCTCTCTACCGAGTGCCTTCCCTGGGCAGGTGCTATTCTAGGGACCGGGGAAAACAGTGAACAAAATAGTCAGAAACCTCCCATGCCTGTGCCCTTTATCTTATCCATGTGCCCGGGATGACGGTGATGGTGACTGATGAAGACAGCTGTGTCTCCTGCTGTTTACTGAGGACCCGCTATGCCGCAGGCCCTCAGCCCGCTCAACCATAAAATCAGGCCAGTATTGTCCACCTCCTGCCCTAAAGTAGGAGCATCTCGTCTCGTTTAATTCTCAGAAAAATCTGATGCAGTCACATGACCTTGCCCATTTCACAGACGGCCAAAGCAAGGCCGAGTCAAGGTAAGTCACTTGCCCCTCCCTGACCCCTGAATTCCAATGTTCCCAGTGCTGCAAAACCCAGCTCAAATGACCTCTTACCTAAGAGACCTTCTCTGACCTAGCCTGGCTCCCTCTGGCTCCCACAGATTCCTATAATGACCGTCGTCAGAGCCCTCGGGAGATAGGCATCTGAAAGCAGAGAAACATGAAAATGTATTCTCAGGTAATGCTCGTAAGTCTATCGCCAGGTCTAGGCCGGGGCTATGGCTCCTTTTCCCAGTCCTTGCACTCTCACCAACCGGAGGAGGCTTCAGGATCTCAGAGCTGCAACCTCAGTGCCTCCTTTCTTTGAAAGACAATTGAGATTTTATCGGGGTGGATGCACAGAGCCAAATTCGGGTGGAATTACTTTCTTGGTAAGGGAACTGGTGTATTCGACACCGCTCATTACCAGCGAGGAGTTAGATGTGGCCATCACCAAAGAACACTGCTCACCATGACCGTAAACTGTGGGCTGCTCTCATCTACCCTTGAAACAATGGCGGACTCGATGCCTAAACATGGCTAGGCCAGGACGAGCTTCAGGAGCACTGCCGAGCCCATCCACAGGGAAGGGGCCCTCCAGGTCTTCGCACACGATGTTCTTTCTGCCTCGTCTCTTCACCTGGTGAATTCCTGTGGATCTTTCAAAACCCAGATTATGGATTGTCTCCCCTGTGGATTCTCCCAGAGGCAGATTCAGACCCACCTTCCTCCATGTTCCCGATATACCTTATTTATGAGTTCACTGGAGCATATTCTGTTTTATATATGGTTAGTAACATTTATATACACAGATACATGTTTATATCTCTTTTTAGGCTGTGAATTCCACAAGGACTTGGACGCTTTGTCCCTGCAGTAAATTTCTCCCTCAAGGGCTTAGCCCAAATGGTACTTCCTCTGTGAAGCCTTCCTAGATTTCACACCCCCCCGTAGCACTTTGCACAGTTTTCCACCACAGCATTTGAACGTGTGTGTTTGTGTGTGTGTGTGTGTGTGTGTGTGTGTGTGTGTAAAATCTGGTGCTCGCTTTTGGTTGTGACCTCCTCAAGGGCATGACTGTTTTGTAATTTTTTTCCACACTGCAAACTCCTCATCCAATTCCTGGCCTATAGCGAATGCTCATTATTTGTATGAGGCTAATAAATCCTGAGGCCCATGTGGCTTATTTCTGGGTGCAGTTAAATTGAAAGGACCATAGTCCAGCAACCAATACAAGAAGGATGGAATTGCATTCTTTGCCTCATTATCTTCTTTTTTTTTTTTAAGATTTTATTTATTTATTTGTAGAGAGATAGAGCCAGAGAGCACAAGCCAGGGGGTGGGGGGTGGCAGAGAGAGAGGGAGAAGCAGGCTTCCCACTGAGCAGGGAGCCCGATCTGAGGCTTCACCCCAGGACCCAAGGATCATGACCCAAGCCAAAGGCATATGCTTAACCAACTGAGCCACCCAGGTGCCCCCTTTGGCCCATTTCTTGAAGAACATGGAAGGGGATGCAATATGTAATTCATAATGATGCTTCCTAAACTCCTATCCTCTTCCCCCACTAATTCTCTTATACTCTGGGATTGCTCTGGAGCCTTTGACTGCCACCCCCACTCTCCTTCCCTCCCCGAGGAACACACACAGCAGCACAAGCAGCTAGTTCTCCCTCTTTGCAACCCCTCTCTTCCCCCCACCATGCTTTCTCTCCCCAGTCTTTATTACCTAGATCAGCTTACCTTTTCTGCCTGCTTTCTGTTTCCTTTCCACTTTGAGAGTCCTTCCCCCTTTTCTTCCCATCTCTGATATTCTGCCTCTGTCTACCCATGCGTCCATGTTCGTACCCTTCCCCAAGTCCAGAGGAACCAGACTGGTAAAATCTTCCCACCAAAGGAGGGGAAAGGACTCAATGTGAGCAGTGGCCTGGGGGCCATGCAGGGTGCCAGAGGCAAGAAGCATCCACGTGCTAAGAAATGTTTTCTGGGCCACATGTGTCTATTGAATGGATGGGGACGTGGATGCATAGGTTAATCTCATGTATCTACTCAACACGTATCTACGGAATACCTTACTATAAACCAGTTATTGACACGAGGGAACAGACCTTGACAAGAGCAAGATGAAAATCCTATGTGATAAGGTACATTCCTCAAATTATTCCTTTTCCAGAGAAAAGGGTCTTAAGGCATATTCCCAACTCCCTGGGACATGAGTTATTCTGTTCTAAGCAAAAATCCTAATGCTAATCCCCATCTGTTAGAGAGGAAACTGAACTCAGAGAAGTCAAGTGAATTACCCAAGATCTCTCAACACGAAAATAGGGGATCCTGAACCTTTTCCCTTTACCTTAGGTTTCAGTGAAGAGACCGTCTCTCTTGGAAATTCATGGAGTCTTGGGCCCCTTAACGTCTCAGTGTAGTTATTTAAAGATTTGGTTTGATCCAAAAGGCCCATGATGCATCATAATGTGACTATATTAATATAATAATTATAACAATGCACCAGTGATAGCTACTACTCACTAAGCATTTACTGTGTACCAGGCACAATCCTAGACCCTCTATAATATATAACAATCCTGCAAGATAGGTATTAAGACGAGGAGACTGAAGCTGCAGAGAGATTAACTAACTTGTCCAAGGTCACAGAGGGTCATTTGCCAGAGTGAAGGTGCGGACTGAGGCCTGTGTGCTCTTGATTACAGCAGTCAACGGTTCTCCATGCCAAGATCCCCAGAACCACTCAGAGTAGTTCTGGAGACCTCCAGGATGCTGTGAACCAGGGTGAGCTTTCTGGTCGATATTTTGCTCCCTTCTCTACCTCTTACTCCCATTCCTACACACACCTGGTAAAGGTAGTAACAGGTAGTTGGTGAAAGAAGAAAAGCTGATCTACCAGTTGGTGAGTAGGAAGCCACAAAGCCCACATACCAGAAGTTGGATATGGTTTAGAATCAGCACCCTGACCAGCTCCTCCTTCTTACCCCAGGGACGTGCTGGTGCCCCAGAAAACCAAGCTGCCGTAGGGTCCCGAGCCGGGGGAGCAGCTCCGCGGCCCCTCCCCTTCCATTATCAACTGACCTGCTGTGAATTTCACAGCTTCTACCCAGTTTCCACCAAGAGCCCAGCCTCTGAGTTGATGCTTCATCCAGCTGCCCTCTTCAGCTGCTGCCTTTCAGCCCAAGCTGGACAGAGAGGGCAGGGCCTCTAGGCAGGCATATCAGCTCAGGTCCTTTAAACGGATGGTCTTTAAGGATTCAATTAGCGATGATTTAAAGAAAAGGGGTGGGATTCCAAAAAGGCTGGTTGGTGGCCGGTCCAGCCTGTCTCCCACTTCTCAAGGGAGTTTAGCTCCCTCCTTGCAAAACCAGAGCCCCACCACTGACCCAGTCAAAGCCTTCTGAACTGCATTTTGGAGATCACCCATATATACACCTTGTCAAAATACTTATAATCATGCACTGTATTCTCGAATAAGCATTTCCTCCATCTTCGACCCTTTCCAGCATTGGCTGGTTATGTTTCAGTGTCTGACTAGTGGATCCCCTCCTGCCTTTGCAGCGCCCTAAGCTCCAAATGCCCCCCCAAGCTAGTTCTGTCACCCCCTGATGAGAACCGACTTCTGGAGTCCCCACCCAGGTGCAGGAATGCAGGCTCGAGCAGACAAGGAGTTCGAGCAGGGTTATTGTCACAGTGTTAACATTTCCGTAGCATCTTCTAATCAGTGTAATCATTTAAAGTAGCAGCTCTTCTGACTGTTTACCCGAAAGCTGTTAGTAAATCAGAGAAACACTTACAATCAATGGTGTCTTGGAAACATCTGTAGCTTTAACTCACAGACACACCCCACAACCCACGCACACATGCACGCACCCACAGACACAATTATTTTGTTTTCCTACTGCATTTTTTGTCTACCTCTTTTATAATCCTTGTCAGGGTGCATCATCATTGCTTATGCGTGTGTGTCGCCCACTAGACAGTGAAGTCCTCAAGGGCAAAGTCTGTCTAATTCATTTTTATACTCCAATGCCCGTACTGTGTCCAGCACCTCAGAGCCACTGAATTGATTTGTTTGAATTGATTTGTAAGAGACTAACCTCAGATAACTCAGCTAGGAGACACGCATCAGTCTTGGGACCTAGAGGGTCTTCCCCCGCCCCCGCTGGCTAGAATAGGTGGCCGTGTCTCTCTCTTGGGGGGCGGGAGGGGGGACCCCTGTGGCTGTCATGGAGTGAGATGGCCCAAGCAGACGATGGATTCTCAGAGAAACTTCCAGCCCTGGCTACTGTTGCCATGAAGGGTCTCTTCTACAATGCCTTGGAGCTCCCTGCCTGGCCCCCACCTCAAACTCAGGGTCAAGAAATCCAATGTGTGACTCACGCTGGGAAGCTGGAAAGAACAAAATCTTGTATCATGGAGCCCTTGCTGGCAATTGTGTCATCGATTATTTAGCATCAGATTTTCAGTAAGATCTTCGGGGACTTTGCTCCAGCCCGATGATCTCATGCTGAGTGAGATTTATGACCTCTTGAGTGAGAAGGAAGACTATGAGGTAACTGAGGGAAGAGAGACCTACAATTATGCAGGAAACTGTATCATCCCCCTGCTCCCTATTGAATCAGGCCAAGGATGAGATGGTGAAATTGCCATTTTGAAAAAAAAAAGATATCACAAAATTCACCTGCCAATTTGTCTCTTTTTAATCACTGTGATATTCACCAACATGTGTTTACGCTTCTTTGTGTCAGGTATGTGATAAATAGCAGGCACTTGTTCAATTTTTGTGGACAGAATGAATGAATGTTCTTCTACACATATGATCTCTTTTAAAGATTTTATTTATTTATTTGACAGAGAGAGATCGCAAGTAGGCAGACAGGCAGGCAGAGAGAGAGAGGAGGAAGCAGGCTCCCTGCCAAGCAGAGAGCCCAATGCGGGGCTCGATCCCAGGACCCTGAGATCATGACCTGAGCCGAAGTCAGAGGTTTTAACCCACTGAGCCATGCAGGCGCCCCATGTGATCTCTTTTAAAGCATAGAACTCTTCTTTGGGGTGGACCCCAGCATAGGAGTCTTCTGGGGCTGCCATAACAAGGTACCGCAGGCTGAGTGAATTAAACAACCAAAATTTATTTCCTCCCCATTTTGGAAGCTGGAAGTCTGAGGTCAAGGTGTCAGCATGGTTGGCTTCACCTGTGGGCTCTCTCCTTGGCTTGTTGATGGCCAACCTCTCCCTGTGTCCTCACATGGTCTTCCCTCTGTGTCTCCGTCCGAAGCTCCTCTTCTTATGAGGACACAGTCATATTGGATTAGGGCCCACCCTAATGACCTTCAGGAAGGACCTGGATATCTTCCCAAGTGTCTCAGTTTGTGTCCTCATCCATTGTGGTTCCCTCTCCTTCTCTCCAGGTCAGAGTGGCCGATGCCCGGTTTTGATTAGATTTTGAAACACCTTGACCGTGAATAGTAAGGGGGTTAGCTCCTAACTTAGAGCAAAAGGGGCATAACTTGACAGTTTTTAAGAAGGACTACTTTGGTTTTTTTAGGAACATACCACACAGGGGAACGATGGAATTGGGGGATAACAGTCTAATCAGAAAGATCAATAATGAGACCGTTGACCAAGTCCCGGTCACTGTTTTTTCAAATTGGGTTCTATAGCTTCCACACGCTCCATGGAGGTACATCAGGGGTGCCTCCTAGAAGAGATCTTCCCCTTTGCTAGCACCACTGAGGACAACTCCCTCATTCCACATTTGGAAGCTGGCGGCCCATTTTGGCTGCAGATCTATGCCACAATCCCCAGGCTCAACCTTTACCCACAATAAAGCTGGTCTATTTATCACCATTGGCCTGACAGTTCTGGTTCTCTCCATTGGCTTAGAATCCAGGCAAGGAAGAGAGGGGCCCCCTCAAACTCCATTGCTATTCTCAAAAGAGCTAGAGTTTGGAATCCAGCTAACCTGAGCACGGCTGGCTGCATGGAAATATAACCTCCTCTGGCACTCAGCAGGGCTCCGCCCTTGGTTTGCCACTCTGCTCTCATCATCTTGAATTTCCTAACAATTTTTTAAAAGGTATTTATTTATTTATTTATTTATTTGAGAGAGAATGCACAGGTGAGTGGGGGCGGGGGGAAAGGGCAGAGGCAGAGGGAGAGAGAGAGAATCTCCAGCAGACCTCCTGCTGAGTGCAGAGCCTGACACGGGTCTTGGTCTCAAGACCCTGAGATCATGACCTGAGCCAAAATCAAGAGTCGGATGCTTAACCAGCCACCCAGGTACCCCGAATTTCTTAGTAATTTTTAAGCAAGGGTTCCATGTCTTTACTTTGCACTAAGCCCCACAAATCGTCTGGTTGATCCCGAACCTGAGTGTGGTCCTGATTCTGCCGCTAGCCTCTAGGTCTTGGACATGTGACCAGCGCCCTGTGGTTTTCTCATTTGCCAAAAAGGGGCTGAAGAACCAACATCTAGCACAAGGGTGGTTGGGAGTCTCAGCGGAGGCAGTCTAAGTGCAATTGTCCCCCAATGTTTCATCTCCAGAGAATGAATTAGCCATTTCTGCCCAGATGGATCCTAACTGGAGCAGCCAAACAAACATGGGTGGGAGACAGAAGAGCCATTCTGATCCCAGAGAAACAGCATCAGCCTGAGATTCTGACATGGAAGCCAGTCTGCCCTTCAGACAAAGGCCCTTCCATCCATCCCAGCAATGCTGTGAGCAGCTCCCACAATGCACTGTTGATGTGGCCAACCAGGAACCTCCGGGGCGCCCGGGCCATCATGGGACACGAAGAGACCCAGACATCATAGAAGGGTGATCAACTATAAAATAGAACTCGTACCCTATATGTTCACTTTCCAACCTAACAGGAAATGTTTGCAGACATCAGGCTATTGACTTTCACAACTCAAAAAAATCCCTAATCATTAATACATTTCATTGAGAAATACCAGAGAGAGAGATGCTTTGTTTGCTGCTTGAGTAATTTACTGCATTTCACGTTTAAATTGAAGTATCTAATTATACAATTATGAATCATCCTGATTCAAATAAAGTTCACCAAAATAATTTCCTTATGTAACATTATCTTCCAATATACCTGCTATTCCATTATGTGCTTTTATTCTGCCAGAGTCTAAAGATCTAATTGTATTTTTAAAGTGTCCCATTAAACCAAAATAACAACTCTGCTACAATAACCATCATAAGCTAGTTGGTCCTGACTTGTATCACATTCTGAAATGTCACACTTTTTTTAATGGTTGTTTTCCCAAGAGAGTTTATAGCTTTTGCAATTAGGCAGCCTCGTAAAGCATGGTTTTAAATGATTTTAATGTTTCAAACCAACTGAGCATTTCATACACCCATTTCCTTTGCCTTTTTAAAATTAATAATGATGCCTTTCATGTATCTTGGTTCTTTACAATTGACAAAATGCAATCACCTTTATTGTTTTATTGGCTCCTGCTTTCCAGACCTAGGTTACAAGCTAGAAAAAGGCTTAGGTCACCAACAAAGCAAGAAGGCTAACATGACTATATAGTAGGCAGCTCCAGGATCAAGAGGCCGGCTGAGAGCCTGGCTCAAACAACAGGACCCAGGGAGTCCGGGCAGCTGAGAACACAGCCAAAAGTCTGTCATAATTGTTTAGTTCAAGTGCAGCCACTGGGAATGCCAACGTCTCTCTCTCTCTCTCTCGTTATACCTGTGAGATACCCTTGTGGTTGCTAGTAATGATAGTTCATAGTTTGTTTTCAGTGCAGTCTAACACTCTCTTGCATGATTGTACCAAAACATTTCATTCATTCTACTTTTTATGGGCACTTGGATCATTTCTAGTTTCTGATTATGATGAATAATGCTGCCATGATAGCTTACCCCTGCCTTTTGGTGGACGTGTGCACTAATCTTTCGTAGGTACAGCAATCCCAGTGGAAGTGCTGGGCCAACAGGTTGGCGTAGGCTTCACGGTGTAGATATTCGCAGATGGACTTCTGAGTCTCCTGCAACTAGTGTGAATATTATCTCCTGTCGCTGCATCTTTGCGTCATTCCCTGTACTTGTAAAATCCTGGGGATAGTTGATCATTCCAGCCCATATCTCCTGCCCTTACCCCAGCAGCCCTGGGGCAGAGAATGCTATCCTTGTCCGCTTCCATAGGACGGCAGGGAGGGCTGCCTTCCACAAGACTCACATCTCCCAAACAAGGTGGGGCAAATGAACAAAATGCTCCAGTAACCATAACTCTGTGACGTCATCCTCAGTCAGTGAGACCACCCTTTCCACGAGCTTGCTGGGCAAGAGACCAGAGCACCAGGCCAGGGCTCTGAGGGGCTGGGCGACAAGCCAAGGAGCTTCAACAAAGGGAAGTGAGAAGGAAAGTTCTGGGACGTGGTGAGGGCTGAGATAGAAAGGACTCAGCGTCCTGCCTGCCGTTCACACCTAGATTTTGTGTTTCACTTAAACATAAAAACATTTCTGCATATGAATTTGTATGTGTAATACTAATAACTTATTCCTGACCCTAAGATGCCATCAAATATAAAATCTACCACTGATACTCTCGGTCGGGAATAAAAGAATTGGATGGCGAGCTTCTTTCGATGGCATGGTAATTGTCCAAATGAGGGAAAATTAATACATTTTCTACAGTTGAGACAACAAGTCCTATAAAACAGCTAAAAAGATCTTGGCTCAGGCAGAAGTGGTGAGGTGGGCTGGGAACCCTGAAAAGTCAGCCTCTCCCTCCCTTTCCCACTGTGGTCCCTAAGGTACCGTCTCCAGGCCCTGGGAACTCCTTTCCATGGGCATAATGGACGAGGTTTATGTTTTGGAATCAGGCAGATGTGTGGCATTGAGCTACTAGCTTTAGCTCTGACATTCAGCTTCCTCACCTGGGGATAATGAAATATACTTATTACGAGGATCAAAATAAGGTCATGCAAACCACCAGGCACAATGCCTGGCCTGTCTCAGGCAAGCAGACAGAGTTTAGCTATCTTCCATTTCCCTGCAACCCACAGACAATAGAGCTGGATTCCGGTTTGCTTAACCACCTGTTGGACGAAGCAGATGAGGAACATCAAAAGCGAGGCCATCAGCGTTTTGGCTCCAAAACGCTTTGCCTATTTCCCATTCATGACCGAGACCAGCCACCGAGATCTTCAGGATCTGGACTCTTGCTCTCCAGGAGGGCCCTCTGGGGACAAATGAAGCGAGGGGAGGAAATTTATTCTTGCAACCACGCTCCCCTCTTGAGCCCCTATTCTTGTCTGATTCTGAATCCCCAAGGCAGTGGCAGACCCTATAATCATTTATGAATGACCTTTGGGGTTTGTTTACAGTTCATTCTCCCAATCTACAAATTCTCAGATTCTACCATTTCCTCTCCTTGGAATGGCACCTCTTTCAGGTTTTTGCCCAAATGACACATTCTCTATGAAGCCCTTTTAAAATGACAGCCTCCCACAGAATAGAAGAAAAAAATGTTTGCAAATTACATACGTGATACAGAATTAATATACAGAATACACAAAGAAGTCCTAAAACTCAACAACAAAAAGCCCAATTTGTGGGCAAAGGATTTAGATAGCTATTTCTCCAAGGAAGATCTACAATATGCATATGAAAAGACACTCAACAGCACGAGTCACTGGAAAAATGCAAATCAAAGTCACGAGATACAACTTCACGCCCATTACATTGGCTACTATATATTAAAAAACAAACAGAAAACAAGTGTTGGAGCAATTGGCATCCTCGTGATGACTGATGGACTGCGACACGATGCAGTTGCTGTGGAAAGCAGTATGGCAGTTCATCAAAGCCCCAGTATAGAATTACCATATGATCCCAATCTACTTCTGGGGATAGACCCCAAAGAATTGAAAGCAGGAACTCAAATAGATATTTATTTGCACACCCATGTTCATAGCAGCACTATTCATGAGAGCCAAAAAGTAAGCAAACCAAATGTCCACTGGCTGATGAATGAATAAACAAAATGCGGTCTATACATGCAATGAAATATTATTCAGCCTTAAAAAGGAATGAAATTCCAACCCGTGCCATAATACGGATGAATTTTGGGAACATGATGTTCGGTGAAAGAAGCCAGCCACAAAAGTACAATTACTATTATGATTCTACTTCTATGAAGTACCTAGAGGAATCAATACTGGAGACGGCAAGTAAAATGGTGGTTGTTGGGGGCTGGGGGAAGGAGGAGGGGGGAGTTAGTATTTACTGGGGACAGAATTCTAGCTTGTGATGATAAGAAAGTTCTGGAGATTCATGGTGGTAATGGATGTACTTAATGCCCCTGAATTGACACTTAAAAATGGTTAAAGTGGTAAATTTTGTCATGTATATTTTACCACAATAAAAAGAAAAATGGCAGCTTTGGCTCCACCTGATCCCAGTGCTCCTGATGCTCCCTTACCCTGTTCTGCCATTTTTTCTGCCCCAGGGACTTTACCACCTCTGACACATTATGCCATTTACTAATTTGGGGGGCACATTTTCACCACTAGCACGTAAGTTCCACAAGGACGGGGATTTTTGTCTCTTTGTTCACTGAGATACTCTATACACCAAGAACAGTGTTGGTGCTCAGTAAATACTTGTCAAGTGAGTGAACCGAGATAAAGCTCGATAAATCCTCAATGAGTACAGGAACCACTGGAGGGATGGATGACTAAAACGATTCTGTCACCTGGCTTATGGGGTACCACTTTCCAGTCAGAGACCACAAGAGGCACCATCAAAGCCCGTTCTACTAGTGAGTAAAGGGAGGCACGGAGAGGAGTGATGACTTTTCCACCCCTCAAGAAGACTGGCTCAGAGACCACATTCAGAGAAAGTAGCAAATCCAATGGGAAAAGAACATCAGCCCTCGATCGCAGGAAAATACGAGATTCACCTGCATATCTATTTTTTTTATTTTTTTTTATTTTTTTTTTTTAGCATTTGCCCTTAGGGAAAAACTTGTTCAGCTTCTAGTTTAAAAAAAAAAGAAAAGACTTCATGTTTCTAGCAATGTTGCTGCTGGATTTCATCCATCTTTTCCTAACTGAAACCTAGTTAGTATCTAATAGACAGGAAGCGTATAAGACTGGGGTGAGGGAGAGTGAAGGATTGGGTAAACAGCTGAGGTTTAACACAAAACATATTTTCTTAATGACTTAAAAAACACTTTGAAATTTCCAGAAAAATATCATGAAGGTGCCCACCTTTATTAGGCATGTTCTTAGATCTGATTTCCTGGGGGTCTCAGGAGACTGATTTATTCCTGGCTTTAACTGTCGCACACAGTCGCTCTGCTTAAGTAACTTTCCCTGTGGGGCCTCCGCTTTGTCATTTGGACAGAACAGGCAGGGGTGGGGTGGAGGGATGGGAAATGGGTTAGATGATCTCCTTTAGAGCTATGCTTGCTGGGCAATCATACTGTTTTTGCCTAATTTGTGTGGTGGAGATGAAAAATGGTAAAGAATCCTAAAAATGCTTCCATTCACACTTTACATCCTGGGTTTGGCTCTTGGGCGACTAATGAAGAGTAAGGGACAGGAGCCCCTCGAAAGCCTCCCTGGTGGCCATCCCATGTGGCGGAAGAGACTCAGTGAGACAAAGGCCCATCAGAACTGAATCTGAAGGGACACCTGAGAGGCTCAGTTAAGCGTCTGCCTTCTGCTCAGCTCATGATCCCAGGGTCCTGGGATCGAGCCATGCATCAGGCTCCCTGATTAGTGGAGAGTCTGCTCCTCTCCTCCCCGCCCTGCCACTGCTCATGCTCTCTCACGCTCTCTCTCTTTCTCCCAAATAAATAAATAAGATCTTAAGAAGAAGGAGGAGGAGGAAAGGGGGAGGGGGTGAAGAAGGGGGAGAGGGAGGAGAAAGAGAAAGAGAAGATGGAGGAGGAGGAGGAAGCGGGGAGAAGAAGAAGAAGAAGAAGGAGAGGATTAAGAAGGGGAGGGGGAGAAAAAGGAGGAGGAGGGGGAGGAGGAGGGGGAAGAGGGAGGAGAATAAGAAGGAAGAGAAAGAGAAAGAGAACATGGAGGAAGAGGAGGGGGAAAGGGAGGAGGAGGAAGGGGAGGGGGAGGAGGAGGAGGAGAAGGAGGAGGGGGAGGGGATTAAGAAGGGGAGGGGGAGAAAAAGGAGAGGGAGGGGGAGAAGGAGGAGGAGGAGAAATGACTTCACACAGGTAGGCCGTATTCAAAAATTTCACCTGATGTGTGGCTCTGAGCCCCTTTATACAGAAGCCTGGAAGGACCAGGCTACCCATCCTAATAAAAAAGAACTGTATATGGAGTTGGTGGCTGGGGGGGCTCTGGGACACATCAGAACAGCAGAGGCTCTGTGTTTTGTGGCTGGTGTTGGGAGCAGTGGCCAGACCAGGCACTTGACGGGAGAGCTTTAAGGGTGGGGGACCGGGACGGCCACAAGAGACCTCGGGTAAATGAGCCTGTATAGAGCTCACATGAGCCCCCCATGGGGATCCCAGAAATAACTGGGACAGATTCTGTTGGGAAGGAGGTGAGATCGTGCCTGGGCGAGTGAGGACAACCAGCCCGCGATGTCTGAGACTTGAGTGCACATGGGGTGAGAAGGAGAGATGCTCCAGATGCAGATTAATTAACTTTTAAAACAATTTAACGAAAAGCTATTTAAAAAGTGAAACAGCACAAAGTCTGTTCAGTGTATAGCACACAAATACGTCAGATAGCCTGAAGTCTGAAGTCTATTCGATATCATTTCGGGCTGACATAGGAAGTGTGTCGGTTAAACAAGCTGACTTCGGGTTTATAGTTAAGTTGAAAGATGTAATGGATATCTGGATTTATTGCAGGATTCAGCAAATTTGGATCTACATCATGGAAATAATAATCCAGCTCTTCTCTGTATGGGTCGGATGCCATGTGGAAAATTTACCTCTAAGAGCCGTGTTTTAGGAAGACATGAACAAATTGCTGTGAAGTCAGGCAAGAGCAACTGTGTGGAGAGAAGGATCGAGACATCTGTTATCTGAGAAATTAAAGATATGAAATATTTGGGAAGGATCATCAGAGAGCTGTATTTGAGTGTTGGAAGAGCTGCTGGATGGGAAAAGAGACATCACCCGCCCTGTAACATTCCAGAAGGTAGAATTTGAACCATAGAAAGGAAAGTTATAAGGACAGAGGTCTTGGCTCTACTTAAGAAAGAACTTTCTATCTGATTGCTTCTTCCAAAGAGGCTGGCCTGAGCTGGGAGCTGAGTCCTTAGGTTTGCGTGAGGCAGGGTCCATTGGCTGCGAGAGGCTGGGGCAGAGCCATATTGAATCTGCCAGGGACAATAATGCTGAGACCACAGGCACGAATGGAGAAGACGGGAGAAGGGCCAAGCCTCAGGAGCCAGACAGATAGATGGAGAGTGAGCAGGATTGGCCTAAGTTCAGCTGGCGGTCACCCATCGGTGGCTCCATGGACTATGTGCACAGCCATTATCTTTAAGAGTCCAAGTTATAATAGAGTCTGTCTCTGGCAAAGGCAGCCTGTCAGGAAATATTCTGATCCTAGAGGTGTTCAACAAATGCTTGGTGACCACCCAGAATGGGTTGAGTTTGGTTTTTAAATCTTGATCGTGGTAAAATACACATGACATAAAATTTACCATCTTCTGTATTTACCCCAAGGAAGCAGATGCAGTACAAAGAAGGGCCACATGTACCCCAATGTTCATAGCAGCAATGGCCACAATCGCCAAACTGTGGAAAGAACCAAAATGCCCTTTAACAGATGAATGGATAAAGAGGATATGGTCCATATATACAATGGAATATTATGCCTCCATCAGAAAGGATGAATACCCAACTTTTGTATCAACATGGACGGGACAGGAAGAGATCATGCGGAGTGAAATAAGTCAAGTGGAGAGAGTCAATTATCTTATGGTCTCACTTACGTGTGGAGCATAAGGAAAATCATGGAGGGCATTGTGAGAAGGAAAGGAAGGGTGAATGGGGGGAAATCAGAGGGGGCAATGAACCATGAGAGTCTATGGACTCTGAGCAACA
>CM052798.1:159415351-159452441 GCA_028533885.1 Nasua narica | reverse complement strand
TGACTGTTCAGAGTACCTCACATAAGTGGAATCATACAGTGTTTGTCTCTCGGTGACTAGCTTATTTCATTCAGCATAACATCCTCAAGGACTTTCACCCGTGTTGGAGCACACGGCACAATTTCCTTCCTTTCAAATAATGTCTGTACACACTACATTTTGTTTATCCATTCATCCATCAACAGACCCTCAGATCAGTTGGATTGGGTCAATTTTATAGCAGACCCTCGGGTAGGCACTGAAGTCAATACAACTTCGATCACACGGTTTTCTTGGGAGTGGGAGAAAGGGCTGGGGCAGTGGAGTGAGAACGTGGCAGATATGTAAGCCGATTTTAATAATACCCTTTGAATAATAACATTATAAAAAGTCTGTGTAGGATACAGTGGGTACACAGTGAAAGGAGACATGAGTTCTGGGGGTGGTACAAAGGGAGAGGAGAGATTATTTCTTAAAGAAGCCATGTCTGAGCTGATGAGATTGATAATGCTAGAGAAATGTTTCTTGAAAAGCTTGCGTCTGGGCTATCCTGCAGTCAGTGGCTCCCAAAAAGCTAGATCAGTCGGAGCTAACTCCTTGGGACAGCTTTTAAATCATATTGATCCCAGTTCCTAAGCCCAGAAATTCTCATTTGGTGACTCCGGGGCAGAGGGCAGGAGTTTGTATTTTTAACTTGCTGACTTTGAGGTGCCAATAGGCATGACAAGCATTGGGGAAGCATCAAAGGTTATAAGGTTAGGTTTGCACTTTCTTTTTTTTAAGAGACAGAGTTCGCCTGAGGCTGGGACCGGGGGAGAAGGGAGGTGCAGAGAAGGAGAGAAAGAATCTTAAGCAGGCTCTAGTCTCAGTGTGGAGCCCGATGTGAGGCTCGATCCCACAACCCTGAGATCATGACCTGAGCCAAAACTCAGGTCATGATCAGTTAAGAAACTCTTAACTGTCTGAGCTACCCAGGTACCTTTTACTTGTGCGTTTTTGTTTTTGTTTCTGTTTTTTTGGTTTGCATTTTAGATAAACCTCCCTGATCTCACTGTGGAGGGGGCAAGGACAGGGATTCAAAAAGAACCCAAGGTAGAGAAGCTAGTTCCAGATCATCGTCCAATATTCCATGGAATAGAGATGCTGAAGCTGGGCTTTTATGATGTGGCATTCTTCCATTCTTTCAAATACACCTACTTGGTTTGTAGCTACTATTTGTTACTATTTGTTACCTGGACTAGACTACTCTGAAAATCCCTTCCACTTCTAAGATTCTGTATCCTATTGACTTTTTTTTTTTTTTTTAAGAACAACTTAAATTTTTAATCCTTTCTTTACAGGCTACCTAGAGTACTTTTGATTAAGAAAACTGTAGAAAGTTAGTAACTGCCACAAGCAGGCTACGGCACATGTCAATTTTCCAGAGTCCTGCTTTGCGGAGTGACTAAATAGCTGCTCGGGGTCTCCCTCACTCTGGCTGGAATCAGAGGTGATTCCAGATTATGGCAGAATTTGGTCCACAGGTTGCTCATCTCTGTATGTCTCTGTAAACTCTTCAGTGTTCTTCCAGAATTTGTTAAGGTCCTTAGAGTATTCTTCAGCTAGGTCAGCCCAAAGTGGGTGCTCCGGCTGGGGGGTCGTTTGCCAGTGCTATGAGGCGCTGGATTACTTGGTGGGTTTGGGTTGTTGGCTTCCAGTTTTTAGCATGATTTTCCAGCAGATGGACCTGCCCCTTTTTATCCACGTTTCGGTGATAGATCTTCATTTTAAATGAGATCTTCGGTGGTTTGAACAGGTACTCTGCTGGAAAGTTGATTTCGATTCTGAAGACCCCCTTATATGGAGGGTTGTCAGGAGCAAGCCCTTGTCAAGTCAATAAATTACCTTCATCAACCTGGAAGTTTTCATCCCACATTTGCAGATTTCTTCAAGCTCCTTCATTAGCCTCCTGCCGGCCACCATCTTGGATCTGGTGCTGCTGTTTTCCCACTGATTCTATATGTGTATTTTATATGTTATTTATTTATTTGAGAGAGAGAGAAGACCACATGCGGTGGGGAGGGGCAGAGGGAAAAGGAGAAGCAGACTCCCCACTGAACAGCGAGCCTGCTGTGGGGCTCAATCCCAGGACCCCGAGATCATGACCTGAGCCAAAGGCAGATGCTTCACCAACTGAGCCACCATGCCCCCTGTTGATTATACTTAAAGATGCTTTGATCAGTAGAATGTGACAGAAAAGAGGTTGTGTGAGTTCTGAGTCTCGGTTGTAAAAGGTCTTGCAAGCTTCCCTTCTTGCTCATCCTAGAACGCTGATGCTAAGTCAACAAACCTGGACTAACCGGCCAGACGAGGTACGACTATGCAACTGAGATAAGTTATTTTGGCTGACCTGGAAGATAATCACAAGTACATGAGTGAACCCAGCCAAGATCAGAGGGAAAGTGCCTGGTTGATTTTAGCCAAATTGCCAATCTACAGAATTAAGGGCCAAATGGTCTTGGTCAATGTTTAAGCCACTAAGTTTTGGGGTGCTCCATTATGCAGCAAAAGCTAACTAATATACTCTCTCTGGCCCTAGGGCCTTTACATATGCTGTTCTCTTTGCTTAAAACACTTCCCTCTTTCTTTGCCTAGTTAATGCTTATTCATCACTGCTCAGAAGAGTTTTCCCTGATCCAGATTAGCGTAAATCCCTCCATTTTAAGTTCCCATTGCATTTTATACCCCTTTGATAGCATTGCAGTAGTTGTAATCTTATGTTTATTTGTGTATAGCATTGAATTATAGTCTTTCTTTTTCCAAGGCTAGACGATAAGCTTCATGGGTCCAGGAACAGCATCTGTTTTGCTCACCAGTATATTCTAGCACCTAGTACAGTTCCCAGCACACAGTAGGTGCTCACCAAACATTGGTTGAATGAAAGATTATGTTATAACCCTGGAGGACACAAGCTCTTGCGGATTCTTCTTTAAAATAACCCTCACACCAGGCCTCTCCTCCCACTCTCAAGGGAATTAACTGTATGAGAATGTGCTTTGTAATTTTTAAAGGACTATACAATTGTTAGTTCTTAATTGTTAGTTTTATTATTCTGGGATGGCAACAGCTGGTTTTGGGGGAATCCTTTCTTTCTCATTCCCCTCAAATGGCCCCAGGCATTTTCCTAGCAGCTATGATTGTGGCTAGATAAGCAATTTACAGGCTGAAAAATCTTGCCTAGAGTTAAAAGTTGGATGTGTAAATATCTCTGTTGCTGGGACCTAGCAAATAAGCTCCAGGCTGGTTAATTGCAGAACTTGGTAATGATACCAATGCTGAGTTCAATTAAGGACTATTTACAAAACCATGAGGGGAGGATTTTCCACTTTTTGTGAAACAGTAAGCACGGACTAAAGGGACCTGCTATCTTACAGTATAACCCCATGGCTTGGATACACCATAAACTCCTTAGATATATATGGAGTTCAACTCCATGACCTACTTAGATCCCCAGAGCTCAATTTGCAACAAAAGCGCATGAAATTAACAGCTGAATTGCTCAAAGACAGATCCTCTGTGTGCAACTTTTCCGAGGTTCAGTTTCTTCATCTGTAAAATGTACAGCATTAATAGTCTGACCTAGTAAGTTTGTTTGGAGATTACATGAGATGATCATTGGAAAGTGCCATTAGGATCAGTAGAACTCTATGACAGTGCCAGGCATAGAGAAAGCACTCAACACATTTTAGCTACTGGCTATTATCATTGATACTGTTCCTAATACACATAGTTGCTTCCACTCTGCACAGGGTACCAGCTTGGAAAACCTGCCCTGAAAGCCTCCTTGTCCAACTTTGCTTACTCAGGAAATGAGCGGGCTTTCTCACATAGCTAAAGAAGGGTGCTGTTTCCTCAAGCATGCAGGCATTCATTCATGAGATGTGGGTTAAGTGCACACTGTATGCTCCTGCTCTGATAGGTGCTAGCTGTACAAAGGAGAATAAGAGAGTCACTGCCCTTGGTTTGCAGGGCAGAGATGAACTGTAGGGTAGTAAAGGCTCCACCAGCATTGATTCCTGGATGTTATGGGAACATAAATGAAAGGCCAACTGACCCCAAAAGATCAGGGAAGGCTTCCTCTGGGCCACCTGGGGTTCTCAAGAGGCGTAAAGGGTGAAGTCCTTATTAATTTCACACAAAACGGAAGAGATGCTTACTTCCTTAAGAGATTGTTGCAATGACCCATTGTCTGACCCTTTTATCACAAAGCTCCATTATGGCTAGAAATGGAGCTTTTAAAATTAATAATCTAATGACAGAAAGATTTTTCCCTGATGCTTAGCAACTCTGGAGGAAATGCCATTGGATGTTCATCTTACAGGACACTTTCGAGTAATCTTTTGCATAAAGGGTGGGATTTTTGTTTTGTTTTTGTTGGTTGGCTTGTTTGTTTAATAGTGTGATAAGAAAGACCTCATCACCTCTCACATTTCTGTGACCTGGGCTCAAGTAGCAGCTCTAGGATTGACAATGACTAGATATAGTACAGTGACCAGGTTTTCGGGAAGAAACACCTCTGTGGGCATCAGGAAATCTGGACTGTATCCCTGCCCATGCTGGCCAGGCATGTGCGGCCCTGCCCCATTACAACTTCTCTCTGAATTGGTGGGTGTAATCTGGGAAGGTATGGCGGGTAGGTATTCCAAACTCGGGGGCAATTACTGCTCGCCACAGCCTTCTATCTTCTCCCCCGGCTCCTTCTCTTGTTCCTCCAACTGGAAAGACAAACAAAAATCCTACCCCCCGACTCCCCCTAAGCTTCATGTGACTATTTCATCTCTCTTTCCTTCATGACTCAATAGCTTGAATAATAAATTTTAAAATGTCAATACCACACCACAAAAATAAAACCTTGAATATTTATTATGCTCAGGCACTTTTATGTGGCTTAATTCATTTCATCCTAACACTTTACGATGTGTGTACTTTCATTATCCCCATTTTGTAGGACACTGAGGCTTGACAATTTAATTTGCTAGGCAAAATCACAGGGCTGGTAGGTGAGCGAGAACTGAAACCCAGGATAGAGGGGTGCCTGGATGGCACAGGTAAGCATCCAAGTCTTGGTTTCATCTCAGGTCATGATCTCAGGATCCTGGGATCGAGCCCCTGCATTGAGCTCTGTGCTCAGTGTGGAGTTGGCTCGAGATTCTCTCTCCCTCTCCCCCTGCCCCTCCCACTTGTACTCTCCAATAAATAAATGAATCTTTTAAAAAAAAAGGAAAAAAAGAAAGAGAAAAAAGACCCAGGCTACAAACTACAGTGCAGGTTCTTAAGCACCTGGATTTGGGTGTTTCTGTGTGCTGAACTTGTCTCCATTCTTTCCTTCCCTGCTCTCCCTACTCCCCAGAATGTTTTCTTCTTTGCACTAAGGATCTCCAGGTGGCCCAAGTGTAGTGGACAGTTGTTAGGTTTTGGTGCCCAGGATCCATTTCCTCTTCCTAAAAGCATGTGGTTTCCTGTAGAGTTACCTCTTCCCCACTGGCTCTTATCATGTGCGGCTGAAATCAGGAGGCTTGCCTTCTCCTGGCCAAGGGACAGCAGAGTGAGGCAGCCTGGAATCTGAAAAATAAGCAGCAAGGTCAAGAAGGCTGGAAGAGCTTGGACTTCTGTACAGTCCAGCTGAGCATTTGCCAACAAATTCAGTAATCAAGATAAAAAATATTTTACTGCAATATTTTGTAGAAGGAAAATTAATGCAAATATTCCAGAATGAATAAAATATCACACTTTTAAAGACAGGGTCACTAGGATTGAATTTTCCTTTCACCTTTGGATTCAGGATGGCCCGACACAGTGCAGCTGGACATTCCCTCTTTGCGGGGGCCCTCCCAGCCTTTCCCCCAGCCCTTCACACCTGCCTCACACTCTGTTCCTCTAACACCGATGCACGCCTATGGGTGTCAGGGTGCTACGTCTGCTCCTTGGTTCTCCGCATGAAAGTCCTTTCTCCTTCCACCCTCTTCGCTAACGAACTCGCCTTCCTTCACTTCCCCCTCTGGATGTTAGTTTCTTCATCCATAAAATGGGGATATAAATAGTTCCTAAGCCATAACCTTGTTGTGGGCATTAAACGAGCATTAATATCTACGTGCCACCTGCCTCCAGGTGAGCACTCAAAGTCCGCACCAATAGCGGCATCATTGCACCAAAAGGCATTCCACAGACACACCTCCCACCGCCTGAAGGTCAAGGTTGCTGTTAGATAAAAAATTCACACCTAGATCCCCATCCGTGTTTCTGACCACCCAAATCTCAGTTGACTCCTCTACCTCCTCTGCTCCTCAGTAAATTTTGGTGTCCTATGGGGTTCTTGCTGAAACCTCTCTTCTTTCTATCTACACCCTCCCCAGGCCATGTCGTAGATGCCCACGGTTTCAAGAGTTTCCTCTTGTTTGTGACACATCCGTGACGTCCAGATCTTGAGGCCCAAATTTCCAGGTGTTCCGTGGACGTCTCCTCTGTGTCTGCACACCTCTATGGATGTTACCAGCACAAACAACAACAAAATGAAGGCTCACTAGTGACGCCACACGGAGCCAAGCACTTGACATGGATCACCTGATGCCATCCTCTCAAAAACTCCATTTTATAGAGGAAAAGCAAAACTAGAGAGCAAGAAAAAAAAAAAAAAACCCACCCAAAACAACACAACCAAATAGGAGCTGAGGGAAGGGAAGGAAGTTGCCTAATGTCAGGAGTCAGGGGAGTGGGGGAACCTGGATCTGGACACTGTCAAGTCACGTGACTTCACCGCTGGGAACAGGGGCTTCTGCCAAAGACGATTGTCCAAAGTTGCACCTTTTAACCAATATCCTGACCTGAGAGAAAGATGATAGAGCAGTCGATCTCAACCGGAGAACATTCTGCAATGTCTGGTGACACTTCCGTTGTCACAGCTGGGGAGCTGCTCCTGGCATCCAGTAGGGAGAGCCTAGGGATGTTGCTAATCTTCCTGCAAAGCCCGAGAAGCCCCCACAACAAAGGATGACCCGGTCCAATGGGCTAACACCAAGGATGAGAAACCCAGCATTCGAGAAGTCGGTGTAAAGCAAGACTGTGAGAAGCTAGTAAAGGGTGTTAGCTGTTTAGGGGCTTTCTCACCAACTGTGCAGGGCCCTCGGCCTCCCCTCTTCCCGCCACCCTCAAGCCTGCCGCCTCCCCCCACTCCAAGCAAAGCTGCAAACTCTTACCCACCACCCACACTGCCTTCCCAGCACAAAGCACAAACAGGAACTCATTATCTTCCATCTCTAACCTTCCTGGCCCATGCTTTCTATCATGCTTACCCCCAAATACCCCCTCGCCCTCCCCCTTCCTCGCAGGTGACCTCTTTGGGCCCCCTGCCTGTTCGCACCACTGCCCCCCACTCCCTCCAACCATCAGTCATCGAGCTGTGTCTGTTCTTCCTCCCAAAGGCCATCCTGCTCCTCCTCTCCTTTGCCACTTGACTAACCTACTTTGGGCCAAAATAGCGTCTCCTGCCATTTCTTTCCCAGTTCAGGAGGCTGAAGTCATTTCGTATTCATCCCCAGCGGAATGAACTATTTTCACCCAGAGCATGAATGTCACGAGGAATTAAACTAGGGGGCCTTAAGAGCCCACCTAACTCCTAGTCAACGAATCCGGGATCAGCTCCCTGAGGAACTTGAGCCTGTCCTCGTCCCCTGGCCCTCTGCTCTGGTGGACAAGGTGGCTCCCCTCTGGTCCAGGCCTCATCCCGTCTCCCACTCCCACCCATCTCTCCCCATCCTCAGCAACTGTTCCATCAGTGTGCCCACCCTCCCTCTTCACCCTCTCCCACTCTCCTGGGACCTTCCCATCAACCACAGATGCTCACTCGCCCACCAGTCTTTACAGACTCCTCCCCTCCCCTCCCACTAGCTAGACAGCCTTGTTTCTGAAAAGAGTTGTCTACACTTGCTATCTCCCACTCTCTCCTCAACCCACTGCAATCTGGCTTCCAATCCCTCCGCTCCATTGAAACAGCTCTGGCAAAAGTTATCAGTCTTCTAATTGTCCAATAAAATGCACACCTGTTTTCCAGTCCTTATCTGACTGAACTCTCCAGGGGCATTTGAGTGTTGGCCATTCCTTACTTTTAGAAGAAATGTCTTCCCTTACCCTTGGTTTTCCATCCACTACCCTTCTAGGCTTCTCCCTCTCAGTCTTCTTTGCGAGCACCTCGTCCTCTGCCTACCGTGTCCCCCTGCCATCAATCCCGATTCCAGGATCTTCTTAGTCCACACATTCCACTTGAGCGAATTCACCCGAAGACCAGGAGACGCGGTACAGGACGGTGGTTAAGAGTCTGAACTCCAAAGCTCCTCTGTGCACCGTTTGGCCTCAGGCCTATTACAGAACACTTCCAGGCCTCAGTTTCCTCAACTATCACATGGTGCAAAGCATTTCGGTCTCAATGCTTTCCCTGTCTGAACATGCACCATCTCCTCAGGCCATGCTGAAACTTGAAGGGTTATATTATGTGCCCATACTTTTGTCCCATTATTGCTCAGGCATATAGGGAGTGCCTGGTGAATAAGTCTGTGAATAAATGAATGAATGCTGCCCTGCATTGGGTTCCCCCAGAAATAAATCTCGAGATAAGGAATTGGGTGCAGCTAGTTTATTTGGGAGATGATTGATCCCAGGGAAAATGAATGAGTGAGAAAGAGAGAGAGGAAAGAGACAAACAGCATAAAGAGTGAATTAAGAGGAGGATTATTACTGGGGGGTAAGTGGACCTGATTCCACTGGGGATCCCCTGAGGAACAGAGCTGAAAGCATGTTAGCACGGTCTATGAACTAGGAAGCAGGCTCTCACCAGATATTGAATCTGTTCAGATCTATCCCAGGCTTCCCAGCCTCCCAAACTGTGAGAAAAGAATCTGTGTTGTTTATCGGTCCCCTTGTCCACGGTATTCTGTTATAGCAGTCCAAACTGACTTAAGACACCCCCCGCTCCCGGCCGCCAATGCTGATTTAGGAATCTTCCCCATGCTCTCTGCAGCTCCAAGACACCCTGGGCATACCTCTGTGAGAGTCATCCTCTCCCAGCTTTCTAAATAGAACTTCCCGATCTGTCTTTCTTGGAGAGCAAGAATAGCTCATCTCTGCAGATCTAATGCCCAGAAGATTTTTGAGCATATCACAGGCACTTATCGAATGTCTTTTAATGAATTCAAGTTCACCTCGCTCAGGGCCCCACTCAGAGTAAGTGGTCAATAAATGTAGGCTCCTTTCCTTTCCCTCCAAGTCAAAGAGTTTGCCATCTGACTTAGGAGAGCACTCACCGAGCAAGGATAGAATGTGATAAATATGTTCTTGAAATGAACAGAAGTGCTGGGGGAGCAGAAAGGAGGGAGCAATTAACTGGGACTGTCCCAATGAGACTGCAGTTACGTCATCCGGCAGTCTTAATTACTTATAGCTTTAACTTTCCGGCACCATTAATAGAGGCGTGCATCGAGGGCTTCTTCCATTACACCAGCTTTCTCTTTTGAGCGCCTCTCCAGCAAAGCAGAAGATACAAGGAGCGAAGGGACAAAGTGAACCGGTCACTCTAATCTTGTTTGTCCCTTTCGTTCATCTGACATGTCTCTGTTGAGGGTCTCCTGTGGGCCAGCACTCTTCTTGGCCCTGGCACACAGGGGAGAGGGAGACAAGCAGCAGCCTGCTCTGAGGCAGTGCACCCACACAGGGGGAGACAGGCGATAAATAGGCAGCCAAACAGGATAAAGTAAGTGGTGGCAGGGGCTCTCAAGGACATGTGACGATGTGATGTGAGGGAGAGATAGGGGCGGAAGTAGGTGCCAAAGACAAGTAGATCAAGGGGCCAGGGAAAGCCCCCTTTGAGGGGCTGACTTCTGAGCTGTGAGCAGAGTACCAAGAATAGCCAAGTGGAGATTCTTCCAGGCGGAGGAAACAGCAGCTGCAAAGGGCCTGGGGCAGGACCCTGGACTCCAATGCCAAGCCCAGAGTCTTCACTGCTTCAGACCACTGAAAAACAGTTGTAGAAGAGACACAAAGTTGGGTCTAAAACTGATATCTGGCCCTCATGTGGAGTAGAGGGGCTGATATCCAATTTTCCATCCCCAGCAGGTTCATTTCAAGCTTCCGTTTTTACTCATCGGGCACGTTGTTGCCTCTTCAAAGTCTGACTGGGTTTCAAAGGGATTTGAAAGACAGCAAAGCCACCAAGCTGCCTCCTCCAGGTAGAAACCCCTAAGTGTGGCATGTTTGTGGGAAACCACAGTGAATCATTCGCACTGGCTCCCCAGTCCTGGCCCGGCTGGACAGAGATTTACTTTGCTTTTCTCAAACTTTGTGAAACCTCTCCAGACTTTTATTTTATTTTAAGATTTTATTTATTTATTTGACAGAGAGAGAGATCACAAGCAGGCAGAGAGAGGGGGAAGCAGGCTCCTCACTGAGCAGAGAGCCCGATGTGGGGCTGATCCCAGGACCCTGAGATCATGACCTGAGCGGAAGGCAGAGGCTTTAACCCACTGAGCCACCCAGGTGCCCCCTCTCCAGACTTTTAAATAAACGCCCACAACGTCCTGACTCCTGGCTTAGGAGCAAAATTTGAGCATTTACAATGCGTCAGTCCCTGTCTAAACATTTGTTTCCAAATCAAACCGATAAGGGTACCATTCCCACCTCATTTCACATTTGAGGAAATGGAAGCTCAGAGAAGTTCTGTGACTTACCCAAGGTAACACAGCAAGTAAAAAAAAAAGGTGAAGTTGGGATTCTAACCGGCATCGAAGTGTGAAAGCCAGACTATTACTGTCCCTACTCTCCTGACAGAGAAAATTTCTGCTCCTCCGCACCCCCCTTCCCCCGGCACTGGACAAAAATGAGGAAATTAGCAGAGGGGGAAGCCGTGAAAGGGGTCAGCCAGGTAAAGTCATTTCTCTTATTGAAAACAGGGGACTCGGGCAGGAGATGGCCAGTTCATCCAACACAGAACGGGAGAGGACAAGGCTCTCTTCTGGTGTGGGAGTTGGGGTTGGGGTTGGGGGGGCTCAGAAAGGCCCCTGCCAAGGCCAAGGTTTTTATCTGGGCGCATCCCGGCCCTTCCACCTCGGAGCACGGAGGAGGCAGGGGCCGGCGGGGGCGCGGGGCGTGCGGCCGAGCGGGAGGACGCCGAGCCCGCCCGGCGCGCCGCCCCCCGAGTCCGCCGCGCCCCCCGCGCCCCCCGCCTGGTGCCGGCGGGCCAAGGGTTAAGCGAGGCGGGAGCCCCCGGCGCGGAGCGGCCGCCGGGCCGGGAATGCTTAGTCAGGATTCCGATTTCCTGTCGAAGTGTTGGGATTTCCTGCAGCCCGCGCCCGCCGCCGCCGCCGCCGCCGAGCGGGAGCGTCCGAGCCGCCCGCGCGTCCGCGGCCTCCTCCCCTCGGCACATGGTCGCCCGCCCCTTCCTGCGCCGCGCTCGGCTCCCGCGTCTCGCCGCCGCCGCCGCCGCGCCCGTGCCGCCCGCCCTGCCGGCCGCTCCCGGCCGCCGCCCGCCCTCCGTCCCCAGGGCCGCCCGCGCCCGGCTGAGGGCTGCGGCGCGCGGGAGCCATGGAATAATGCCCAGCGGCCCGCCCGGTCCCGGTGAGTTGCGGGGCGCCCTGGGTCGTCCGCGCCCCCCTGCCCGGCCTCGGCGCCGAGGCGCCGGTGCGGGGCGCGGGGCGGGCTGCGTCCCCCGCGGGGCGCCCCGGGCGCGGGGAGGGCGCCGGCCGCCGGCTCCGGGGCCGCTCTGGGGGGCGCCGACACGGGGCGGGGGGGAGGAGGGTCGGCCGGTGACTCCGCGCGCCTTTCCTGGGAGGCGCCGGGACCCGCCGGTGGGGCGCCCTCCCGGCATTGTCTCTCTGGGCGGCGGAGGAAAGTTCCCCGCGGTTCCTGGAAGGGCGGCGGGGCCCCGCGTTGCCGGCCCCCGGCCCCCCGCCCCGGCTGGGACGCGGCGCTGCCAGGCAGGCCCCAGGCCACTTGCTTTTAAAGCAAGTGAGACAAAACGAAAGCGGGGGCAAAGATTCCCAATCGGGGCTTGGGGTTTGCTCGCGGGAAGACTGGGAAATGGCTTGTGTTTTTCCCGCTTGTACCATTTTGGGACCTGCTGCATTTTCTAAGAGCGACGAGAAGTTTTAAAGAAAAAAGAAACTCGCTAGCGTCTGGTATCCTGCGGTTTTTATACGCCCCTAGAGTTCTCGGGCATTCCTAGAGCGATTTCTTTTAATAATTGATTCTTCCACTAGCGCAGGGGGATGGATAGCTGACTTCAGACCATCCCCATCGTCAACGTGAGAGCTCAGCTTTACCTGCACTTATGGATCGATCGGAAAGAACAAGAACTTTCTTCCACTTTTCCCGTAGACTCTATCGGGTTGTCTTGATTCTGGGATGACAAGTGGGGCCAGGGTTGCTGAGTGCTTTTGGGATTGTAAAACACCATTGAATATTGTGGCCAGTTTTATCTCTATTGAAACCTTCACCCCCAGACTTTTCTGTTTTGCAGTTGGTGGTCCACTGTTCAGCAAAAAGATGCAGGTGTTTGGGGAAACAGCAAATCTCAACAGTTTAGAAGGAAAAAGGATCTTCCATAACAACTGTTTCAGCCCCTTGTTGTTAGGCATATGAGGCTGGGAGCTAACTCCCAAGGGGCATGGCTTGGGACTCCCAGCCCGGTGCTCTTTTCACTATGGCAGTTTCTAGTCTGGCAGCACGAGACATTTGGAAATAGATCTTATTTGCATTATAACCTTTGTTGTTTTCCTGTCTTCCCTTGTTCTGTCTTATCTATTACTGCTGTTGTTTTTGAGGTATGTAGTTTTCCCAAACTTGGTATTTTGAGAGAATGATTTTAAAAAAATTCCCCAACCTCTACTGTTCAGCCACCAAATGGATTTGAAACCTAAAAGGGGTGGTTTATTATATAGGGAATTACTTTTCTCTATCCCGTTCTTTTGTGAAAAATAGAAACTCCTAAGTCCAAAAAAAGGGTAGTATCTTAGCACAAAATGTACCCTGTGATGTTCTCTGGACTTGATTTTCAGCCCTCCTGTATCCTGTGAGCTAAGCAGCCCGTCTATTTTTCTCCTGATGAGAGCTCCGAATGGTTGTTTTTTCATTTTTAGTATGTGATAATGTCGGAGAGAAAGGACTTGTTCGCAGGCTTGCCATTTGGTGAAGGAAATTGAAATTCTCTCCACCTCTCACCAGCCACAGTGAGCCAGGTTTTTGAAATCAGTCAGAGCCTTGCAGGCCCAAAAATGAATGTGTGCATCCAAATGGGGCCCTCCCTCGCCCCTGGTGAGGACCCACCTCCCAGCTGGCATCTCCACACGGCACCCACGGGGCTGGCGTCTAAAGGAAAAAGGGAACCCGTGTTACCTGGAACAATGTGGTTCCTGCATTTTCCCTGTGGGTTCTCAGCTGTCTTTGACTGGGTCCTGCCACCCCATCTGCATTTTTCCCCTCTCCTATTTCCTCTCACTTCTCTCCCAGTTGCTATATCTGGCCTGGGCTCGAAAAGAAGTCTTTCCTGTGGGATGCACAGCTGATCCCCGCATAAGCAGCAGTGACAAGGACGGCTCACATTTACAGAGCACTTGCTATATGCCCTAGGCATGTCACCTGCTCAGAAGTCCCAAGGAGGAGAGGGAGCTCCTTTGGGAGCCTTGCCCAGAAAGGATGCCACTTTTCAGATTCATCTGGAATTGACTCATTCTTTCATTCATCCAGTACACGTCGTCGGCTAAGTGGCTCCCCCCGTGGGAGGTGCCAGTCCTGCAAAGACGAATAGGACCCTGTATTCAAGGCCTTCTGTTGAGAGCCTCATCCTTCCGTGTGTCAGCTTCACACTTGCTCTTTTGGTTAGTAGATGCAACAAGCCCGAGTGAGCGCCCGCTCCCAGCTAACACTGGGTCCCAAGGAGACAGCTAGACGGGCTGGGCCCCGCCCTCGGGGAGCTCGCATTCCAGTGGAGGGATTGGGCCAAGCGGAGAAGCTCCAGTGAAAGATTGTGATTCTTGTTATCGAAATCCTGACCAAAGCAAAGTGGGGTGGGGGTGGAAATGGGGGTGGTCCTAGTTTTGCTAGGGAAGGGCCTCTCTGAGACTGAAAACTTGAGAAGAAACTGTCGGGGCAGAGAGGTTGCAGGGGAGGGCACCCCAGGCAGAGGGATCAGAATGTGCAGCCTCCTGTGTGTGAAAGGGCTACATGTGTTCCTGGGAGTAAGGGAAGTCGGGGGGCAGGGGGGGTAAGGAGGTGGGGGTGGGCAGAGTGTAAGGGAGAGATGGGGAGAGCGGCAGAAGATGAGGGTTCAGAGGAAGGCAGGTTCTAAGCCGTGCTGGGGAGGTACTCCCACTCCCTCCCCCAAGTACAGAGGGAAGTAGGGCTGGGTTTGGGGTCCCGAGTGGGATCCGATTGACGTTTTTGAGAGGTTACGTTTACTGCTTCCTGAAGAGTTGATGACAGACAGCAGAGTAGGAGCAGGGAGATCAGTTAGGGGGCCACAGCCTGAATCCAGAAAAGTTGGTGACCGATTAGACCGGTGGAGGTGGAGGGAAGTGGGTGTGGTGACCTGATTAGAACCTGGAGATAGACCCGATGAGGTCTGGTGATGGATGAAATGTGGGTGAGGGCGGGGAGGGACTCGAGGATGACCCCTGGGTTCTGGCGTGAACCCCTGGCTGTCATTTGGGAAGACAGGGAAGAATAAAGGCAGAACACACTCTGGAGAGAATCAGGTGCATAGCGGCCGTACTAACTTGGAGATGTCTAGGAGGTATCCAGGTGGAGACCTGGGGCAGACCTGAGGGCATGTGACTGTGGACCTCAGAGGGTACCTCTGGACTAGAGACACTGATGTGGCAATGACCAGGCTGAGCCACCTAAGTGCTGGGCGGCACACTCCCTGCTGTTTCATTTCTCCGAGGGTCCGCTGACGCTCTTCCTCCTGCCTGAGATGCTCTTCGTCTCTCTCAGGCCAACTCCTACTCATCTTTGAAAACATACCCATGTCTTTATCTCCTTGAGGATGCCTCCAGCTCCCCCTGGCCCCCAGATCCCTGTGTCTACTTTCATGATAGGATTCAAATGAAGTTTCCTTTTCATAGTATCTTGTGTTTATGAAAAACTCAACACAGGCTCTGTCACATAGTAAGTGCTCAACAAATGCTAGCTGCTGTTGTTATTAATATTATTGATGGGAGTGATGGAGAGGCATATAAATAAAAATTATATTGGATAAGTATAGTGATAAATGATGTATTAGTCTCCCCTTGTGCTCTAATGCCCACGAACTTAGTGGATTAAACAACACGAATTTATTGTCTTACAGTGCTGGAGGTCAGAAGTCTGAAATGAGTCTCGCTGGGCCAAAATCATGATGTTCGCAGGGCTCTGTTTTTTCTGGACCCTCTAGGGAAGCTTCCCTCCAGAAGGAGCAAGGAAGACTCAGAATAGAAGACCCTAGGGAAGAATCGGTTTCCTTGACTTTTGCAGCTTCTAGAGACTTCCTACGTACGTTGGCCATGGTCTCCTCCCAGCTTCAAAGCCAGCAATGTTGGTCTGAGTCCTTCTCATGCTATCATCTCTCTGGTTCTCCCTTCTGGCTCCCTCTTCCACTTTTAAGGATGCTTTTGAGTGTATCAGGCCACCTGTAATATCTAGAATGCTCTCCCTATTTAAGGTCCAGCGATTAGCAATTTTAATACCATCTCCCCCCCCCCCCAATTCCTTATTGCCACATACTCCAGGTAAGCTAGCATATTCGCACGTCCTGGGGATTAGGATGTGGACATCTTTGGGGGCTGGTAAGGGCTGGTAAGGGAAGGTATTACGGGAGTCCTGGGGTCAGGCAACGCGCGCGTCTTCACTGTCCTCTCGGATATTCCTTCCTTCATGCGAGCTTTCCTCCTTGCCCAGCGTTACGTGAGAATGCCGTGAGGATTCATGTCACTGCTTTCTTTGTGCTGCAGGCCAGAGTGTTCACTTGTAACACAGGGATACTAACTTTTCTCTCCCTGCCTCAAGGATAATTTAAGTTCAACCCCCGGGGGTGCCTGGGTGGCTCATTTGGTCAAGTGTCTGATTCTTGATTTTGGCTCAGGTCATGACCTCTTGGGTTGTGAGATTGAGCCCCATGTTGGGCTCCGTACTGGGTGTGGAGCCTGCTTAATAGTCTCTCTCTCCCTCTGCTCTTCCCCTGTTCATGTTATCAATCTCTCTCTCTCTCAAATAAAATAAAATAAAAAAAAATCCACCCCCCAAAGCCCTCTCCTCACCCACCTACCCTGTATCCACTCCCAGAAACGGTTGGGAGGGGCGCCTGGGTGGCCCAGTTGGCAAAGCGACTGCCGTTGGCTCAGGTCATAATCCCAGGGCCTGGGATCGAGGCTTCTTGCTCCTTTGCCCTCTCTCCCTGCTCATGCTCCCTGTCGCTATCTTTGTCTCTCTCAAATGAATAAATAAAATCTTTTAAAAAAAGAAATGAGAAAGAAGGAAAGGGCTGAGGAGCGTGAAGGGTGGGTACTCTCTTCGAGTCTGCTATGGCTGACTTCCCGGCACGGTGTGAATCCCTGCACTGTGTGTGTCTTTCATGCAGCCGAAACCTCGGTTTCAGAGCCACAGCTAGTGTCCCCAGCCTCAGCCAGCCCTGTTCCCAAAGCAGGCCACACGCACACTCGGGAGAGAGCATGTGGTTCCATCTGAACCGCCAGGGGGAAAAGTACCTGGAGGGCCTGGCCTGGCGGTAGGTGGCAGGTGGCCCCATCTTCTGAGGGTCAGAGAAACACACCATGATGTGATGTGTCGCCACATGGCAGTGAGGGGGTAATTAAGACCAGATTTCTAACATCCTCTGCGTTACTTGGAGAAAATGGGTGCCGCCCCAGATACTCCCCAGAGACAGCCGGCTTCCCCCCCCCGTTCCCCCCACCCCGAGACCCTCAGCGTTTTGAGAGCCGCATGAACTCCGCGAGCCACTGGTGTCCCGGGTTGTGTCGAGGTAGAGGTCCCTTCCTGCCTGAGCTTCCCCTGCCAGCTTTGTCTGTCCCCATCCTTGGAAATGCCACAGACTAACTCATCTTGTAATATTTTTGGCATTTCCTCTTCCTTTACGGCTTTAAGTCAGGAAATGCGAAAGGCACCGAGTTAGAAAAACAGAAGAGAGAGTGGAACTTGGGATCCCTCATCTGGAGTCTGGTTACACTTGGGACAGAGAAGAGTGCGTGCCGTCCACACTTCCCCCAGTTGTGGTGGGGACTCGGGAGGACCACGCCGGGTGCAGATCCTCATCTGTGGGCAGAGCAGGAAAGAGGGAGTCAAGACAAGGCCTGCTGTGGCTTCTGGGGAACGGCTTACATTTCCCTCATCAAGTCTAATTGTGAGTTTCCTGGCACGCCCTCTGCCTTTGTGAAACAACGCCTGTGTGCAACACTGCTGTGTGTGCATTTGGTTCCAGTTTTGTACCGAAATAATTATCTTTGCGAGTAGAACCGTAGAAAGAGGGCTCAAGTAAAAGTCCATGATATATGCAACTTGCCCTCAAAAGGTTCAGAAAAAAAATGACAGATGTTGTAAAAACGAGGACGCGTGAGGGGAGAGCGAAGGAAAAAGCCCATGGAATGAAATGTTAGCTCTAGGTAAGCTCAGGCAGAGGGCTTATGGGGGCTTTTGGCACTATTTCTCATTCTTGAAACTATTTCCAGGCCAACAGGTGTTTGCAGATGGAAGGGGGAAAAAAGACTGTTCAACCGTGCCTTTGTAATTGTGACCTTGACAGATCCAGGGTGGTTCCAAAGCAGGGTCAGTAGACAGGAAAAAGAAGATTCTGAGGCCTGCTACTGACCCTGCCTTCCCTTCTGCTCTCACACTGTGTGTTCCCCGCTGGGAGAATGCCAGAAAAGCATCCCTCTCGAGCATTCTGTGAACGGGAGCGTTACGACAGCCATCTTGTGTGCCAATGTGTTTGTTCACTGCTTCTCCCTCAGACTGCGTGCCTCCACCCCTCGTGCCTGACCGAGCACGTGGTAGGCGCTGACCGGGGAGCCTGAGTCAAGGGCCTGGGCTTTAGTCGTCCAGCAGTGTTGCCATGTTCATTGAATTTCCTCATCATTGAGCTGTTATGTTCAGTGACTCTACGTTTTCCTTCTAGAAAATCTTTTTGGTTGGTTCTCCTTCAGATCATCCCAGCCTTTAGTCCTTTTGTCTTGTTCTTTCTTTAGGGTTTCTCTTCTTACTCTTCTCTTCTCTTCTTACTTCATACCGTTGTTTTAAGTGTACCGAGATTGTCTTTGGAAGTGCCCCATCATATTCATTCTAAAGGAGCCAGTTCACATTTCCTGCAAACTTCCTGCCAAGGTGGGTCATACTCCTGAGTCTCACCTCTCCTGGGTAGCAGAAGTGTCTCTGCAGAGTGGTGTTATGCTTCAGTGGGGGCTCCACGGGTCTCCTGGATCCCGGACTAGTGGTAGCTCTAGGGCCTGAGATGTTTAACACCAGGCTGGAGGTGTGGGTTTGGGTTCTCCGCCCACAACTCGGGCTTTGACATTTGCACAGGATCCTTCTCCCCTACCCAGACCCTGAGGCAGACAGAAGTTTCCTTGCCATTTCTCTACACTGAAAGGAGGAAGAGTTCAGGCCCCCTTTCAGAGGAGGCCAAGGTCCCTGTGGGGTCCTAGCTTTGGAGATGGGTCTCAACTCTCCCGTCCTTCTGTAGATGCCAAGCAGAGACCAGCCAGCCCGACATGTTCAGTCTTCTTTTTCAGACAAGGAAGAGGAAGGACATTTACAGGAAGGTAAAAATTGCCATTTTGAGAAAAGAAAACCAGAACATCCATATCAGAACGGTAGCAACAAAAAGGTTTAATTCCGATCAGCAAACACTTACTGAGCACCTCTGTTTGCCCTGCAGAATGGGGTGGGGGCTGGGTCTTAAAATGTCCATTCATCATTGTAACCCCCAGTGCAGACCGCAAATGTTTAGGAAAAATGGAAGCAAGCAAGAAAGGAGATTAATGTGGTTGAAGAAGACAGATACTAATGCAGAAGACAGAATAAGATCGTGAAAAGTAGCACTGGATGGTGACTCAGAGTTCCGAGTTCTAGTCCAGAAACTGATACTGACTAGTTATGGTTCCCTGATGAACCATCACTCCCCTCTTGGAATCACACCTTCTCATCTGCACGAAGGTGGTAACTTCCGACCCAGTTACAGTGAGGGCAAGAGTTGGGAAGTGGAAGCTTCAGAGAGCAAAGCATTTTTCTTATCTTCAAGGTCCGGGGGCAGTGTGTCTTCCAAGGGCACCTTGCTTTGGAGGCTCCTTCTGCCTTGCCTCACGACCACCAGGGGCACTGGGTTTTCCGGGGAAGGGCAGCAAGCCTTTCAAGTCCTCAGAGCTTGTTCAAACTAAGAGGTCTTTGGTGCAGAATTTGGGCATTTGGGTGCTGAGCTGTCACGTGTCTCGTGTGATGTTCTAGAAGCTCCCCCTGGGACCCGACAAATGAGGGCCGAGGTGCCCCTGGGACATGCAAGATGAATTTCTGCATTGCGTTGCCTTCGTAACCTTTAACCCTGTTCTCTGAGGCCACTTCTCTGGATGATGGAACTCTCCTGGGTCTGTCCTTTGTCCAGGTCCCTCTTTCATGCCAGAATGTGATCTAGTGGGTTGAGGATAAAGGCATTTGTCACGATGCCCTGTGAAAACCACTGGCCTTCGAGTCAATAGGGACAGCTAATATTTCTTGTGCATTAACACACGTCAAGTGCTATTCTAAGCCATTCAACTCTATAAGCTCATTTAATCCTCAAAATAACTCAATAAAATAGGCACTGGTTTTCGTTGGTGGGGGGCACTGTTTTTAATCCCCATTTTATACGCGAGGAGACAGATGCACACACACTAATTTCTCGAGGGTCCTATAGCGCAGAGGGGACAGAATTTTAAGCAAAGGGATCTGTGTGCATGGCCCACGCTCTTGACCATGATGCAATGTTGCCTCTGAAGACTTGAATTTGAATTTTACGCCCCAATTCCTCACGTGGCCCGGGCAGAGTCTGCCCTTAGCCTTTCAAAGCTTTTAGGTTCCTCTTCTGTACATTTTGAAAAGTTTGCAGGTTTTAAAAAAATATTATTAAATGAAATAATATGTATAGAACGTGGCTTCGTGCTTTCATGGATACTAAACGGAAGTGAGTGAGGTCTAAATGGGATAAGAATTCCTGTTTATGTGATCGGTAGAGGGAGGACACACGAATGAACTAATTCCATTTAAAGAGTCTTGTCTTCGGTGCACAACTTTCCCCGCATGCCCTGCCCTGTGCTGGAGCACCGAGGACACGAAGGTGAAAAATCAGAGTTCACCTACTAGAATTTCCCCTAGCTGATTGGGGGAGAAAGAGAAGCATTTATCATTTTGGACCACGTCTTGCCCATAGGAGAGTTACAAAGGAGTAGCCTCGAGTGTGCAGAGAGGGAAGACAGTGACCCCAGTGACTGGAGGGAAGTCAGATAGAGCTCTGGGGGAAGAGGTGCCACCTGAGCTCACTCTTCCAGGATGGGCAGGATTTCAGTTCATGGAGAGAGTCCGGAAGGGTGTTCAAGGCTGAAACTAGCCGGACTGAAGTCTTTGTGGTAGGAATGTGCTGGTTATTTATTTTTTTTGGAGGTCTAAGGAAAACATTTGTTCAAGGAGAGAGGTAAAACTCAGCGTAAAACAGCTTTTGGGGTTTCTCTCTGGAATGCAATCATCCCTGATATTCTCTGCCTCCCCGCCCCCCACTGTCACAGAACTCCTGATCTAGAAAAGCCAACTGCAGTGTTGTTTATAGACCTTCCCTTACTAGCCTTTTGCAAGTTTCCTCTCCCTAGGACAGTTACTTCCTCGGACCTAAAATAGAATGTAGAAGGGTGGAGATGTGGGGTATTTGCAGATTACACTCTGTTTTAAGGGTACACTTGGAGGTGAGTGGGTGAGAAGGTAGAGCAGACACGTGGTTGCTTATCTAACATCCTTTCCCCTCCTTTGTTCCCAGAACATTAATCTTCAGAAGTTTGCCTTCTAGAGGCTTTAGGGAGGTCAGTCCCAGCCCAAGGGGGAATCCCTATGGTTCTGCCCTGCTGGGCAGTGATTTGCTTAGGCATGGACATGTGACACAGGTGTGGCTATGAAATGAGAAGAGAGATTTCTGGGGTTGGAGGAATAGAGAAAGATTTTTCTCCATCTTAAAAGGAGACATTTAGGGGCACCTGGGTGGCTCAGTTGTTGAGCAACTGCCTTCGGCTCGGGTCGTGGTCCCGGAGTCCCGGGATCGAGTCCCGCATTGGGCTCCCAGCTCCACGGGGAGTCTGCTTCTCCCTCTGACCTTCTCCCCTCTCATGTTCTCTCTCTCTCTCTCTCTCAAATAAATAAATAAAATCTTTAAAAAAAAAAAAAAAAGGAGACATTTAGGTAAATAGCCTCTCCTGCTATGGGACCTAGTGGGATTGGCATGTGATACCTGGAATGGTGGCAGCCATCTTAGGACCATGAGGGGCCTCGCTTAGGGAGACCATGTTGAGCCTGTTAAGGACAGAAGGATGGAAGGAACAAGACACTGAAAACCCTTAGGGCGCCTGGGTGACTCCGTGGGTTAAAGCCTCTGCCTTCAGCTCGGGTCATGATCTCAGAGTCCTGGGACCGAGCCCCACATCGGGCTCTCTGCTTGGCAGGGAGCCTGCTTTCCCCTCTCTCTCTGCCTGCCTCTCTGCCTACTTGTGATCTCTCTCTCTCTGTGTCAAATAATAAATAAAATCTTTTTTTTTTTTTAAAGACACTGAAAACCCTAACTTTGGACTATTTTCAAGTTAAGTTTTAAGTTTTCTGTTACTTTAGCCCCCAAATTATTTGTATCAATACACAATGGGATGGCCACCTTATGTGACATCTAGATGACTTTTGGTCCATTATACCCCTCTCCCACACACACGTACCCTGTATGTTAGCCCACCACCTTGTTTGAAGTACGCCACCAAATCGTATACTTTCATACCTTCACTGTCTTGCTGTTTGTTCATCTGAACGGCCCTTTCCCTAACTTCTCCACCTACTCAAAAGCCAACTTTTAAAAAAAGTATGGTTCAAATGCACCTTCTCTGAGAAGCCTTTCCCAGTCCTTCCTGTTGTGATTAGTTACCTTATTCTTCGGGTCCATATGACATTTGTAGTCTCTCCCTCTCTCCCTCCCCCTCTTGTTCTTTATTAAGTGCCTACAGAGTAGCCAGCTGTAGTGTTGCACCCTAAGCACCATCTCTCGTGAATGGGGGCAGGCACGCACAGGAACTTGCGAGCCAGTGTGTTTTGTGTGGTCGCGCGGGAACACAAGGTATCACCGGGTGCTTCTGGAGAGGTGCCGGACCCTACCTTGCAGGGAGGGGCAGGGAGGCCTTGCTAATCCTTGAGTTGGATATTAAATAATGCATGGTTAGCTAGGAAAGAGCAAATAGAAAGGAAGAAAATTCTAGGTGTAGGGAACCACGGAAGCCAAGACGTGGGTGGCAGTCTCCCAGTTTGTGCTGGGAGCGAAGGAACCCCGCGTGGCTGGAACCTGACGTTTGAGGTGGGATGCTTTGAGGCTGGAAGAGAAGGCAGGAGGAGCCACATTCAGGAGATTGGACTTTATCCTGAGACCATGGAGGAGCCTTTGAAGGTTTGAGGCGGGGGAGACTTGTGACACTGTCCTTCAGAAAGGGGATTTTGGCTGCGTTGCATCGAGCGGACTGGGTGTGTAGGACAAGGGCTGGAAGCGGGGAGACCGTTCTGGACACTCCTGTAGGAGCCTGGGAGCGAGCCCAGGAGATGGACGGGCAGGTGCCTGGCCTGGGGGCCGATGGACGAGGGGCCTGGCGAGGAGGGGTTGCTCTTGACCACACTGAGCTTTCTGGCTGGTTTGCAAGGCTGAGTCACATCTGTGTCTCAAGACCGCAGCCTCCTCCGGCTCCTGGTCCTGCCGGTCTGCGCGTCCCCTGGCATGCTGGGTTCGGGCTGCAGGGGGGATGGCGGAGGAAGAAGTGAGACTGCCCCTTCTTCCTTATCTTCTCCTCCCACGACTTCGGCTCTTCGGTTCCTGTTTAAAGGGATCAGGAAGTGGAGCTGTGACGTGGCTTTCCTGGTGTCCCTGCTTCCGAGGTCTGAGCCTTGAGAAGTAGAAAGACCTTCTTAGGGCCTGTGGCTCACCACCGTTCTTTCTCACTCATCTCCCAAACCAACCCAGTTCTGAATAAGCCTATCCCAGCGCCTCCGGTGTGGCCCCTTCTGTACGTGCCCGCCGTTCTGCCTCAGGCCAGGCTTCTGGGCCATCTCTCCTGATTCATCTAGCCGGTTCCTAGCTCACTGCCCTCCCCTTCCGTGGCCTCCACGCCGATGCCAGGGGGAGCTCCTTAAGACCAGATCGGGGTCACCCTCTGGCTTGACAGGCTTCAGCCCCCCCCTCCCAGAGCCCGGGGGGTCGTGTGAGGAAGAAAGCCCTGGCTCTCTTACTCACTGAGTGCCCTCGGACGAACCACTCTCCTTGTGGAGCCTGTATTTCTCCACCTGTGAAGTGGGCACGTGCCGCCTTACTGAGTGATGGGTGAGGGAAAACTGTATCACAGGGCCAGCCTGAACATGGGCACACGGGCACGCATGAATTTCTCTCTCCCCTACGGCCCTATTCACCTTAGGGAGTCCTTAGTGCCCGCCCCACTGTGGACCAGATGCTCCTCATTCAATGTTTGTGGAACGAATTCTTCATTCTCTCTCGGCTTAGGCTGTGACAATGTCTCTTTCGATAAGTTTGAGAAACTGTCGAGGCCTGTAAGGGCCGGAGGGAGCGGGGTCCTGACACTTGGGGGGTTCATGTGGAGGCGGTGGCGGAGGTCAACGTGAATGCAGCCTTCCTGACTCCACTCCCCCAGGCGGAGTTGCCACTGGCCACTCCGCGACTTCCGGGAGCTGCCTCCCTGGGCGGGCAGCCGGGCTCCAGGAATGTGTCATCATCACCCCGAGATGGGGTGAGGCCATCCACGCAGCCGTTGTAGACACCGGCGAACACGAGAGCGTGCGTGCGCAGGGCCATGTGAATTAGCCATGTAGGCGCGTGCTTTCTGGAAAGAGTGTTAGTGGACATCTCGTGCATCTGTGTGTGGTGTTCCCATCTCAGAAGAAGCCAGGAGTTGGTTGAGGTCAGTTGAGTTCAGTGATGACATCTCCAGCTCCTGGTTTGAAGGCAGTCACGGTGCTGGGCATTTGCAGAGGGAAACCGTGTTGGAGTGGAAACAGAAGGCTGTGGAGGGTCACAGCTCATCAGAAACAGAGCTTCTGTGGTGTAGACGGTTGCTAAGAGTTTGGATCCTGGACTTAGGATGAGTCCTAACTAACTCAGCCTTTTACTGGCCAACCTTGGCACTTGCTCCTCTTGGGCAGGTTCCGAGGCTCCCTGAGCCTCAGTCTTGCTGCTTGTCACACGGGGAGAATGGGACTTCCATCTGCCAGGGGCGTGGGGGGCCTCTGTGCGGTGGCCCGTGGAGAACAGTGAGAATGGCCTGCGTGTGCCAACTGCAAGTGCAAATATGCCCTGACCTGACGACGATGACGGGCAGGGGTTGAGCTGTACTCTCCAAAAAGGATACGCGGAGTTCTGGCCCCCAGGACTTCAGAATGTGACCTCATTTGAAAATAAGGTCTCTATAGAGGTAGTCAAGTTAAAATGAGGTCACTAGGGTGGGTCCTAATCCAGTGTGACCGGTGTCCTTGTGAAAAGGGGAACTTGGGACACAGAGACGGGCAGGCATGCACAGAGCGACGCTGAACCGAAGACCCAGGGAGAGGGTAAGCCAAAGGGCGCCGGGGCCACCGCCAACCCCCACAGACAAGGAAGAGGCAGGGAAGGATCCTCCCTGGTGGCCTCAGAGGCGGGGTGGCCCTGCTGACACCTTAATTTCGGACTTCTGGTGTCCAGAGCTGTGAGAGAGTGAATTTCTTTGTTTTAAGGCGCCTCGTCATGGGTGCTGTCCAGTGGCAGCTCCAAAAATCCCAGACTGACCCGAAGGAGGGTCTGGAGATCGGCCTGAGGCGTCCATTCAGGGAACCCTGGCCTGAGTCTCACCTCCACTCGTCTGCTCTTGTCGCGCCTCCAAATGGCAGTTGTTGAGAACTTCCTGGATGCGACTCTGGGAGCAGGAAGGTGGCCATCTGTGCCCCCAGCCTAGAGACTGAGAGGGACGCTGAGGGGCAGGGCATCAGGAGAGGAAGTGACGCGCCATCTGCCAGGTGACTGTACTCAGAAGGGCACCCGCAGAGCAGACGAGGGATGCAGAGGGCTTTGGGGCCGAAGGCAGAGACCGGCACGGGCAGTAGCCACGGCCAGTGTGGGCCAGGGATCGGAGAAGGGTTCCACGTGTGTGGGATGGGGAAAGGGTGTCCCCGGGGACTCGGGGAGCCGAAGCACCCAGAGTCTGGAAAAGTGAGCCGGGACAAGACTGGGGAGGAGGTTGGCTCTAATCCTGCCTCCAGGATGGTGAGATGTGCGGCTCTGTGCTTTAGAAACAGCCCTCCAAGGGGGCTCAGCCGTACGTCCTTCATCTCTGCCCTGCGCACCAGCTGCCCATTGCAGGGCCCTGAGAGAAAACTCCGACAGGAAGGAACAAACCCCGAGCTTAAAGCAGGGACAGGGTAGTAGTCTGAGTTGTGCTGGGTCGTAGAGACTGCGCTGTGGTAGAAGGGGTGAGGCCATGGGCATGAGAGAGTCCTGGGTCAGAGTCCTGGGTGGGGATGCCCCCTCTGCCCTTGCTTTGGGACCCACCTTTCTGCACGCACTGACACCCACTGTGAAGTATGGATGGAAAGGAGCTCGTCTAGGATACGTTTGGGGCACCTGGGAGGCCCTGATGAATAAGAGTTGGTTCTTCTCCACTTCTTCACCCTGCAACTCTGGAAAAGGGCTTCGTGCTGCTTGTAAAACCCAATAATCAGAGGTGGAAAGAAAGAGTCGATGTCTGGAAAGACCTGCAGTTCATAGGAGCAAAGTCACTGTTGGAAAGGTGGGGGGTGGGGTCCCTAGGAGGAAGGAGGGAGACGTGGGGGCTCCCGGAGCGCCTTGATAATGCCAGGATAATTGTCAGGAAAGACACTTATCCTCATTGCTCTCCAATTACTTAGAATATTGCGGAAAAGCAGATAAAGACATCTCAGCCTCAGATGGCTTAAAAATAGTCCCTGGGCACAGAGTGGCCAAGCTGTTTGCCCCATGACCCCTTCTGCTGAAGTGCCCCTTCCCCACCCACCCCTCCTCTGCCCCTCTGCCCAGTGATGACTCTCAGACATCCTCCTCCAAGCCACTCTAGCTACAAACCTTGGTGTTTATTCCACACTTATTTCTTTGCATTTCCACTGCACACCAGCATTGTCCTAGGGGCTGGGCAGCAGCAGTGAACACAGCGGGAAAATCCCTGTCCTCATGGAGCTAATGTTCCAGCTGAAGAGAGAGACAGCAACCAGATATCAAATGTACAGATATGACATGGTGAAAACTGCTTATGTGGGAAAGGAGACTGGGGAGTGCTGAGGGGGTGTACTCTGTCCAATGGAGTGTTCGAGGAAATGCTCCCTGAAAAGGTGACATTTGAGCAAAGATCAAAAGGAGCTGAGAAAAAAAAAAAAAAAAGGAGCTGAGGGAGTGAGCATGTGGCAATCTGGGGTAAAATGTGTTCTAGATAGTAGGGATAGCCAGTGCAAAGGTCCTGGGGTAGCTGCATGTGGACCATGTTCAAGGAACCTCAGGGAGGCCAGTGTGGCATAGAGTGAGTGAGGAGGCAATTGCTGGTCAGGGAAAAAGGTAATGACACAGGTGGGGGGGCATGACCTTGTTGTGCATTTTGGGGACTTTTGCTTTTATACTAAGTAAAGAAGGGAGCTCTTTGAAGGTTTTGAGCAGAGGAGAAGTGATACGATCTGGGCTCTTTTTTTTTTTTTTAAACCAGGCTCCTGCTGTCTGCTGTTCCAGAGAATGGGTCGGAGGGGGCAAGAGTAGACGAGATGGTTAGGAACCTGTTGGAATCATGTAAGCAGAAGGTGATGGTGGCCCGAACCAGAAGGAAGCAGGGGAAGGGGGTGGATTTATGGATCCCCACCCCTCGACACATCCGAATCACGCTCAAACAGCGTTAGTTCGACTTCAGCCATCCCTGGGAGAATGGGAGAACTTCGTAGGTACTATACACCAAGTCCACTAACTAGCTTGAGCTCCTTAAGGACACTAATGCACCCCCTTTCCCAGTGCCTGACATGAGCTGTCACCATTTTTCATGTTTATTACGTAGATAATGGACCTGTCATTCCCCGATGCCTGAGATAGGGTTTGGAGCTATCTCTGGGGCCCCCAGTATACCCCTGTGCTTACCCTTCTCCAGACATCTGTCACACTGATCTGGCCTCGTCCCTTCCCTCTGCTGGTCTCGGAGCCCCAGGAGGCCGGTGCGTTTTGCCCACCCCTGCGACTGCAGCGAGCGAGTGTCTGCCACGCACTGGGTGCCCCGGAAGGGCTCTTGTGAGCCCCTTTCACGCCTGCCAAGAGCCGAGCGTGACAACCAGTGTGGGTTCTGACGCCGACGTGTCCCTCGGACGATTAAGTCGTTCAAAAGCCTCGAGCCTGCAAGGTGGCTCTGGCCTTCGGAAGGGAAAGACGAGGACGGAGAGGTGGAGAGGCTTGCTGTCGGCGTCGGCGTCTGCGTCCCCACGGGCCCTTGGCCAGGGGGGTGGTCTTGGGGCTTGTCTACACAGGGGAGGTGTGCAGGTGACTGCAGCCGGAGCCTGGGGATCCTGGTGACCACGAGCCAGCACCCTCCTGGGCTGGGAGACCGGACTGGGGCAGCGTATCCAGAAATTCAGGGGATTCTGTCTGTATGGACCAGAGAGCGGACGGCCACAGTCCCATGCGAGAGCGTTGTGCACTGCTCCCCATTTCCCAGCTCAGCTCCGTGTTATCTTTTGTTTTTTATCCTCCAGGCCTTTTATACTTTTAAATTATATTTCTATAACACAGTATAATTCATACACTGTGTAATACATCCATTCCAAGTGCAGAAGGTAGTGGTTTTTAGTAGAGTCCCCGAGTTGTGCACCCCTCCGTACTTATGTCTAAAGTCTAGAGTTGTGCTCCCCTCAGTACAGTTGACTTTAGAACATTTTCAGGACCCCAGCCCTACGCCCCATTAGCTGTCATTCATCGTTTCCCTTAACCCTTCACGCCCCGCATAGGTGGCCACTAACTATGCGCATTTCTATACCCCGACCCCTCCTGGATCTAAGCATAATATGAGCTCATAACAAAATCCAGAAAGAACAGGAAAAAGTAGAGCGGAAGATGGTGATCTCCAGCCCCTGAGAGACGACCACCATGCAGATAGACTCTCAGCTACCTGCTTTCTGCAGACGGTGGCAAAATCTTACACAAGTACTTTAATAATCTGGGTTTTTTTTTTTTTTCACTTAATATATTGGGAGTCTCTACTCCAATAAATTTTTACATTATCATTTTTGAGGGCTATAGGCATACCATGATTTACTTCATCGATTCTTTATTGAGAGACACTTTGGTTGTTTCTGATTTTTGCATTTATGTACTCCTCCATGTATTTCCTTATGACAAGTTCTAGGGGTGGAATTTTAAAGCATCATATGTATTGACAAACTGTGTTTTAGAAAACTTTACCAATTAATGTTTCCCAGAGCAGTGCCTTGAGAGTGCACATTTCTTGAAACCCATCTCAGCCATGAACATTATCAATTGTATTAATTGTTGCGCAGCTAGTAGGCTAAACGTGAATGTTGTTTTTATTTGCATTTTTAATATGTATTTATTTTAGAGCAAGAGAGCAAAAGCATGAGCAGGGGGAGGGGTAGAAGGAGAGTGGAAATCTCAAGCAGATTCCCCACCAAATGCAGACCGCAGTGTGGGGCTCGATCTCACAACCCTGAGATCATGACCTGAGCTGAAATCAGGAGTTGGACACTTAACCGATTGAGCCACCCAGGTGCCCCTTTATTTGCATTTTTAAGTTTAACAGTGAAGTAGAAGATATTTTCATCTCCTAGCCCTCGGCTTTCCTAATTTAGGAGTTGATCGTGTGTATCTTTTGCTCATACTTGTATTTGGTGCACATTTTTTTGTTTATTTGTAGCAGTTCTTTGTATGTTAAAGTTGCCAAGCACCATTTCATTTCAATTTTAGTATATGTGCCACCAAAGCGAGCACCCCAACCATCACTTCAATACCTTATACTAGTATATATTTGTCCCAGAGGTTATCTGACTCATTTCGTAATAACTAGTGCTTATTTGTTGGTATAAATGCATATTAAAGGGAAAAACAGTTTCGAGACCAAAAACGTGGGTTGCATTCCAGTGTTCTCTCAGACAGGGTTTATGTCTTCGGGAATGTCACTTTCCCTCTCTGGGAAAACTCAGGGTTTTTTTTGTCTCTATAATGAGAGGATTGGCTAATGGGATCAAAAGTAAAGAAAAAGGAATTCTATGATCGTGTGATAATTGTAGCACTCTTGGTCTTCCTATTTATTTAGTATCATTGGGTTTTAGATATGACGCAATGTTTCTTTAGTCAGGATGTCATAAATCAAATAGAAGGTGGTCTAAGTATGGCTATAAGAACTGTTGCAAACTGACCAAGGCCAGTTGGTGATTTAGTTTTATTTAATATTGCACTTTTACGTAGACTTGACGTTGCCCTCAACCATGACCTCAAGCTGCTTGCTCAACCTTGAGGGCCTCGATTGCCTCAGCAGAAAGTGTGGGAGGTGAAGCTAATGGGTATTGAGGTCATTTCCGGCTCTGTCTTTATTGTGCCTATCAAGAATAATGGAAAGAATCAGCTGTCAAGAAACCGGGCCTTCAGCCTGCCTACTGACCTGCCAGAGGTACCCAGATAAGCAGATGACAGCGGATTTGAACCCAGGACCCGTGACTCCAAACCTCTGGCTCCTTCCCTGGCTCAGGCGCCTTTATGGGCGGTAAACCAAGATCTGCTATGATCACTGGTCGGCATGGGGCTTATTTCTTTGTGGTGTGAGTCCCCTGAGAGGGGTTGATTTGTGGGAGAGAGTTTTGGGGACACAGGAAAGGAGGAAGGAGGAAGATCACCGGGGAAGTGTCTGGATTTCTAAGGACACCAGAGTGCGGTTTCGCAGGGAACTCAGGGGAAGGAGCAGAGAAGCCCAGGATAAGTGAGAAGGCAGGAGGATACTCTATGAAAGGCAGAGCACAGGCCAGAGAGCAGAAGCCAGGAAACTGCAGGCTCGAATCCTCAAGATCTACCTGTGTATCAGTCAAGGATACAGATAAGCCAGGACTTATCTGGAAAGTACTAGAGCAGGTCATATTTATTTCTCTACAAAGTCATACAATTATCTGTTCCTGAACTCCTACAAGGCTGCCCTCTCTCCTTCCTCCCCCTCCTCATCCCTTTCCTCCTCCTCTCACTCTCACCTGTCCTTCCTCCCCTTCTTCATCCCCCTCGTCCCCTTCCCTCCCTTCTTCCTCATCTTTCCTCCCCTTCCCCCCTCCCCCCTCCCCCCTCCCCCGCAGCGTCCGTGGAAATGTTTCCAGCCCCCACACTCCCTCCATTTCAGGCCTCCACAGCTTTTCTCAGGTGGCTGTGTCTGCCTTGAATGCCTGTGACATTCATCTGCTTGATGAGCCCCTTCTCCTGAACCTGAGTGTCTCCCTCCCAGGAGGCCGTTGCTGACCCGCCTGATTCCCAGTAGAATTGAGCATCTCCTTGTCTGTGTCCTCACTCTACCTGTGCAGGCTTTTCTCAAGGCATCTGAAACATTTTAATGACTGGTTTTGTTTATACCTCTGTCTCCCTTATTACTTCGTGGCTTCCTGAGGGCAGATACGGTTATACTGTTACTGTATTTGGAACCCGCAGGATCCAGCACAGGGTCTGGCACACACAAAGGGTTCAGTTGAAGATTTTTGGGGATAAATTAATGAAACCTTGTACAATCCAATTCAACAGGCATTTCACCCTTAGGAGACTAGCATGGTGTATTAGTAATAAAGTGTGAATAGCAGCAGTAACGAATATTTATTTAACTGCTCAAAGACAAAAGATGTTTTGATTTGTTGTTTACGCACGTGAAAGTCCCAAATGGGTATTTCTATTTCAGTGGTGGCTTTCCGCCATGTGGTGACTCACAGACCTGGGCTCCTCCCACCTTTGTGGCCCTGCTGTCCCCATTGCTCTCCCCATTGTCATTGCTGCCTCCACTGGCAGAAGGGATAAAGAACATTGAAGAGGGACGCCTGGGTGGCTCAGTCAGTTAAGCATCTGACTCGACTCTTGGTCTCAGCTCAGGTCTTGATCTCAGGGTCGTGAATTCAAGCCCTGGATTGGGCTCCATGCTGGGCATGGAACCAACTTAAAAAAAAAAGAACAAAAAAAGAACACAGAACACACAAAAGGCACACATACTTCTTAAAAGTCTTGACCTGAGAAATGGCAAGTGGCAAATATTTCTACTCTTGTTCATTGGCTGGAACTCTGACATAGGGCTACACAAGAGAGTCTGGGAAGTGTAGTCATGCTGTGTGTCCAGGAGGAAGTGGGAACAGAGTTTTGGGGAACGGCTGTATGGTTCTCATTTGAGCCTGGTACCATTTCCACCAGGTAGACCTTAATCGCCACTGAGGGGGAGTCATAATTTGGTATTAAAAAGAATGAATGAAATCACCCTTTGAGCCCCACCTGATGCTAATTAGATACTTCTTAGGCATTTTCTTATGTTAATGTCACAGTAATCATAAATACCAACCCAGTGAGGTTGGTATTACTAGTTCTAGTTTATAGATGAGGAAACTAGGACTCAGAGAAGCTGAGACGCATGCCCGTGGCCACCTCGCTGGGAAGTGGTTGAGTGCGTATGTTCGTTGGGAAGCTTCCCGATGCATAGGACAAGACTGGCTTAATCAAAACGACAAGAAAGTACACTGGTCATATAACTCTGAGTCCACAAGGTGGGGACTGGGGGTCAGTCTCCTCACAAGACATACACATCTCCCTTGAATTAAGATGATTCAAGGAGAATTTCCTAAAGGATTTTTTGATTGAGGTAAAATTGACATAAAATTAACCATTAACCATTTTAAAGAATACAGTTCAGTCGCATTTAGTATATTCACAGTGTTGTTCGACCGTCGCGTCATCATCCAAAAGGAGTCCCCCTACCCATTAAATGGTCACTCCCCACCAACCACCTCCCCCCCGCCTCCAAACCCTTGGCAATCATTGTTTCTGTCTCTATGAAGCTAGCTATTTTAGATGTTTCATATAAGTGGAATCATGCAGCGTGGGTCCTTTTGTGTCTAGCTCTTACACTAAGCATGATGTTTATGAAGTTCATTCCTGTTGTTAGAGAGATCAGTACTTCATTCCTTTTTATGGCAGAATAATATTTCGCTGTGTGGATAGACCATATGTTGTTTATTCACTCATCCGTCGGTAGGCATTTGGGTTGTTCCCACCTTCTGGCTATTGTGAATAGTGCTGCTGTGAACATTCATGTTTAAGTCTTTGTTTGAAAACCTGTTTTTAGAGTGCCTGAGTGGCTTGGTGGGTTAAGCATCTGCCTTTGGCTCCGGTCGGGATCTGGTCCGGGAATTGAGCCCCACTGAGCAGGGAGCTTGCTTCTCCCTCTCCCGCTGCCTCCCCCTTTGTGCTCTTGCTCTGTCTCCTTCTCTCTCAAACAGATAAATGAAATCTTTAACAACAACAACAACAGAACAACCTGTTTTTAATTCTTTGGGGTATCTATCTAGGGATGGAATTGATGAGTCATCTGGTAACTCTATATTTAACTTTTTGAGGATCTGCCAAACTTTTCCAAAGGGGCTGAATCATTTTACATTCCTATCAGCAATGTATGAGGGTTCTGATTTCTCTACCTCCTCACCAAGACTTGTTATTTTATGTTGTGTGTGTGTGTGTGTGTGTGTTTAATTATGGTCGAGCTAATGGGTATGAGTGGTATATCATCGTGGTTTCAGTTTGCATTTCCCTAATGACTAATGCTTTTGAGCATCTTTTCCTGTGCTCGTGAGCCACATAAAGGGATCTTCAAGAAGGCATGAGGGGCAGGGGATGCCTGGGTGGCTCAGTCAGTTAAGTGTCTGACTCTTGGTTCCAGTTCAGCTCATGATCTTAGGGTCCGGGGATCAGACCCTGTGTCGGGCTCTGAGCTCAGCAGTGTGGAGTCTGCTTCCCTACTCTCTCTCCCCCAGCTCGTGCACTCTCTCTCTCAATCCAATGGATGGATAGATCTTTAAAAAAATAAATAAAACTTAAATAAAAAAAGGCGTGAGGGTAGGGAGGCTGCAGGGGTAGCATAGTGCCCAGAGCAGGTGGCGCTGGGACTCCCGGGGCATGCCTGGCTTGAGAGATGGGGAGGGAATGGTAACTGGAACCTGGAGACAGTGAGGGCTGTGGAGAGGGGCCCTGACCAGAGCTGGGACTTGGGTCGAGGGTGGCCGCCAGTTCATAGTGACCACCAGAGAGGCAGTGAGGTGGGGGCGATCGGTACTCCAAGGTTACTCTCTCCCTCTTGGGTGTCCAGCTTGGGGCTCCCTGTTGGCTAAAACCATCCTGCAAGCTAGAGGGGGTAGAGAGCCCTTGCATGAGGCCCTAGAAGTCAATTCGAGGTACGGAGTCGGGGAGAGTGGAACGTGAGGGATGCATGGTGTACTGGGATCCAGAATTCCCTTCTCTTCCAGGAGCCCTGTCTCCCATTCCCTGGAGTTCGGTGGCTCTGTGCTTCATGTGTCGGTTTCTCCCCGAGGCTGGTCGTGAGACTGGCCGCAGCTGTTTTGGGCTTCCCATCTGTATCGGAACATCCAGAGGAAGGGACAAAGCACCATTTCCAAGATCTCTTCCAGAAGACCAAGAAAGAACTTTCCCAGAAACCTCCAGCTTCAAGTCTCCTTGCCCCCAGCTGTGGCACATGCCCCTCTAAACTAATAACCAGCAAATCGCTGGGATGGTGTTGAACCACTTGGGCCCACACGGGCGGGAGTATGCGCTTCTGGGGAGAAGGGGAATCCCAGAGGAGTTCAGGAAGGAGGATGGGTGCTTGGTAGAAACCCACAGAGCCCTTCCTGGGGAATTCCTTGACACATGTCTAACTAAAGCCCTTGCTTTGTCCTCTCTGCCTCGTACCAGGCCAGAGGTGAGACCAGAAGTGCAGGCCAAGGCCTCCTGGAGACATTTTCGCCTTCCCTGCCACAGCGGCTGACATTCAGGCAGTGAGCTATCTCAGGCCCGCATGGAAGGGTGTCCCAGCCTCTGTCCTCCCTCCTGTGGCCCACCACCCTAATAACCATTCCAGGAAGTGAGGCCTGAGGTCAACGAGAAGTTTAGGGAATGGAATCTTTTTGCAGATTTTTGCCACAAAAGACAGGATTTTTAAAACCCACCAATTGTATGATTCCACTTATGCGAAATATCCAGAATAGGCAAATCTATTGAGACAGAAAGCCACACCGTTCTGCTGGGAGGGAGCCGAGGGCAGAATGGGCAGTAACTGCTGACGGATATGGGGTTTCTTTTTTGGGGCGGTGAAAATGCTCTTAAATTGATTGTGGTGATGGTTGTACCACTCTGTGAATTGTAGTAAAACTATTGAATTGTGTGCCTTAAATGGGTGAAATGTATGGCGTATGAAGTACATCTCGATAAAGCTGTTACAGGGGGAAAAAGACATAAAGCGCTCAGGCTGCCTTTGTTCTGTTTTACTGAAAGTTGAAGTCGGTTGCTAGTTTATTCCCTAATAATAAAAATTATCTGTAGCCTACACCAGGCTTTTTCCCTACCACCTACCCCTGTCCTCCATCCTTCCTCGTGTCCCTCCCTCCTTCCCTCTCTCTCTCCTCACCCTGCATCTCCCTCTTTCTCTCCTGCTCCTTCTTTCTCCCCCATACTTTCCTTTGGATAAATGCCTTCCTTCATTTCGTCTGTGTGCATCCTGTGGACCTGACCCAGCCCCCGAACCCTCATGGGCACATGAGCAATACCCATTCAGTGGAATGTTCCAGCCACTGGCCACGGAAGTCAGTTCAAGGATGCTCCCTGTCAGAGGCACCCCGGAGAGTGTCTTTAGAACCGGGAAGGGGGCTTTCCTCCACGGGGATTGCTGAGCTGGGGCAGCCTGAAGGCCAGGGACCCCTGAGGGCAAGCCTGCCTGAGATACCACCCCCAACTCCTTCCAGGAATGCAGAGCCCGCAGATGCCGAGAATCCCTCCCTGACCACATCCTCTAGCTGACTCCAGCCGCACCCAAGTTACTTATGACCCCGGACTTCTCCGTTTTGTCAGCCCGTACATTCCCCCTACTTTTCTCCTCAAGCCAGTGTTTGTTGGGTTTTCTGTCTCGTGAATAGCTCGAGCTGTGGCTTCTGCAAACGTGGGCCCTCCAGGCTCGTAGGAGTCACATGACTCCTTTCCCCACAACAGTCCCGGGGCCGGGAGCCAGGACCGGGCTTTCAGCTCATATCTCTTCTATCAGAATGAGCCAAGAAAACCGCTTCCACAGAGGAAACAGGCTGACGCTAGAATGTCCCGACCTAGCACATGGAGTCCTTTGTGAGAGCCTCAGGATGGGCATCAGGGAACCGCCCAGCGGCCTTTCCCTGTGCCCACGGCGGGGGGAGGGGCTCGTGTGGCTTCGGTGGCAGGTCAGCCACGGGACGTGTGTGTGTGTGTGTGTGTGTGTGTGTGTGTGTGTGTGTGAGAGCCGGCCTCAGAAGTGTGCGGGTAGCGGAGGCCTTTGTTCTGACGTGGGGACCCCTCTTTTTCCCTTCCCGGTTTGGGCTATATATTGTTAACTCTTTCAGTCATCCTTATTCAAGACTGTACCATGTTTGTAACGGGGGGCGGGGACCCGTGTCAACACAAGTCGCCGCGAGGCCAGCGTGGCAAGTGTCCGCTCTCTCCGCTCAGTCTCTCTGGCTCCCGGGAGGCAGGGCGAGCAGCTGTGGGTCCCGGGCATCACGACCCCTGTCTTAGCACTGTGGCACCGGAGGCTTCGAGGAGCCACGGCCCCGGTGGTTCTGTGTCCAAGGCGGTGAATTCATTCAACAGACGTTTTCTGAGCCAGACACCATGCTAGCCGCGGGGTCTTCTCTGGAAGGACAGGGACGGGGTGTGGGGCTGCTTTGCCTACAGCTCTGTCGTGCCTGCCCGGGTCATTTTCCAGGGGCCTTCCGGTCTACCGGGCATCTTGAATTCAGCGTCCCTGGCAACACTGGGATGAGGGGAGAGGCCGCAAGCCTACAGCGAGTCTGCTGCGTCCAGCCCAGTGTCACCCCCGGCACCTGGGAGACACAGCTGTGAAATAGAAGAGACTTAAGTCCTTATTGGAAGGAAGGAGCCTTGGCTCTTAATTTTGGAAACTTAATTTTGGAACATTTTATTTATTTATTTATTTATAGATTTTATTTATTTATTTGAGAGCAAATGAGATCACAGAGGGAGAGGGAGATCAGAGACGGAGAGGGAAAACAAACTCGCCACTGAGCAGGGAGCCCAACACAGGGCTCGATCCCAGGACCTCGAGATCATGACCTGAGCTAAAGGCAGTTGCCTTCAACTGAGCCACCCAGGAAACTTAATTTTGAAAAGAAGTTTTATAGATGCTGGCAGATCCTTCTAGGTTAATGGGCAGTAAAATTCCTGAGAAGCAAGGTGGAATTCCAGAAAGAAGTTTGAGGTTTGGGATTGCCCCAACGTTGGCGTCACCTGGTCACAAGGCTTCATCAGGGTGGGGCTGACAGATGGTTTCTTCTAGGGCTTCCTGTGACTAGAGATGGCGGGGCAGGAAAGCGGAGTTTAGGTCGCATGACTCTTTCCCTAGAGTGGAAAAGGAAACCCCTCATTTCCCATTTTGATAACTCATACGAAGTCTTCCTCATGTTGCCTTGTTTTTTATCTGACTCTGAACAGGTGTTTACTGAGCCCCTGTAAACCATGTCACATCATCATGTCAGGTGCCCCTATTAGTGC